>JAWIIG010000071.1:0-401711 GCA_033557465.1 Ichthyophis bannanicus
TCAGTTGGGTACCTATCGACCCGGGGGAATGGATGCTCAATGATGCGGTTTTTGATCAACTGGTCAAATGGTGGGGTCAACAGATTATGGACCTCATGGCAATATACAAAATCAGCAAAGGCAAGGGCACCACGGATTTTCAGCAGGAGGATACGGATATCGGAGGGGCTAGATGCCCTAATCCAAGGGTGGCTGTCGGATAGACTACTTTATGTATTTCTAACATGGGCGCTGATAGGGCGAGTGTTACAGAGGATAGGGACGCATTAAGGGCCGGTGGTTGTGATAGCTGCCGACTTGGTGCGGCTTGCAAATGGACCGTCCATGGTGGCTGCCGTAGTTTGGCCGGATGTGCTGACTCAGGGCCCCATCCTGATGCCGCAGGTGGATCGATTCTTGCTTACGGGTTGTGGAATTGAGCGGGCGGAGTTGCAGCAATGGGGTTATTCCAACCAGGTGATATTGAAGTTACTGAAGCCAAGGACGTGTGCTCAACGGCACTGGACTTACATGAGAGTGTGGAGAGTGAGGGACTTGTGTGCACAAAGCCACTGTAGGTCACCTTCGGCATCGATTCAGGAGGTGTTAAGCTTTCTTGCAGGCCAGATTTCAAAAAGGGGTATAGCATGCATGCAGCATCTTCAGGGTTAAGGTGGCATTCATCTCTGGTTACCGGTGGCAGAGTCCAGGTGGTTTCGATAGCGGCTCACCCCAACCTGGTTAGTTTCTCAGAGGGGTGAGGCAGGAGAGTCCACCCGTAAGAGCTAATGGTGCCTCATTTGGGACCTCAATTTGGTATTGTCGATTGCTGACTGAAACTGCCTTTAAGCATTAATGAATGTAAGAGTTCAAAAGGACATTTAACAATAAAGATGGTATTCTTGGTGGCTATCTGCTCCATGAGACAGATTTATGAGTTGCGGGCCTTATTCTGTAGGAGAACCATTTCTGTTGGGGATAAGGAAAAGATGGTTCTCCAGCCAGTTCCTTCCTCTTTGCTGAAAGTTCTGTCCGTGACAGACAGTGACGCTCCTGGTGTTTTCAGGTGGCAGGGGATAAGCAATTTGGATCCCATCAGCCGTTCTTCAGGCAGGCATGGCGGGTCTCGCACAGGGGTAGTACTGCTCTGGTACATCCCACGGTTGAGGGACTGGACTGGAGGAGCGATAAGGAAGGGTGGAATTAGGCCTTACCGGCTAAAATGACGTTACTTGAGTGAGTTCAGTCCAGTCCAGTCCTGGTCCCACCCTTGGGTTTAGGTTTTTCAGTACAGCAATAGGGGTTAGGTACCTACGAATATCAAACTAGTTTTGGGGACAGATAACATGGAGTGGAGGAGGTGGCCTAGTGGTTGGGGTAAAGTTACTTCAGGCCAGAAGGTTGGGGGTTGCAAGCCCACTAGAGGGACAGCAACCCTGGGGGCGGAAGGACTGGGGTTTCTAGTACCACAGGTGCGCATTGTGGTCTTGGGCAAGCCACTTAACCCTCCATAGACCATGTTCCCTGTAAAATAGTTATCTCCAAGGTATAATGCCATGTTCAATGTAATTTCAGTTGTTTCAATGTAAACCGCACTGATGCAAACCCAAAAACTTACAAGCGGCGGGGTATGATATAAGAGAATGTAAATACAAAATACTAATAATAAAATAAATTTAAAAAACATGCTGGAGAAAGAAACGATGCTGAATAGTGTGACACAGCAAAGAAGAAACCCTTGGCAGCTCGACTCGGTGTGGTCAGGAGTGTTCATTAAAGGTTTGGCGGTGAAGAGGTTCTACTAGGTGGTAAGTGATCTCGATCTCTCTCAGGCGGGGCTGGTTTGTTTTTTCTTTGGGGATCTGGCTTATATGTAGGTAAATGTAGTTTTAAATTTGTTTCGGAAATTGTTATTTTCATGAGTGGCTTTGTTCAATAGGATGATCATGGCTCTGGGGGACGTTTGCCACTGGTATATATTTGCTGCCTGATGTCAGAGATTGTGGACATGCTCAGTCTCCAAACTGCTTGTGAAGTGACACGACCCACAGGTGTGGGACTGTTTGGGACTCACTCTAGGAACGTCAGCAGTTAAGCAGGTAAGGCTTAATTAATCTTTTTGTTGTACATCCTCTACTCCAGGAACTTGCAATTGTGATCCCGATCTGTCTCAGCCCTGCTTTCTTAAGATGGTTAGGATGAAAATACAGGTATGGAAGCATCATTAGTGGCCAATCATATGTGTCCTACAAGTTTCTCTGTCTCCCCCTTTAAAATCAGAAATAGGTTCTTCATCCAGTTTCTGAAGCAGGATCTGAAAAAACATGGGCAAAGCAACATAAAGCGCTATAAATAGACTATCTCCAGGAACAAGCAGTATGTCGGTACCTGCGGGCGGGATTTGCTCCCCAGCGTCCAATGAGGAAAGTTTTTGGGAGCATCCCACCACGCCGGCGTGCTGCCTTCCCGCCTTTCCCAAACTGCCTCTCTCCAGTTTTCGTTTTGTTTTCGCAGAGCCGGGCAGGACATATATCCTGATCACCGCAGAAAATTCTTCTCTTTTTTTATTCTGGTTTTTTTGTGGTCAGCATGCTGCCTTCCCTTAGACACTGCCGGTGCTTTTCTTTTCTTTTTTTAAAAAAAAAAAATTCTTTCTTTTCTAAGGAATTTTTTCCTGTTTAGTGCCTGACGGTGTCTTGGCCATTAGGCCTCTATTTTTTCCATTATGGAAAAGCCAGCCACTATCCTTAAGAAGATAATGCCTCAAAAGTGGCGGTACAAATTTAGTTTTAGACCCTCATACTTGCGTGTCTAAACTGTTTAGGGTCCGTGACCATTGCCTCACGGGAGTGTCTCTCCTGCAGGGAGCTTGAATAGGAAGAAGTCTTCAGAATCGAGCACAACTCGTAACAATAATTGGTTCACATTCAGACTCGATGTCACTGGCCAGAATTTCTTCTTTTCTCACAGGATTAGGTAAACCAGAACAAAAGTCTGTCATGGGACTAGACAGTCCTCAAGTGGTTAGATCTCTTTCTAAGCATCGAGATGCCTTTGGCATTGCCCTACGTAGGACATTATGGCAATAAAGCCCCGGCGCGGAGGGTCTTCGGGCTCCAAAGCATTAACAGGGGCTTACAGGTTGTTCCGCGAGTTCTTCCTTACCTCCATGAATATGCCTGGGCCATGCTCGGTGGTTGTGGCCGCTAGGGCGACATGTCGGGGTGTGTGTTTGGTAACGATACCCCGGCATCGGCTATGGTGATGGATGAGATATTCCTCACCGATGAACGTTAGTATAGCGAATCTCTCCGCTACTTCGGTACCGCGAGGATGTTGCTTGCTGCAGACGTTCCTCCATTATCGGTTTATCGGCTCCGGGTACCGGTACGGGTATCGACATCGGCAACGGTGTCGGTACCGTCGATGGTCGACAGACTCGCCTTCTTCGATTGCCGAGCTGGAATCGTTCTCTAGCATGGAGGACTGCTGGTACCGACTCGATCTCTTGGTACCGGAAACCTCGGCCTGGTACCGAAGACATCTCTTTAACAGAGAATCCGATGCTTCATCCTTTCAAGTCTTCCGGATGCCAAATGACTGGGAGGCATCCATCGGTACCCCAAAAAAAAGCTGAAATTTTTCAACAATTCCAGCTTTTACCCTCATTTTCAGAGGGTCCTCCTCAGGAAGAGGATTTCTTTTCAAGCTTTTCTGCTTGATATGGCAAAAACTACTTGCCATTTCTATACCGTGTAAGGAATCTATTAACAGGGGATTGAGAAACTCTGCTTTTCCCCTGGACAGGTCCAACAGGGAGGTGATCATGCTTCCTTTGCCATCAGGACCGTACAGGGATCTATTATTACAGAATGTGGGAAACTCCCTTGATGGTATCCCCACATTCTTAAGACACTTGACACTATGTACAAAGTGCCACCTTCTCCAGGTTTTCAAAAGATTCAACTTCCTCATCCATTCCATTGTTGTAGAATCAGCAATTGAGTGCGCCATTAAGAGTGCAAGAACAAAGAAAGCACTTCCTCTTATCCGGCCAGGTCGTGAGTCTAGGACTTTAGATGCCTCTTGGACGTCGATCCTTCCCGGCCATCCATGCTTTCAGCAAAAATTAGTCTCATATATTTTCTATATAGGATTATCTCTTGAAGAGAGATGGTCACAAAAGAACTTAAAGCTTATTGAGCCCTTTTCTTCAAGGAACATTAAAAGAGTAGACATTCCTTGTTAATCAGTTCATGCTCAAAAATGTCTCTAAGTTCCTTAGTCGTGCTTCCTGGGACTGTTTGTGAGTCTATTAGCAGAACTTCTGCTTATTAGCCCATAGGGGGTCACGACGTATGGCCTGGCTCCAAGCTTCAGACTTGGACAGATGGGTACAAGGAAAGGCTGGGGAAATACTCCTCTGTACTGGTGAGAATCTCTTTAACAAGGAAGCTTTATTCCAAGCCTCATCAGTTGCAACACTGATCTTGTGCATTTCAGAGGATTGTCAAGCCACTTTTTCCTCTAATCCCAGCTACTAAAAAAAACTCTCCTAACAAACTTTATCCCCTAAGGGAAAAAAAGTTTTATTCGTCTTCTTTCTTCTACCCATTATACAGATGTTTCCCAAACAAGGGGCAACATCACACCAGGCTAAGAAAATCAAAACCTCCAACAGGCTCAGCAAACCCAGCCAAAGTTCGCAGGGTCTATGATATTTAATTTATTAAATCTTTTTTTCCTGGTTGAGGTTTTTAGAACCTGTAACT
This sequence comes from Ichthyophis bannanicus, assembly GCA_033557465.1. Classification (NCBI taxonomy): domain Eukaryota; kingdom Metazoa; phylum Chordata; class Amphibia; order Gymnophiona; family Ichthyophiidae; genus Ichthyophis; species Ichthyophis bannanicus. The sequence goes on from JAWIIG010000071.1 coordinate 4,752, forward strand.
TACTTCTTATCAACAGAAGCATCTAAGGTTCATCTCATCCTTACTGAATATCCGTGATACACTGAGTCAATCCTCGATTCTAGGCATGACTATCTTGCCACAAGAGAAATCCATCCCTTTTTTTTAGGCTCCAAGAGCTATTGAGGACAATCATGCCCTACAGGTAACAGGTTTCTCCTTCTCCTTTTTAAAAAAGAAAAAAAGAGGAGTAACAACTATCAACAAGGTAGGCTATGCTCTTCACCTTGGCAGTTTCCTGTACGAGGATATCTCATATTTTTGCTACAAGGGGGACTTTCCTTTGTCATTGACTTACTAAATCGTAAGTCTTCTAAACTCTGTCTTGAGTAAGAGGAGTATAAAATAATTACAATCCAGTCTCTGAGTGATACCATTCTACTGGAGGGCTTACCTTTTAAGCCCATAGGTTTTTCTTCGATACCTCTTCGAGTACATGGTTTCTATTCAGAGTTTCTTCCCCTTGTCAATCTTCTCAAAAATTTTTTCTTTAAGACAGCTTATCAGACCATACTGGAGTCTTACCACTCCTATTTTTATGTCTGTCGGTCCTTTGCCAATCCATAGGACCTAACTTTTTCTGCTGCCTTAATAACTGATAATTCCAAGAGAGGTTCTTTAAACTCGCTTGGACGATTTATCATTGCAGGCCATTGGCCTGTCTACTGTTCTTATCCATCTTCAATTTTTTGGCTCCAACAGAATAGTTGAGGTTGCCTACTGGCGAGTAAATAGCCAGATATCACCTGAGCAACCTGCAACATGCTCTCTGCAATTATACAAGAAGAAAAGCTCTGCAACTATGGGCCTTTGCCAGAAAAGCATCAGAGCCAGTCCTAGTAAGTAACTTCCAGATGGTTAAAAGGCTTTGCCCAGTCATGCTCCTACACGACTGGTGTTTTCTTAACTCTTACCATCTTCCTTAAACTTTCCTTTAGGGAAATGGAACCAGAACTTGGGCCACGGTGAAAAGCATAAAGAATTGCTCACTTTCCTGGATTGTTCCACATCTCCAGTGGATTTTTTGCAATGGGGATGCATTCTTTCACTGCAGTCGGTCCTTAGTCTAGTACTTGCCTTCTTTTCCTAATACTTCATTGGAACTTATGCTGACCAAAGAACGCATGATACTATATTGCCCTTATAAAGGGCAAACATGGTATCCCTATATGTTGCGTCTTTTTCTCCAGCTACTACATTGAAGTTATAGAAGGACTCAGACTTGCTGTCTTCAAACTAAGGATCTCCTCTGCACCTCTTCACGTAAGCCTTCATGTCTGGTTATTTAAAGGCTAGAATCTTTTAAAACAAGCTAGACCTTTTCCTTCTTAGCAAGAGCATTCCAATGGCTCTTCCACAAAGAGATTCTCTACTCATGTTCTCAAGAAGGTGTTCTCCTTCTTGTTATTAGATGAATCTCTCTATACCTATTATATGGGTGTGTATATGTGTATGTATATGTGTATATATATGTGTGTTTGTTAGGAGATTTAATGAATTAAATACACACCCATATAATAAAATATATATATACACACCCATATAATACAATCTGTGCATATATATCTATATCTATGTATATGTAAGTGGAGGGGTATCCTAGTGGTTAGAACACCTTGCTGGGGTAACCAAGCAACCGGGGTTCGATTCCCACTAGTACTTTTCTGGCATTGGGCAAGTCACTTAAATCTCCATTGCCTCGGAAGACAGGCCTGGCAATCTACTTCCGCTGACATTGCCAAGAAAACCCAGAAGCTCTGGGTTGCCTAGAGTCAGGACTTACGTAAAGGTCTATATCTATATAGATGTGTGTGTGTGTGTGTGTGTGTGTGTATATCTATCTATATATCTGACTGTGGAGGATTTGTTATTGTCCATATCAATGCTGTTCCAGCATACCATAAGGGTTTACATGGACAACCAATTTCTATGGTAATTAGAAAATACTTTCTTTTACCGTACCCTTCAGTTGATCTTATATCTGAAGCCCTCTATGTCATTGTCCTAAGTGACAGCAATTAGGAAAGACATTACTGATCGTCCAGAAATTGGAGGCTACAGCGCCTACTACAAATATAATTTTCTTTCCTTTGGATTAAAGGGTCTTAACGACCCATCCTTTTTCTCGGCACTTATTCTAGAGCCTTATCTGCTCCAAGGACGAAGAACTTAAACCTTGCCCAGTGGAGATTTCGGCTTTCCTGCTGAACTCCTATCTCAGTAAACTTCCCCAGTTCTCCTTCTGGGATTAGTTCTAGCCATAAGGCTTCTGACCTCTACCTGTATTGCAAATTTATTCTCCTCCACTTCAGAGTGAGGTAATTGCTTGAGGATACTGTACTGGCTCTTAGTAGCAGACCCATATTAGCCTCAATAAACACTTGCAATATTTATCAGTAAGGTCAACATTGGAATATTGTAATTCATTATTTTTGATGACATCTCTGATCTACACAAGGCCTCCCCCTAGGCGCCTTGTTTAGTCCAAGTTGTTTTCACAGCTCTTCTCTTTTGATTCAACTACTATGCTCCATCCCTAGGATGCTGAGGGTTTTGGGAAATAGCATGGCCCATCTTGAAGATTTGCACCATGCTGGGACCTCCTCTAGGCATCTTAGCTTGGGAGTCCCATATGTGAAGACTCATTCCTGCTTGTTCCTGGAGATAGCACAGTTACTTACCTGTAACAGGTGATCTCTGGGAACAGCAGGAATAAGTCTTCACAACCCACCCACCTCCCCTAGGAGTTGTATCTCTATATCTCTCTCTCTTTCCCTTCTCTCTCTCTCTTTTTGGGGGTCGTCAGCTTTTAAAATCTCAACTGGAGAGAGGCAGTTGGGAAAGGCGGGAAGGCAGCACGCAGGCGTGGTGGGATGCTCCCAAAAGCTTTCTAATTGGACGCTGGGGAGCGTTCCTGTGCAGGCTCCGTCGGTACCGCCGTACCCATATGTGAAGACTTATTCCTGCTGTTACCAGAGATCACCTGTTACAGGTAAGTAACTGTGCTATATCAGGGCAGACTTTGAGACCAATGAAAAGTGCTGTGCTATGTTCATCAACCTCTCCCCAGCTTATGACACTGTCTGGCACTGTGGGCTGCTCCTAAAACTGTGGAACTGTCTCCAGTAGCCCTATATGATAAGATGATTTGTTTGTATTAATCACACAACTGTTTAGACAATGGAACACCATCAGCTCAGGATCCTTAAGAAAGGTTCTATTCTTTTCAGCTTTTATGCTGCTGATGTTCCACAAATCTCGGGAATGAAATTTCTTTATGCAATGACTTGCCTGTCCTCTATACCAACAGTTCTGGAGAGAAGTTACAACAATCTGTAGGAGACATTGAGGCTAGGCCCCTTGGTCTCCTGTGATATCATGAAAAGAGCAAGAAATCAAATCTTCCTATGGAATGCTGGGGCAGAACCAAGGTCATTCCTCTGTCCTTTCTCCATGGAAGATCCTTCCTCTCCACTCTTCATCTCAAAAAGAACCATAATAAATAACTGAAATATAAAGGAAGATTGTGAAACTACATTTGAGATTGTCCTGCTAGACCAGTTCAAACAAGTGAGTTGTGTTCCCCTAGCAGCAGATGTGGAAGCAGAGCAAAAAGTTCTAGAGCAGCGGTTCTCAACCTGTGGGTCACCTCAGGATTTACCAGGGTTCGCCTGGACAAATCCGGGATATGCCGACCGCTTTCAAGTTAAAAAAACAAAAAACACACAAATTGCTGCCGCTGCCGAGTCCGCTTCTCAGCAGCAGCAAACTCACCGCCTCCCTTCTTCTGCAGCTGCGGCTCCCTTCCTTTGGAGGCGGGACAATGCTGCACGGAGCCGGCGCGAGACAGAAAGGCTCCGCAACGGCTTCACAGGCACAGCAGCGGTTCCCTAAGAGACAGGGAAACCGTGGCTGCAGAAGAACAGGGCAGTAGCAGGCAGACATAGGGAGAGGGGAAGAGGGGGCGGGGAACCTGTAACGGGGCTGACATGGGGGAGGGAGGGGGTTGACATGGATAGAGGGGAGGCTGACATGGACAGGAGGAGGGAGGGAGGGGGGCTGATGGACTGATGGGGTTAGGACCAGTAATGGGCTGATGGGGGGTGGTAAGACTGGTAATGGGGTTGAGGGGGGACTAGCACCGGGAAAAGAGCTGATAATGGGAGTTCTCTAGAACTGGTAATGGTCTTTCTGTAGGGGTGGGGGGCCGGTAGGTGCGTCTTGTGAAGTGGCTGTTATTGGAGAAATCTTCCAACTGACCGTTAATGTCCTTTCCTGGAGTGTACTGCTAGACCAGTCCAGACAAGCAGAATTATGTCCCCTGCCAGCATATGTTGGGGACACTGAGAAAAAAAACCTCCAGAGCTGGGAGGGTGGAAGTGACTCTGCGGCTGGTATAAGGTCCTCTGTCCTCCTTATTGTTGTGTAAGTAGTCTAGTTTTTCTTTGTGACAAGCAATAAACTAGGGAGAAACCCGGACTAATGAATTCAAAACGATGTAACAGGTTAAGCAACTAATTTACTCTAAAAACCATCCAACTCGAACCATAAACTGAGGACTGTGCGTGATCAGCAATCGTTATCCCTAGGAGAATAATTTCGGAATCCACTGCTTTGTGGACCAACTCCGGGATATTTCAATTGGTTGGATGTGGATGTTACAATAAACGTGTGGCTGACCTGCATCAGTAATATGCCACTGACAATTGTGGGGGTTTTGCGACGGTTCTGGAGTCTGTTATTCCGTAGTGAGTGTAATAGGAAATTATACGGTAAGTGAAATTTCTCCTTCCAGTTCATTACTGCTAGACCCGTCCAGACAAGCGGGACCGGACCCAAGCTAACGACCCTCGGGGTGGGCAGAGAAGCCTCTAGCCGCAGGACAAGTCACACACCCAAATCAAAATTACGAGTGTCTCTCCCTTGCTCTGCACCCACCGTCCAGGCGATAACTGCGCTCGCCCCAGCGACAAAACGTAGTACACAGGTACGGCCAAGTTGCCGTACGATGTAAATAGCCAAGGGGAACTCACATGAGAAGTTTTGGCCCAAGACGTCGGCTTGAGCCCGACAGTAGCGACATTTTGCGCAGCTACGAAGACCTGCCGGAATAGACTTTCCTTGAATGTATATTATGCCGATTACTATGGCACCCGAACGGAGCACATCCTGGCAATAGTTGACCTGGAGGCTGCTAGCCCTGGGGGTGCTCCTGGTCTCCACCAGGAACGAACACAAAGAGCTATGGTCAGACTTGCGAACAAGGGAATTGGTGACTTTCAAATAAGCCGACAGGAGCAAACCGTTTGTGGTAGACTTCAACTCCCCTTGCGCAGGAGAACCTTTAGGTGACCCTAACTGCCCTTTTTTTCCGAACATGCGTGTTCCTTTGAGAATGGCACTCCCTGGCCGCGTAGACACACCGACGGATGACCAGGATATGAAAATTTGGCAGTTGATCACCCCGCTAGCGTAAAACAAGATTTCTTGCCCTTTTCGGAACCTGTTGCGATTAGATGAGACACTCCTGTCCGTGGAGGCAAGGACAGATAGGGATCTCTGCAAAAAAGAGCCTGCCAGCTCTAGTATGACTACCTATTTGAGATGAGGTTATTGCCCAGTAAGAACACAGTTTTAAGTGTTAACTCCTTTGACGAAAACGTGACACATCGGAGTGGGACAGCTAAGGGCACGACCACGAAACCGGTCCCCTGTTAAACACATCAAGGTGGAAATCTGTACAGGTAATGTTCCGAGCGAGGCTAGGCCTTTGTCGAGGGCAATCTTGAAGACAAGGCTCCGAGTAACGTTTACGGGGGATTTCTGTTTTCCAGTGAAGAAACTAGATAAGGACTGGTTGCTAACATCACGTTTTGTCAAACACGCGCCACACCATAGCAGAAGCTACCGATGTTGAGGATCACGTGGTGTGAGAAGTGGTTCGCCACTACTTACACCTTGGCAGATTTTACACCTTTACTAATCTACTCCTACCGACTTTCAACGCAGCCCAGGCCGTAAGCAAGGAGCGATTGTTTCAAATCCATCCATAGAGATGGGACCTTGTTTGAGGAGTCAGTAAGAGCGAACCTTCTGAGTCATAAGAGGCACGGACCATCGAGATAACCTTATGACGATCCGGCCTACCAAGGTTATTCGGGGCCGTACATCCAGGGCCACTAGTATCACCGGCCCCCGGTGGTCTCTGAGCCATTGTAGGACTCTTCCGATCATATTGCCCAGGTCAAGGTGGAAAAACGCCATAAAAGCAATCTCGTGTTGTGGCCAGCCGGCTGCGCCCAAAGGCATCTTTTAGTGAGCATCCTGGGGGTTGTTTCTATTTCTCCAGCCGATACTGTGAAGGATTACTTATAGGGTCTTACTTTGGCTATTTCGTTTCGCTGATGTTTCTTTGCAATGAGCAACTCCATTACTGGCCATTCCCCATTTTTTTCTTAACCTACGTTTTTAGTTTTTGGTAAGGGCATCCTGGTGCGCCCACACAGTTCCCATTGGCCGGGGACCTCGAGCGCCCTTCTCCCTATGACAGATTGAGAAAGTCTGCTTCTCACTCGTTTGCTGGTCTCACGCAATATGCTAGCCATTTTCTGCAGAGACAGCTTGGAGTGTGCCTTGCCCCGCCCAAACGGGTAAGAGAAGAGAGGACATCTCCTTTGGACAACGCCTGCACCATTTGGTGTCCACCCTTGTGTGCGGTTGAGATAGGTCACTGGGTGTTGTCGCACCAAAATCCGACACTCCACCGCTGACGAGTCTGGAGATCAATACTGAAACTTAGTAAGGGAAGGCGGGCTGCTCTTGCCTCGAGACAGTTGATCGTCTAACGTGACTCGAAAAACGTCCATGTCCCTTGCGTTGAATGGGTTTGACATTGCGCTCCCCATCCGGTCAGGCTGGCGTCTGTGGTCAGTAAGATCCAGCTTCGGCTCTCCAAGAGTACTCCCTGAGGAGCTTGCGTGATGACAAGCCACCATCGCAGACTGCGCCGGACCTTCAGCTGTACCGGAAGTCGGATCTGATAGTCCTCCGCTACTGGCGACCATTTATTTATAATAATTTGCAAAACTTATATAAACAGCCAATTCCCAGGATCAGAGGCTGATTACATCAAACAATGTTAAATTACATTGAACAATGTGCAACTAACTAACATACATGTAACTGTAAACAACTAAATACAAGTATTATAACCGATTTAGAACTATTTACAAGTCGCTACATATTTTTTACATTATACATGTTTAAAGAATCGTCTTGAGTTCAGTAATCGGAATTGTAGTGAATCAGTTGAATGTGTGTATTCATGTCGAGTTATGGGGGTCGGGAGGCCATGTCCCAAGTCACAAACTTTGTTGGAGTAGTGTGTGTGAACAGATATGTTTTTAGGTCCTTTCGGAATTTTTGTAGATCTTTTTCTCTCTTAATTGATCTGGGAGGTTGTTCCATAGGGTTGGTGCTACAAATGAGAAGGCGTGTTGCTTGTTGTGTGTTTTGTCTTCCCTATGTCAGGCACTATGATGGTATTAAGGTTCCTTCTTCGTCTTATTCTGTTTTCAGGAGGGCTGTGGATAAGTGTGGTTAGGTCTGATGGGGCAATCTTATTAATTAATTTGAAGGTGGTCACAGTATTTTATATTGAATCCTGCTGGAGATGGGTAGCCAATGTAGAGAGAATAGGATCGGGGTAATGTGGTCAGTTAGCTTGGCTGTGAATATTATTCTTGCGGTTAACATTTTGGGCCATTTAAAGAATTTTAGATTCTTTTTTTGTTATGCATGTAGTATGCCATTACAAAAGTCAAATCGTGGGGTTATTAAGGCTTGTGTGATAGTTCTGAAATTATCATGTTCTATGAGCGGGCTCAGTTGTTGAATGGAACGAAGCTTGTAATGTTTTTGTTATTTTCTTAATGTGAGTTGTGAAACTGAGGGTCTTGTCAAGGGTGACTCCTAGGTATTTAATCGGGTATTTTTTCTTTAAACTGGAAGAGTAAAATGTAGAAGTTTGATGTCAGTTGGTGGTGTAAAATTCGGGTTTCTTGTGTAAATAGAACTTCAGTTTTTTTTTAAGTTAATGGTCAAATTGTTTGACCATCTTGAGAGGAGAGTGTGCTGGAGACAGTGCATGTGCACTCTGGCCCAAGGCACAAGCTCCATGGTGACGGCCATGGGACCCCAGGACTTGGAGATAATCCCATGCTCGTTGGAGCTTTTTGAGCCAGAAACCTTCAGATCTGAAAAGCCAGCTTGAGGAATCTTTCCCGAGTCAGGAAATACACAACCCCTGATAGGTATTGAAGCGTGCTCCTAGAAAGTCTATTGATTGGAGACGGGAGAAGACAGCTCTTGGGACGATTGATCACCCAACCGATCTTCTGCTAGGAAGGACACTACTGTTGAGACAGTCAGTCTTGTAGGCTTCCTGGAGGGGAGTCTGCGTGAATGAGCCAATCGTCTAAGTAAGGGTGTACCCTGACACCCTGCTTGCGTAAGGCCGCTGCTACGACTACCATCACTTTTGAGAAGTTCCGAGGCGCCGACGCGAGGTTGAAAGGCATTGCTCGAAATTGAGAATGTTGGCCTAGGACTGCGAAGCTGAGGAAGCTCTGGTGATCGTCTCGAATGGGAATATGAAAATACGCTTCGCTAAATTTAGGGAAGCCAGAAACTCCCCTCTCTGCACCGTAGTTTGAATGGCTAATCATTTGTCCAACAAGCGTCCTGGAGAGACTAGGAAGGCGTCATGAATGGGTTTGGCAACATTCGAGAGCGTAGTCGTGAGAAACTATGTCAAGGACCCATTGATCTGAATTTATGCGTGCCCACTGACAAGAAAAAGAGAGCCAAACCACCCCCGACAGGCAGAGGCGTCCTCGAGTGGGCGCCTCGTCCCATCAGCGGGAAAGACGGGAGGTTCCCGTAAACTTCACTGGGCCTGAATAGGAGTCAGTTCCTTTGTGGGTTCCCCGAAAGGACTGTGATCTTTGTCCGAAGTGATTGGTAGGAGTGGATGAAGTATTTGGCTTAAAGGATCTGTATCTCCTAGAGTCGCGAGTTCTAGAAAATCGTCGAAAGCCTTGGGACCGAGACCCACGACGGGAGAATGCCTTTTGGCTTGTCCTCTGGCAAGCGCTGCAGATTCACCTCCCCCAGATTTTTTACTAGTTTATCAAGATCTTCGCCAAAGAGGAGTCTCCCTTTAAAAGGAAGTTTTGACAGCCGCGTCTTAGAGGCAAGATCCGCTGCCCATTGACGCAGCCAGAGCCATCTCCGAGCCACTGTCACCGCTGCTACCGAATGAGCTGACTGCCACAAGAGATCATAGAAGGCATCTGACAGAAAATGCAGTACAGGATTCTAATCAAGCCAACTCGGAATCGTCTGGAAGCTGCTGAATTATTTATTTATTATTTACTTACATTCTCTTATATACCGCGCTATTCTGGCATCAGTGCGGTTTACATTGAACAAACTGAAATTACCATTGAACAGGGCATTATAACTTGGAGATAACTATTTTACAGGGAACATGAATCGAATCGAAGGGAAGGCCTGCACCGCTAGACCTCAGCACACTGCTGCTTGAAGGGAAAGAGCGGATGACGAAAAACCCGTCTTTAGCAGACTTTCAACTTTCTGGTCTTGCTTGTCCGCAGAGTGCCCGCTCCGCCCTCAAAAGGAATTGTGGTATGCTTGGTGACACCAGTCACTAACGCATCAACTTTCGGGTATGTCAGCCAACGATCTAAGTCAGAGGGAGACCAAGGGTATAAACTGACCAATATAGTGTGCCGTACATAGAGAGGACTCTAGAGAATCCCACTCTCGAGATACCATTTGCTGTAACTCGGCTGGAAAGGAAAAAGCTTTGGGAGGCTTATGAATGCCCTGTAAAATGGGATCCGGCTGCAAAAGGGTTTGCGAACTCTGAGGATCAGGTGTGTCGGCTAGGCGTAGCAACTCTATCACCTGTGTGATTAGGGCCGGCAACTCCTCTTTCTTAAAAGGCCTGATATCTTGAGAGTCCTCTTGAGCTGTCAGTGAAGAATCAGATGAGAATATTCTGCCATCTTCTTCTTTCTCCGACGAATCAGGGCTCACGTCCAAAGATTTAAAGTCTTCTTGGATCTCCGCAGCGTCCCGTAAGCTACATGCAACATTCCTAGAAGGACGTACTGCTTTAAGGTCTGAGGTCTTATGGGACTGCTTGCTTCTTATTACATACCATCCTCCTTCCAAAAGCCATCACAAAATGCAACAAATCCACTAGAAAGCGTGCCTGTTGCTTTGTTTGCCCCTCATGCTTGAACTCCCTTCCCAACAGAAATCCGGACCATAAACAATCTCCCCCAGTTCAGAAAAGCCCTCAAACAGCACCTATTTATACAACACTTTTGTAACTCCGACAGCATCATCTAGACCATATCACATGACCTTACAGTCTCTCAACCCAATGCCCCGCCTAACCAATCTCCTATGATAACTCTCCGCTTCATCCAACCTTCCCCTTCAGGGCCTGTATCATAAACTCAGCTATGATGCAATCCCCTTTTGTATATTATGTATAAAGTTCACCTGTTATCCATGTTTAAATTCCCTGTTTTATGTAAGTTCAATGTATGGCTGTTCCACATTGTACCAACTTGTTCCTTGTAAACCGCGCTGATACCGAATAGTGCGGTATAGAAAAACGTTAAATAAATAAATAATAAAATGCAACTGTGCAGAGAAACAGGCATTACAGAGGCTTAAACTTTTTTTTTAAACCAACAATCAATGTAGGCTTAGGGAAACAGAAGGCTCTTCAAAGAAAAGGGATTTTGAAACTCCTTGTGCCTGTCACAGCATGTTTCAACTGCTTTGAAATGGCTGCCCAGAGCGGCTCCCTCCAAAAAAAAAAAGAAGATAAATTTCTCCCGATTTTTCAAAATGGCTGCCGGCACAGAAAAACTGCAAAATAAAGTTTCTGAAGCTCTAAAAACCTAAAAAAAAAACGCAGCAAAATTGCTGGGGTGGAGACGGAGAGGAGTGCTGCCAAAAACTGAAGAGACACAGACCCTGTGATTCCTGTGCTACCGGAAGTAAGAAATCACTGCGAGGGAACCCAAGGAGGTACTCACTGTGCTGCAGAGAAGCAGAGGCTTGCAGGGAAATGCTTTAAAGATGCTGTAAAATTTAGAACTGTGATTGGATGGCAGAAACTTTGATAGATTGATCCACCCCTAGCTACACAGGCTCTGTGGCAGAGGCTAGGATCTGATTATAATGGGGAGCTCTACTGATCTAAGGATCATGGGAGCTCAGACCCTGCTGTATTGTCACTACTATAGTTTAAAAGCAATACAGCTATAAGAGAGGGGACCTGGGAAACTCGGATGAAAAGAAACACCTCTTGTGTGCTCAGAGTGCATCCAGGTAAGAAATAAGATTGTTTAACACCTTCATCTGCTGGAGACAGAGAAAATACTGACTAGGACCACTAGAGAGGGACACCTATACCAACCAGAGCCTGAACAATCACAGCTCTGGAGTTTTCTCTCTGTCTCCAACATCTGCTGGCAGGGGGACCATAACCCGCTTGTCTGGACTGGTCCTAGCAGTATGAACTGGAATAGGGGAGCCTAGCACTGGTAATGGGGTTGAGGGGGGACTAGCACTGGAAGTGAGCTGATTGGGGGGGCTTCAACTGTAAATGGGCTGATGGTGGGGAGGGGAGGATAGAACTGTTGGCCTTGGAAGAAAACTTGGGGCTAGGGCTACAAATGGGCTGATGCGAGGGGATGGGAGAATGGGACTGGAAGGGAGTGGATGCTGAGAGGGGTTGCCATGGTATTTGGACTAGAAGGAGCTGGACAGTGAGGAAGGAGGGGGACTGGAAGGGAATGGACACCAGTGGCAGTCATGGGAATGCAAGTTGACATTGGGAGGGACTGGGAGGGAGGACTGGAAAGAGGCTGATACTGGGAAGGGTTAAGGGGACTGGAAATAGGCTGTTGGAAAGAAGTGAAGAAAACTAAAGAAGAGATAAGAAATGGCAGATGGACAATAGACCACAAAGAGAGCTAAGAGACAGGAAAGCAGAAGCCTCAGATCGGAACCAGCATGATCAGAGAATAAATTGGTCAGGACAACAAAGGTAGAAAAATAATTTTATTTCATATTAGTGATTGGGATTTTGTGCCATCTTTATATTTTACACAGTATTGGGGAACTGCATCTCTTATTTATCTGATGTTGCACTGCAATGTGGACTCTGGCTTCTTGGGGTTTCAGTTTAAATTTTGTCTACATATTTTTATTTTTACTTTAGATTATGGTTACTTATTCTGTACTTGGTGAGGGTCGATGTTGTGAGTGTGTGTGACTGAGGCCAGATGGTTCCGATAACATGGAGTTTGTACATAAAGATCTATACCAGCGGTTCTCAACCACCTGTGGGTCACCTGACAAATCCTGGGATATGCTGCCTCACTTCACTCCGCCTTCAAAAATTTAAAAAAAAAAAAAATTTTTAAAGGGCACATTGCTTCCGCTGCCGAGTCTGCGAACATTTTTGCCCTTCGTCAGTCTTTTGAATAAAGCATACTAAAACTACAAAATCATAATAATTTCAAAATCAAATATTGTTACTTATTATTGTGATTAATTATTGTGGTTTAAATAAGTACATTTTATAAATAAAAACATATGGCAAAGGCCTATAATATACTAATAATTCAACAAATGATTTACAGCGACAATGCGTTTAAAATCAAATGTGTCTCTTCCTTTACCATAACATTGGGGGTCATCACAAGTTGACCAGTGGTAAAAAGGGTCCACGGTGCAAAAAAGGTTGAGAACCACTGTTCTAGAGGCTTCTTATGAAATCACCATGCTATGATCAGCCTGAGCCACTAGGGGCAAAGCCAGTATTTCTTTGTCTCCAGCAGATGTTATATGTATGTTGATCAGCTCTGGTGAAAATCTGAATAAACAAGGGTTTTATAAAGAGATGTTATAGCCTTCCTATAGTCAGTTAGGTCATTGATGGTTCGTATAGCAGCGGGGCAGTTCATTCCATAGTGGGGGAGCATATATGGAGAAGGCTCTTTTGCAAGAAGATTGTCTGGCTTTCGTCTTGCTTGTTGGGATTTCCAAGGTGTTGTTACTAGATGTTCTTCTTGTTCTTGGTCTGTGTGTTTTCTTGATCATTGACTGAAGGATAGGCGTTGATAATTATTGATAATCCTTTGAATATTATTAGTAGGTCAGTAAAACTGTGTAAATGCCTTTAGAATACATAACAACATGGAACAGAACAGGAAGCATAACTTTTTTATATAACTGTGCCCCCTGTATATGGGTAAAGTTATGTGTGTATGGCTTGTATGTATCTAAGTTTACTTGCTGTTTGAGGAAGGGTTCTCTGAGGAAAGGAGTTTTTCCCTTAACTGATACTATTGAAAAGCACAGCACACATTTCACTCACTAATGTCAGCAGTTATAAAATTACCTCCAAAAAAAGACTTGCCCAAAGTCAAAAGGAAGCGTTGTGGAGTAGTTAGATTTGAACCCTGCCCTCACTAGTCCACACCTTCTCTTTCATCAGGAAGTGCTCCTTCTCTTTAATTCTCATAGAATTTCATACTCTCGTAGTGATGGTGTGTAAAATCTGGGATACGATTCTGAGGGGGAGAAGGTGTTGAAGGGCTAAGCAGTCATCCTGCAAGAGGATCACTGGAGTCTCCTTAAATCCAACGTAATACTAAGGGACCTCATAATGTGCAGCTTCTTGAAAATATATCTGGTTAATATGAAACAATCACAGCTTTCCTTCTTCTTAAGTGATTCAAGTTCTTTATTATAAAAATGTATGACTTGTTCAATTACCAAAATACTTAAAGTGAGATATAATGACCCCCCAGGTCCCTCTGATTTATGATAGATGGCAGTAGTAGATCCTCCCTCCACTATCATTTTCTGCTCCCTAAGAGCTACTGCTGTGTGTTTTTCAGTCAATAGAAATAGAACTCATTTTTCATGTTTATTCCTGAAAACAGGCTATGAAGGAATCAAATCCTGATATATTATCAAAAGATTAAACAAGAGGAAGAGCCGAATTTCTGGGATCTCCAGGAGTCAGAAGAAAGAGCAGTTACTGACTCATATCCAGGTGAGTAATAATAAATACTATATTGTGTAATAGGAGATATTGCAGAGTATAGCTGAGTAATGCTAATTTAATTACCTGCAACCTCCCATATGGAGAATATAAGCCCCCAAAGATAGGTGATGCCATTCAATGGAACCCAGGAGAATAAGCATGTTCAAGTCAGGACCAGGAGAATAACCATAGGAGGTCATTCTGTCCCTTGAATAGTGGGGTTGGGACGTCCAACCTGCGCTCAGGCCCCAGAATGCTATTCCAGTGCCAGTGCTCCCCGTATGTGCAGAGCGGGGAGCACTAGACGTGGGCAGGAGGGGCAGAGCCATGTGTTGGGATGTACAGAGATCATTCAGGTCAGGCCTGTGTACGTCCCCTCGGTGTGGAGATGGATGCCCGCCTTATTCCTCCTCGAGAGGGGAATATGTGCCAGTAATCCGGCAATCACTTCCTGTAGCCCCCCCCCAACCCCATTGTGTCGCTGTGTGAGAGCTCACACCGCCTGACCCTGGCCTTGAGGGCTGCCACCAAGGGTCAGACAGTGCTGTGCTGGGGCCGCACTAGGACCAGGCATTCAGCACCTCTGACTGTCTCAGTGCCATGACAATGGGACACCAGTGCACCAGCATGCCAGCCGGTGTGATGTGGACAGGCAGCCCATGGGACGTCCCCTGAACAGGAATACGGAGCACCCCCAGACATCTATGTCCCCAATTCTGCCATTGCAGGTACGACCGGGCTCCACTGTGGCAGAATCGGGTCCATCTCCCGCACGTCTGTTTTTCTGCCCAGCCAATGCGGGCGGACGTTTCGGAAACTGAATGTGCCTCATAGTGTTTATTTATTTATTCAACGAGTTTTCTATACCGCCTTATCCTTCAGTCAAAGCGGTGGGCAACGGAGGGTTAAGTGGCTTGCCCAAGGCCACAAGGAGTGCCCATAGGACTAGAAACCCCAGTCCCTCCGGCCTGAGATTGCTGTCCCCAGGTGGGACTTGAACCCCTGGCCCTCTGGCCTGAGATACCTTGTCCTAACCACTAGGCCACTCCTCTTTACAAGAGGCTCTGCCAAACATGGAGGGCCCGACATTCTAAAGGCATTTACACAGTTTACTGATCTGCTAAAATAACCCCAATTATCAGGTACTTTCAGTAATTGTCAGTTACCCTCTCAACATCGAGGCTGTGAGGACCAGGGATGTAGCAGAGTTCTCTGAAGCTGCATGATGAGGGTTAGAGAACTTTCCTGTTCAGAGGAGATGGGAAGAGGTTCTTCACTCCAGTATGTGGTTGTAGAACACGACTCAGTTTGTCTGCGAGGACGTTGTCTTTTCCAGCAAGATACATGTCTCTGAGAGTTATCTCATGTGAGATGAACCAGCTCCCCATTCTGACAGTCTCTGACACAGGACAGTATAATCCCGTTCTTTCTCGCTTGTCACTTGGTAGATATCTGATTGATATGAGCAGAGATACCAAGACTGAATCATCCCAGAGAGTGAACTCCAAAGAGTGAGATTTATTCAAATGGTGCATGCACGGTATAAATCTAGAAAGATTTTAATGTAATGTTGCTTTCCAAATGAAAAAGAACAACAACATAAAATATTTGCTTTTCTTTGGAGCCTTTGAAAGGATATAGTCATAGGGGAGGCAATTTGGGTACATTTTCTGGGCTGAAACTTGTTCTCCACACCGTGGCTAAAACTATGTGCCGAGGTTTCACAGCACCTGGACTGGCACTGGGGGAGGCAGTACACAGGAAGCTGGGCTCAGATTTCTTCCCACCGGCTGGCCTGCTTGATTTTTCTTCTCTTGGGCTTGTCTCCTATGAAAGCAGTGGTGAGGATCAGAGCACTGGTACTGAGGCTCTAATGCTTGAGGGAAGGAGCTCAAAGACTGTGAGAGTGAGAAAGCCTTCAAATGAGGGAGACACACTCCTTACAAGTGAGACTTGGCACCTCTGCATGGAAAAAATCTTTTGGTTTATTGTTAGATCATGTGTTTTATTTTTTTAAACTTTATTTATATTTCGAGGATTAAATAGATCAGTACAAACACTTGGAAAACTTAACACAACAAAGGATCTATGAATCCTAGGGCACACCGTTAATCACCTTCCTTTCATCCGAGTGAGTTCCATTTACCATTATCTTCTGTCCTTTGTCAGTCAACCAATTTCTGATCCAGTTCACCACCTTAATCAGCATTTTAATTTAAATGCCAGGAGCAGTGTTTAAATTAGTAGCTGTATTCAGCATTACTATAGTGTAATCAACACTGAAGAATATACTTAGGGCCCGATTCCGTCCCACATGTAGATCCCCTCTGTGCGTCCGGTCTGAACCGGACGCACAGAGGAGATTGTGATTCTGATCCCGCGGGGCATGTCTAGTCCCACGGGATCAGAATCGTGAACAGTCCTGCAATGTGTAGGCTGGGACTGCAAGTCAGTCCAGCCTGCACGTACAAGACTGCTCCCAGCTAACTCAGTCAAGGCTCCTGAAAAAAGGGTTTATTCCCTGCAACCCGACCCCTGCTCTGGTCTCCTGTCGGGCTTCAGGGACTGTCCCCTTGCCCCCTCCTGCCCCATCCGCACCCGGCATTAAAATTAAGACATGTCCAGTGAAGTATTCTGCCTCGGAGGTGGAATAACTTCCCTGCACATGTCGCTGGCCCTGGACGTACAGGGCTGACATTAGAATTGGCCCTGTACGTTGTCACAAGCACAACGCCCGAAGCCACTTGCCTTTGGTGGTTGAGGATTCCTTCTTCTATCAGCTCCTAGCAGCCTATTTCTTCGTGTTGGTTTCTGGGAAGTGTAGTACTGCTAAAAATATGTTGGTGCTTTAAGTAGAAGGTTTGTAGTTGAGGTAACCGAGGGTAAGGCTTGTAACAGAAAGTTTATTTTCATAACACAAAACACAGCAGGTTCAAGGTATCATTTACAGGATTACAATTGTAGGATTTGCTTAAGGTCCAGCAAAAATGGCAAACAAACCAAAATAACTCAGAAATGGCAATTTAAAGTCCTCTTACTTGCAGAAGCAATTGCCTTTATAAACTAGGCTGCCACTTTCCTTTTTAGTCTTTGTTAATCAGAGCATAAAGAAAAATTCAGGCTTAATTCTTCTACACCAGTTTGGTTTCTGCCAGCCTCAAAAAACTTCTCTAGGCTGCCAAACTTAGAACAAACCAATCATTCCAAGCTGTTATCAACACTCTTAGCGGGCTTTTCATATAGGAGAGGGACAAGCAAAAACTCTTATAGCAGCTAACTTGGCTTCTCTTGCTGTGGCACAGTTCAAACACAGGTGACAACAAGCATGAATCAGAGCTTTCTGCTCAGGCTTACGTTGCAGTAAATTTCCCTTTTAAAACAGACAGGAATTTACCTCCACACTGCTTCTGTCATATGGTTCACTTTCAAGGAGAATTGCTTCTTTCAGGGCTAGCTTTTCCTCAAGACCTCCTGTCTAGAGCTTGGCATAGAGAGCAATCCATAAAGCAATCTTCTTCCCCCAACTCTGACACTGGTTCTCCTGACTGCATGGGTTCTGACTCGCCGACCTGGTCAGACTGCTCAGCTGACAACCTCTCTGGTAGTCTGAAAGCTTCTCCACTTCCTGGTCCCCACCTCTGCTGCCAACCTGTTGCAGGGAATTCTCTCTGAGCTCTGGGTAGCTCAGCTCTTCTCCAAGAATCCACTCCTTCTCTCTGCTTCTGTCTCAGCTGCTCTCCTGGCTGCTCTCCTTCTCCTCTCTCCTTTCCTCCTCTCTCCCTTTCTGCATAATCTAACCCAGGCTTATACCTCCAGGGTCTTAACCCCACCTCTTTCTTTCCCAGGTGTTGGTAATCCCCCTGCCTTCTGATACTAGAATAATCAGTGCACTTATTAAAGAAAGGGCTCTGGTCCTCGTGCTTGCAATCCCTTTCTTGCTTTATCAGTCATTGGCTGAAACCTATTCCAGCTGGGGTTTTTTCTGTCTCTGAAACCTGGCTGTGGCTTTCTCTCCCTGCACTCCTAGAATGGGAACCTTAAACAGGGTGAATTCCTTATGCTTCTCACCTCCCCCACTCTCAGGATAGCTGACTTTGCCACAGCGTGCAGGGCCAGTGACCGCCAACTGCCCGCCCGGACTTCACCCGCAGACTGCCCATTCCCCGCACAATCGGCGGGGAAGTTAGTCGGGGGCAGCAGCCTGCAGGAATAGCGGGCATGGATGTCCCGTCAGGCCATCCACCCCCTCTATTAGTAGCACATAATAACCCCCTTAGTACATGGTAACTGCTCCCTTTGCTATTCAGCAAATTAAACTAAACATACAGTTGTGGTCAACATTATTGTCACTTTTGCATTTTAGGTATGTTGTGTACAATGTCTTGAGAAATAATTGGAAATATTCCAAGAATATCATCATAATATGTTGTTAATATGTGCAAAGGTGTACAACAAAAAAAGATGTCTGTGCAACTTAGATGTAGTAATTTTTGAGAAAAAAAACAAACAAAATATTACCTGGACAGGATTAATGGCACCCTTCACTAATATTTGCTTGCACAACCCTTGGCGGAGATATGACAGCCTCCTAACGTTTCTTGAAGCCATTTATACGTTTTGTACATCTGTCTTCTGGTAGTTTCTCCCACTCTTCGGCTGGATTCCTTTTACCAATGGTAGATTTCAGCTCTTTTCAAAGATTCTCGATTGGATTGAGATCAGGACTCATTGCTGGCCAGTTTAAAACAGTCCATGGGTTCCTTTTTAGCCATTCTTTTGTACTTTTGGATGTATGTTTTGGGTCACTGTCCTGCTGAAGGACCCATGACCTTCAATCCACATTTTGCTCCAAAATTCCTTGGTAGTCCTCTGACTTCATGATTCCTTTAATATGTTCCAGGCCTCCAGTTCCTGAGGCAGCAAAACAGCCCCACAACATTATGGAACCTCCACCATATTTAACTGTAGGAAGGGTGTTCTGTTCCTTTATGCTTCATTTCTTCGCTTGTAAATGCATCGCTGGTCTGCACTGCGAAAGAGTGCAAGTTTTGGTTTCATTTGTCTACAGAACATTTTATCCAGAAGGATTGTGGTTTCTCAAGGTGGGTTTGGGCAAACATCAGGCGTGCCTTTCTATGTCTGTCTTTGAGTAGTGGAGTCCTCCTTGGCCTTCGCCCATGAAGTTCTTCTTTGTTTAGGGCATAGCTCATGGTGTGGTTTGAAACCACCACTCCAGATTTCTCCAGGTCAGCCTTAAGCTCTTTGGATTTTCTATGTGGTGTTTTTCCAACAGTTCGCACTAACCTTCTAAGACTTCTTTTCCTTTTCCCACACATCCTGGGAGGTTCTTGACAGTTCCATTAGCAGAAAACCTCTTAATAGCATTGTGAACTATAGAGACAGGAATGTAAACCCCTCTCGCACTCTCGCACCGAGGAGGTTTCTCCAGGGCCAAGTGCCCATGCGGGAAGGGTTAGGACAGCAGTTATAGTTGGTGATTCGATCATTAGGCATGTAGATAGCTGGGTGGCTGGTGGACGTGAGGATCGCCTGGTAACATGCCTGCCTGGTGCGAAGGTAGCGGACCTCACACGCCACCTAGATAAGGTCTTAGATAGTGCTGGGGAGGAGTCTGCTGTCTTGGTACATGTTGGTACCAATGACATAGGAAAATGTGGTAGGGAGGTTCTGGAAGCTAAATTTAGGCTTTTAGGTAGGAAGTTGAAATCCAGAACTTCCAGGGTAGCGTTCTCCGAAATGCTTCCCATTCCACGTGCAGGACCCAATAGGCAGGCAGAGCTCCGGAGTCTCAATGCGTGGATGAGACAATGGTGCAGAGATGAGGGGTTCGGATTTGTTAGGAACTGGGGAACATTCTGGGGAAAGGAGGGGCTCTTCCGAAGGGATGGGCTTCACCTTAACCGGGATGGAACCAGGCTGCTGGCATTAACCTTTAAAAAGGAGATAGAGCAGCTTTTAAACTAGATAATAGGGGAAAGCCGACAGTCGCCCAAGAGCGCATGGTTCGGAAGAATGTATCCTTGAAGGATACTACAAAAAGCAGAGAGGTTCCAAAAAAGAGTAAAGTAGCCCAAATGCCCTCGAGTATGGAGAAGACAGAACTTAAAGATCCCAAATTACCCATGTCTACCAATAGCCAAATTAATATGAATAAAATACAGTCTCTAAAATGCTTGTATGCAAATGCTAGAAGTCTACAAAACAAGATGGGAGAGTTAGAATATATAGCACTAAACGAGAGGTTAGATATGATTGGAATATCAGAGACATGGTGGAAGGAGGACAACCAGTGGGACACTGTGATACCTGGGTACAAACTATATCGAAATGATAGAGCTGATCAAATTGGTGGAGGGGTTGCGCTCTATGTTAGAGAGGGCATTGAGTCAGAAAGGATTAAAGTTTTGCAAGAAACAAAATTTGCTGTAGAATCTCTATGGATTGAAATTCCATGTAAAAAGGGGAAGGCGATGGCAGTGGGGGTGTACTATCGTCCGCCTGGCCAGAATGAACAAATGGATGATGAAATGCTCAAAGAAATCAAGGAAGCTAGCAAAAGTTACAGTGCAGTAATAATAATGGGTGATTTCAATTACCCCGGCATCGACTGGGTCAGTGTCACAACAGGACATGCTAGGGAGATAAAGTTCCTAGATGAAATAAATGACTGCTTCTTGGAGCAGCTGGTTCATGAACCGACCAGAGGGGAAGCAATATTAGACCTAGTCCTTAGTGGAACACCAGATGTAGTGCAAGAGATAAGGGTGTTGGGGCCACTTGGCAATAGTGATCATAGCATGATCGCCTTTGATTTAATTAGTGGAGGAGGGATAGTAAGGAAATCCACAGTACTACCCCTTAACTTTCGAAAGGGAGACTATGATAGAATGAGGAAAACAGTTAAGAAAAAACTAAAAGGAGCAGTTGCAAAGGTTAAAGACGTACATCAAGCTTGGGTGTTGTTGAAAAATACTATCTTGGAAGCCCAGACCAGCTGTATTCCACGCTTTAAGAAAAGTGGAAGGAAGTCCAAAAAATTGCCAGCATGGTTTAAAGCTGAGGTCAGAGAGGCTGTTGTTGCCAAAAAAGCATCTTTCAAGAAATGGAAAAAAGAGCCAAATGATGAAACCTGGAAACAGCACAAGCACTGGCAAGTCAAATGCAAGGCATTGATAAGGCAGGCAAAGAGAGAATTTGAGAAGAAGCTTGCTGCGGAAGCAAAAATGCGAAATAAAGACCTTTTCAAGTACATTCGTAGCAAAAAACCCGTGAGAGAGTCAGTTGGTCCATTAGATGATAAAGGGGTTAAAGGAGCACTAAGAGGCGACAAGGCGATAGCGGAGAGACTGAATGAATTCTTTGCTTCGGTCTTTACTGAGGAAGATGTAGGGATGTTACCCACGACTGAAGTGGTATTTAAAGGTGTGGAAGAATTGAAGGAAATATCGATACATCGGGAAGATGTCCTACAACTATTAGATAAACTGAAGAGTAGCAAATCACCTGGGCCGGATGGTATACATCCAAGGGTGTTGAAAGAACTGAAATTTGAGATTGCAGACCTGCTATCAGTAATCTGTGAACTATCATTAAAATCATCTCTAATACCTGAGGATTGGAGGATCGCCAATGTAACACCAATTTTTAAAAAGGGTTCGAGGGGTGATCCGGGAAACTACAGACCGGTGAGCCTGACATCAGTACCGGGAAAAATGGTAGAAACCATCATAAAGAATAAAATTACTCAGCATATAGATAGTCATGACCTAATGGGAGACAGCCAACATGGCTTTAGACAAGGAAGATCTTGTCTTACTAATCTGTTATGTTTTTTTGAAGGAGTGAATAAACAGGTGGACAAAGGTGAGTCGGTTGATATTGTGTATCTGGACTTTCAGAAAGCCTTTGACAAGGTCCCTCATGAGAGACTTTTGGCAAAACTAAAGAGTCATGGGATAGGAGGCAGTGTACTACTGTGGATCAGGAACTGGTTAAAAGATAGAAAGCAGAGAGTAGGGCTAAATGGCCAATTTTCCCAATGGAGAAAGGTGAATAGTGGTGTACCCCAGGGATCTGTGCTGGGTCCGCTGCTTTTTGACATATTCATAAATGACCTGGAAAGTGGAATAACGAGTGAGGTTATCAAATTTGCTGATGACACAAAACTATTTAAAGTTGTTAAAACCCAGGAGGATTGTGGAAAATTGCAAGAGGATCTTGATAAATTGGAAGACTGGGCATCAAAATGGCAGATGAAATTTAATGTGGAGAAGTGCAAGGTTATGCACCTAGGGAAGAACAACCCAAACTATGGTTACACGATGCAAGGTTCCACATTAGGAACCACCACCCAAGAAAAAGATTTAGGCGTCCTTGTGGATACCATGTTAAAACCCTCGGCCCAGTGTGCAGCGGCGGCCAAGAGAGCAAATAGAATGCTAGGTATGATAAGGAAAGGAATGGAAAATAAAACAAAAGATATTATAATGCCTCTATATCGTTCCATGGTGAGACCGCACCTTGAATATTGTGTGCAATTCTGGTCGCCGTATCTTAAAAAGGATATATAGCGATTTTAGAAAAGGTTCAGAGAAGAGCCACCAAAATGGTAAAGGGGATGGAAGGCTACTCCTATGAAGAAAGGCTAAAAAGGTTGGGGCTCTTTAACCTGGAAAAGAGACGGCTGAGGGGAGATATGATAGAAGTCTATAAATTAATGAACGGAGTGGAACGGGTAAACGTAGATCGATTGTTTACCTTATCAGAATATAGAAAGACTAGGGGACATGCAATGAAGCTACAGGGTAAACTATTTAAGACTAATAAAAGAAAATATTTTTTCACTCAACGTGTAATCAAACTCTGGAATTTGTTACCGGAGGATGTAGTAAAGGCTGTTAGTGTAGCTGGGTTTAAAAAAGGTTTGGACAAGTTCCTGGAGGAAAGGTCCATAAACCATTATTAAGAAGGGACCCAGGATATCAATGCTTGAACCAATACAAGCATTGTGGAACCTGTGTCCCTTGGGGAAACTGCTAGGTACGTATGACCTAGATTGGCCACTGTTGGAAACAGAATACTGGGCTTGATGGACCTTGGTCTGACCCAGTATGGCATATCTTATGTTCTTATGTTCTTATGAAGGTCTTTGGAGATGGCTTTGTACTCCTTTGAAATTTGATGTTTGGTGATAATGGCTTTTCTGACGGTCTCAGGCAGCAATCTTGTCTTTACCAAAGAGCAGACACAGTCAAAGTAAAGCAATGGGGCCTGCTGGCCACACAAACCCATCCTCATCAGTGCATGCTTTTACCTGCAGGAAGAATGGGCAATATGCAAATAGTCTATTTATCCTTGCAAGTGATTTTTTGAAAAGCTCCTCATTATGGGGGTCATCCTCACTATTCGGCCCCCTCTGTATTCCTGGCTAATCTCCGCGTACAAACAAGGTGTTTGTTTGTACGGGGAGGTTAGATGGGACTGGGAAGGGGGTGGAGTTAGGGCGGGCAGTGGGCAGTCTACGGCCATGGACATACAGGGCCGATTCTGATGTCAGCCCTATACGTCCAGGGCCGGCAGGCTGAACAGGGACTTATTTCACCTCTGAGGTAGAATAGGTTCCCCGGACAGCAGGGGACTGCTGGCCTTGGCAGCGGAAGGGCTGAGAGAGGGTGCAGGTGATTCCCCACAACCCAAACCTGGCCTTGGGAGACCTGATCGGGAGTCGGGCTGCAGGGAATTGCAGAGCACATCAGCAGCTGGGGATCGCGGCTCCTGAATGGAGCCGCATTGCCGTGGCAACCAGACACCATGGCGCCACGGCTCCATTCAGGAGCCTTTGACTTAGCCAGGTAGAGGCCTGTAATTGCAGGCCGGCCGGAATCAGGTCCCAGCCTGCTCGTACAGGCCTACTCGTGATTCTGATCCCACGGGGCCAGACGTGCCCCACGGTATCAGAATCGCATCTGCCTCTGTGTGTCTGATTCCGATCGGGCACACAGGGGCATGGACATCCTGAACAGAATGCGGACCTATGCATATATTTACAAAACAAAGCTTAATATTTAAACATGTGACATCCAAATATGAATTTATCTTGCACTGTTCTTGGAGGGATTGTATTGAACTGATAAGATTTGAGTTTAATAAAGAAAATCTTGGACGGGGGGCTTGTGGTCTAAAAGCTAATTGCGAAGGAGTGCAGTGCGGACATGATGCCTAATATACTTGCAACTGTCCTGCAATTATGCAGTTTTCCTGAGATACGTAGGGCCTCTGAGCTGCAGGTTTTTCTCCTGAATTTCCTTCTAATGGTTCTTCACAGGAAAAGTTTGAGGTCACCTGTGCTAAACCATAGAATTTTCTATCACAAAACCCATGATGTTATTGTGTGATCCCAGAAAATTAATTTCCGGGATCATTAGTAGCTTTCCATAGTCATTAATGCATCATTAATGTCTTCTATTTGTATCCTGCAGATAATCAGTCCATCCAGGAACAGGAGAAGGAGGAGAATCGAGAAGAATCTCCTGTAGAAATGGAACGATCAGGAAGTGTCTCTGAGAATATTTCCCATAGGACTGAGAGGAAAAACACAAGGAATAGTCAGCAGGAATCAGAGAAGGAGCAGAGAGACCCTGCAGGAGACTCACCGGATGGAGTCACTGAGTGTGAGAGAAGTGACAGGGAGCTCACAGACATCCCTGAGCACCAGATACACCTGAGAGCAGAGAGATCTTTCCCAAATAACAGCAGTGACCAAATGACTTCTAAACACCACCAGGGAGAGAGGAAAGGGAAGAAATTCTTTCTGTGTGACACCTGTGGAGAGAGTTTTGATAAGAAATATGATTTATTACTGCACCAGAGGACGCACAGTGGGGAGAAACCCTTTTCATGCACTCAGTGTGGAAAATGTTTCAAAGAGAAGTTAACCCTGAAATTACACCAGAGAATTCATACTAAAGGGAAGCCACTTCCCTATATTGAATTTAGCAAAGGTTTCTGTCATAAGGAACTATTAATTACAAACCAAAGAACACACACTGGAAAAATGTCTTTCAAAAGAAAAAAAATTCTGAAATCTTATTACTTCAAGCAATTCTTAAGAAAGACCCAAAATTCATACATAAGAGGGAGAAAGATTTCACCTTTGGAATTAGAGAAAAGCTTCACTGGTCGATCACAGACAATATTTCTCCAGAGGAGCCACACTGGGGAGAAACATTATACCTGTTCTGAGTGTGATAAAAGCTTCCTGTATCTGTCACAAATCAAGAAACACCAAATGAGCCACAGTGGAAGGAAACCTTTCAAGTGTACTGAGTGCAACAAGAGTTTCACTCAGCCATCGTATCTTAAAATCCATCAAATGATCCACAGTGGAATGAAACCTTTCACATGTACTGAGTGCAACAAGGGTTTCACCCACTCAACGAGTCTCAAAAGCCATCAAATGATCCACAGTGGAATGAAACCTTTTACATGTACTGAGTGCAACAAGAGTTTCACTCAGCCATCGCATCTTAAAAGGCATCAAATGATCCACAGTGGAATGAAACCTTTTACATGTACTGAGTGCAACAAGGGTTTCACCAACTCATCGAATCTCAAAAGCCATCAAATGATCCACAGTGGAATGAAACCTTTCACATGTACTGAGTGCAACAAGAGTTTCAGTCAGCCATCGCATCTTAAAAGCCATCAAATGATCCACAGTGGAATGAAACCTTTCACATGTACTGAGTGCAACAAGAGTTTCACCAGCTCATCGTATCTTAAAATCCATCAAATGATCCACAGTGGAATGAAACCTTTCACATGTACTGAGTGCAACAAGAGTTTCACTCAGCCATCGTATCTTAAAAGCCATCAAATGATCCACAGTGGAATGAAACCTTTCACATGTACTGAGTGCAACAAGAGTTTCACTCAGCCATCGCATCTTAAAAGCCATCAAATGATCCACAGTGGAATGAAACCTTTTATATGTACTGAGTGCAACAAGGCTTTCACTCAGTTATCGCATCTTAAAATCCATCAAATGATCCACAGTGGAATGAAACCTTTCACATGTACTGAGTGCAACAAGAGTTTCACTCAGCCATCGCATCTTAAAAGCCATCAAATGATCCACAGTGGAATGAAACCTTTTACATGTACTGAGTGCAACAAGGGTTTCACCAACTCATCGAATCTCAAAAGCCATCAAATAATCCACAGTGGAATGAAACCTTTCACATGTACTGAGTGCAACAAGAGTTTTACTCAGCCATCGCATCTTAAAATCCATCAAATGATCCACAGTGGAATGAAACCTTTTACATGTACTGAGTGCAACAAGAGTTTCACTCGGCCATCGTATCTTAAACGCCATCAAATGATCCACAGTGGAAAGAAATGCTTGCTGTAAACTATCTGATCCATAAGCCGTGGTCCTTGCCTGTGACTATCTACCCCACCCCCCCAAAGGATGAGAGGTTGATAGTTACAGCCCAGGACAGCGGCTTACAGATGAGATTGTTTACAGCCAGCATTGAATAAACTGGCAGAACGGACATACATTGATTCTGTGGTAAAGATCTGGAAACACTGTCTCACCTCATAGCTGGCTGTGAAGTTCTGACGACAGAAAATTTCAGTATAGAAAGGCACAAAGTAGTGTGCCTTATCCAGTGGAAACTCTGCAAGAACTACAACATTGCTGTGCCTGAAAAGCACTGGGATCATGACCCTAAGATAATTACAGAGAATGAAGAGGTTATGATCACCTGGGATATTCCCATTCCGAACGATAAAAAGCGGGATGCGAGGAAGCCAGATATATTGGTAAAGGAGAAAAACATCAGAACGGCATTGATTATAGAAGTGTCAGTTCCAAGCAACTATTCATTGAATCATTTTGAGAGGGAGAAAATCTTCAAGAACCAAGAAATGCATTTGGAGACCAAGAAAATGTGGCAGAAAGATACAGAGTTATTTCCCATTGTGTTGGGTGCCACCGGCTTAATTAAGAGGAACTTCCAAGCACACCTTGATACATTACCCATACATGTAAATCTTATGAAACTCCAGAGGGTGGCTCTCTTTAGCATGATCCAAGTACTACAACGAGCATTAGCAATACATTTGAGAAACTGAGATCATATTCCACATACCCTGCCTTAGAAGTGAGGCTCACGACTGTCATGGTATGTGCAAAACTTAAAAATAACAAAAAAAGCCCTTAAATACTAGATTTACTCCTAAGCAAAATTACCTAAATACTTCAATAAACACCTTCAGACCTCACATAGGCAACAATTGACCTCAGGATGGCTAGAGCCCTGCATTTAGTGATAAAATCACTATAGGGAACAGCTGACGCTCACATCACAGGTCATGTAGCCACTTTTATTCAACCCGTACTCAATCACCACTAATGTACCCTAAAACCACAAAAAGTACTTCTGGGAAATAAATATTACATCTAATCACACTCACTTCTAATCACGCTCATACTACATACACAACATCCATAAACACACGAATAGCGTCATAATCATCACAGCGTTAGGATGAGCAACACAGGAACAGATCGTGATTCCCTAAAAAAAGGAAAATAAAGATAAGTAGCTCTAAAATAAAGCCCACCAATGGCGTCAACAATTACTTATCTTTAAAGACGCTTCAAGCCAATGGCTCAGTCCAGCGCTCAAGCGCTACGCTGAGAACATCCCAAACAGACAACACAAAGCAGAGAGACTCCCGAATTAATTCAGATCAAATTTCCTTTACGAAACAGCCCTACGAAAGCTCTCGTTTTGCCACAGCCAGGCTTCATCAGGGGAAAGAATAACAATTTAAAGAGTCCATGTAAACTCTCACAAAACTCTCCGCGCCTAAAAATCACAGCGTCTGAAGTCACACTTTAGGGAATCACGATCTGTTCCTGTGTTGCTCATCCTAAAGCTGTGATGATTATGACGCTATTCGTGTGTTTATGGATGTTGTGTATGTAGTATGAGCGTGATTAGAAGTGAGTGTGATTAGATGTAATATTTATTTCCCAGAAGTACTTTTTGTGGTTTTAGGGTACATTAGTGGTGATTGAGTAGGGGTTGAATAAAAGTGGCTACATGACTGTGATGTGAGCGTCAGCTGTTCCCTATAGTGATTTTATCACTAAATGTAGGGCTCTAGCCATCCTGAGGTCAATTGTTGCCTATGTGAGGTCTGAAGGTGTTTATTGAAGTATTTAGGTAATTTTGCTTAGGAGTAAATCTTGTATTTAAGGGCTTTTTTGTTATTTTTGATTATTATATTGCTCTTGGACAGTTGGTGCTTTATGTGCAAAACTTACCCATTTGGAGACATTGCCCCCAAAAGAAAGCTTTCCAATGTACTGAGTACAAGAAGAGTTTCACTCACTCATCGCATCTTAAAAGCCATCAACTGATCCACAGTGGAAAGAATTAGCAGTAAATTTGAGAAACTGAGATCATACGCCACATATTCGGGTTTAGAAGTGAGGTTCATGACTCTCAAAGTATGTGCAAAACACACCCATTCTGAGAAATTGCCCCTGAGAAAGAAATTACCCATTCATGTAACAACTTACAAACTGCAGAGGGAGGCTCTCTTTGGCACGATGCAATTACTATGCCGAGCATTTAACAGTAAATTTGAGAAACTGAGATCATACTCCACATACCCTGGCTTAACAGTGAGGTACATGACTGTCATGGAATATGCAAAACTCACCCACACAATTGCCTTGAATAATATGAAATAAACACTGGATTGACAGAGTACATTAAATTCACCATGAAAATATGGCAAGCCACACTCTTTTTGAAGATTAAGGATGGTCAGTACATCATTCCTAACATCAAGATCCGGGTGAGGAATATTTCAGGAAGATTCCCTGTCACAAATTCTGTTTTATAAGGTGCTCAATCCAATGAGTATTCTCATAAACTCCTTGGGATATAGATTTAGCTTGAAATCTAAAGATGGCCATGGCCCAATGGTGACATCACACTGACTATTTGTAGATGACCTGAAGCTCTACAGTTCTTATGACCAAGAATTAGTAGAACTCCATGTATTGAAAAGCTTCTTGGATGATATAAGGATTTTAGATTTAGCTCATGGTCTTTTCTTAGAAGTTCAAGGTGAGTTACGTAAGTTCAGTAGGTATTTTCCTGTTCCTAGATAGCTTACAATCTAAAGAATAGGTTTAGTAAGTGACACTAGTAGTGCATACATGATATGTGTGCCAAGGTCCCTACCCCTAAGTTTGTATTGAGGCAATGGAGGGCTAAATGATCTGCTCAAGCTCACAAGGTTCTAGCCACTGCTCTAACCATTGGGCTGCTCCTCTACCTCTGCTTATTTTTATAGCACTATTAGACATAATAGTGGTGTACAATGGTGAAAAATATACTGGTACAATATGTCCCTTCTCCAAGTGCTGTCTGAATCAGTAGGATATAACGTGACCAAGGTCACAAGGAGTGTTAATAACAGAAGTGAGATAGCTTTCTTGATTTTTATCCCATTACTCTAACCACTAGCCTGACACCTCTTCTGCTTTTGGCCTTGACAAATGTGCTAAGGAAGCCTTCCTTAGAGGAAAACTGAGCAAAACAGAAAACATCTCCCTGACAGAGGATTGTGACATCAGGGAACTTGAACAGGAGGACATATAGAAATATCTAGGATCAGAGCAAGGGGAGTGGAGGAGTAGCCTAGTGGTTAGAGCACTGGCTTGGTCACCAGGAGACCAGGGTTCAGTTCCCACTAGCATTGTTGTGGCTTTTGGGCAAGACAATTAACCTTCCATTTCCTCCAAAGAATGGCCTGGCAGTCACATTGCCAAGAAAACCCAGGAGCTGCTGGGTTGCCAGGAGTCAGCATTGACTGAAAGGCCCACACTGCATTGCATTTTGCAGGAGTAGAGGAAGGATAAATAATCAAGCAGAAATTACTAAGAAGATCAGTAAAGAATATTACAGGAGATTAAAATCATTAATGAAAGGTGCTATAATATCACAGAACCACACTACAGAGCATCACAAAACAAGCATTAAGACGGATCCAAACTGTCCAAAATATAACCGCTAGGGTAATTATGAACATCAATCCAATGGAGCACATAACCCCAATTCTTTATGCCCTCCACTGGCTACCCATCCAAAGCTGCATTAACTACAAAATCTTGATCTCCACCTTCAAAGTTATAAATGACATTGCCCCCTCTTATCTTTCCACCCTCATATCTAGGGAACCCAATAATAGAACTCAACGCAACCGGAACAAAAACAAACTGGTTATCCCAACAGACTTCAGGAAATCCAGGAAACAAACAAACAAAGTATTCTCGCACATAGCCCCAAGCCTCTGGAACGCCCTACCAGACAACCTCAGGGAATTAAATGACCTACAAACATTTCGTAAAAACCTTAAAACCCATCTATTTGCCATCCACTATGCACACTACCAGAACATGATACACCTGTAACCACCACACCTGCGCTCTAAATACCATACCTCAATCAGTCAAGAGATGTAAATAATCCCTGCTGCTTAGAATTCCTAAGCACATCCATGTACATAGTTTAAATTTGTATCAACCTCTCTATATATAGTTGTAATAGCCTTCTCTTTAACAGAATTTGTATCTGTTATTGTACAATTCACAATTTTGTTATTTGTAAACCGCACTTGATCATTCGGAAAAACGCGGTATATAAAAATGTTAATAAAATAAATAAATAAATAAGTTATAAGCCATTAATCAGCAGTCAATTCCTGAACTATCTATCATACTGCTGGAAAAACTGGATGCATAAATAAGAAAACTCCTCCATGCCCATGAAGTAATTTACAAGAATCTGTATGCTGTACTAGAAATGAAGGAGGACTGGGCTTCATAGAAATCAATTATGCATAGAGAGCTACCTAACAGCATCATCAGATCCAAATACACAAACAGTGCTGAAATATGAATGTAAATGTTCTTATATTCTTATGAATCTGTTTCCATCATCAAACTTGGGCATGCATTCCAACTCATTCAGAAGGAATGAGTGTGAATCCGCAAGCAGACACAGGGAAGGAAGCAACAGAATTTGCAAAGAGAAAAAAAAACTCTTCAGAGAATTAGATCAGCAAACAAGGAAAATACACGGCAAATACACAAACACAGTGGAAAATACAGAGTTACTCCAGAAACCCTTTGTAGATCAAGACCGGACACAAGAATAGTTAAGCAGTGGGGAATGAAACCAAAGGATGAGAGATTGATAGTTGCAGTCCAGGAGAGTGGATTACAGATGGAATGATTTACAGAAAACATTGAAAAAACAGTAAAATACACATAAGTAGATTCTGTAACTGGCTGCAAAGTTCTGATGGCAAAAAATGTCTATACAGAAAGGCTCAAGACGTAGCACGTCTCATCCACTGGAAATACTACAATATCATTGTACTGGTAAAGTACTGGGAGCATAACCCTAAGAGAATTATGGAGAATGAAGAAGTTTTGATCACCTGGAATACTCCCAACGGATAAGAAGCTGGATGTAAGGAAGCTGGGCATATTGGTAAATGAGAACACCACCCCAGAATGGCATTGATTATAGAGGTCCACCGAAGTAAGCACAATGCCACGTGAATAGAAGAAACCCATTCCAAAGACGTGGTAAAAGGAAGGAATTCTTTATTATGTATTGTTAAAATCAATATGCCATATTGCCCAACATAGGCCGTGTTTCGAATCGACTTCTTCAGGGGAATCCTGGTGTTCTACATTTCTAAATATATGAACACAGACACAATTAATTATATAGACAGTTTATAAAATCTCTTATAAACTAATTCAACCAATAAATAATGATGTAAAAAGTGATAACAAATAAAACTAGAATGAACCATTATAACAAACGTTTATAATATCAAAACATATAATAAAACAATAACAAACCATATATATGTTCTTAAAAAACATAAATGAAGACACGATTGTAAGGGTGAGTAATCAGTCTATTCCATATATCATTACCTCTATGCTGGGTAAAATCAATTGAAATAATCTTGTACTAAAAGAAAGGAGAGGATGAAAAATCATCAGGCTGATCATAACAGAAGCAGGAGTGAGCCCAACAAGACAATATTATTTATATTATTGTTCTGTTTAAAAATATCATGATTAAATAATATTGTAAAAAAGACGTTGTAAAACAGAGGAATCATAAAAACAAAATAAGACACATCTTTTGGATAAGAAACTATGCTGTTCGTTTTGAATAAAATCCAATAAAATTAAAGGAACGAATAAAACAAGTATCAATACTCATTGTAAAAAAAGGGGGGGGGAAAAAAGTGTGTAAACGAATAAGCCAGGAATCAAAAATACCTTTCAAGCAGAATAACATTATTGCTTGTTTAAACTAAAAACAGGCAAAATTGATGGACCAATCGAAACAAGTAACAAAAACTTCTTAAAAAACTTTTTGAAGAAATATTTAAATATCATCACATGAACAGAAATTTTCTTAACCTTTAAAACCCTAAGATCAAAAATGTCAAGCTAAACGTTACTATTTGTTTTAATAAAACCCAGTGAGGTTGATAAATTGATTAAACTAAACTTTCATATCTATAAAACCAGATTAAAGCAAAGTATTAAAAATGACCCGTTCATTTTTAAAAAACTGATAAAATTGATCAATAATTCCAGACGATAATAAAAATTATATTTTGAAAAGATGATGATCACATAAACAGAAAATATCGTAGCTTTCAGAGCCTTGATAAGTTTGTACGATCAGACCTAATTGTCATAAGAATACTTGTGGAAAACAAACCTTGTACACTAGATGCCGCTTAGATTTTCTAACATTAACAAATTTATCCGTCGGGTTTTTATATAGGGAGTATCTGAAAGACTCCTGTCAAACTCCTATTTCGAGGTAATCGTCATCCAAATAGAGCCATTCTTTGCAAACCTTGTCTATGTCCGTGAGAGGTTTATGTAAACTAAAAACGCCCGCACTTGTGCTGTAAGGAATTACAAGCCGCAGGAAAATAACACGTCATAACTTCTGATTGGCTGATCGTCCTACCGTAGGTTTTCATGAGTTAATGACATTTAGAATGCATTTTGTAGTTCATATCAAATCAAATTTACATTTTAAGTAATATCTATCAAGTGTAAAATTTATGCACCGCACTACTGCTTATGTTATACAGTTACATATATGAAGGGCAGCTTAAAGCCCGCGTTTATAATTTCAAAAAAATCTATTAAACATTTTTTAAAACTTGCATTTAACAATAACTATCTTATTGAATTACATATTTTAATGGCAGCTACCAGGTAAAAAGATTGTTCATCAAACATTTGTACTGCTTCCTATGTAATACACTTTCTTATAACTTGGGCAGCTTTTAAAACCCGTGTTTGTGTACACTGTAATTGCATAGGAAAAGAATCTAATTTTAAAGGGGGTGATGCAAATAATTGAAATAATGAAAAGGAACGATCCCCAAATGGATATTGTATAAAATTGTTATCAATTAAGTATTGCTCGTGTTTATGAACTAGCTCACTGCAAATAAAACCATTTGCGATGTCTCTCTAATTACCCTGGAAATTGCTACATCATGATTTCTAAATAATGAAATAATATAATAAATCGTATCTTATGTCTTAATAGTTGACATACTATTATATATATTTTTTGATGCCAGTCATAACATTATTTTAAATTGCATCATTTTAAATTAAAAAGGACTTTTTAAGTCAATTGTATCATGTCTTATATCTAGATGTTTATATCATATCTTATGTCTGGGTGTTTATCTTGGCAATATCCTATATTATAACATTTTAACTGAAAAATAGCAAACTTTATAAATTGATTTACTCAGGCATTACATTAGTTGTACCCTTGTATACTTACAGTAACCTGTAATTTTAGATTTAGGAATCAGTATCCCATCCGGGGTATGGACTCTAAAGTATGTTACTTAAACTTATCAAGTTAAAAGAATTTTATACAATTATATTTATTTATCATATCAGAGTGTATAAAGATGAGGGGGAATCTTCAAAGAAACACTGATAAATCTCTTTCTAAATTCAGCCCATTGGGAGATAAAGTAACGTTAAAAATATTATTTCTGTTCTAATCTCATTATTGTCTTATTTATATCCCCTCCTCTCCAGTTTAATTTACCTTTTTGATGACAAGAATTTTAAGTCTGTAACTTTCTGTGCCTTCTGCCAGTGTGCTACTAAGAGTTTATCCACTCCGCCTCTTTTGATGAAGCTCTTATGTTCCACCACCATTCGAACTCGAATGTTCTGATTGTTTTTACCTACATAAAGTTTCTTGCAGGGACATTGAATGACATAGACTACGTGAGTGGTCTCACAATTGGAGAAATCATCGATCACAAAACTTCTTCTTTCGTGATGGGGATGTATAAAGTTTCTCTTATTGGCATAATGTGGGGATATATAGAACAACGTCCACATAGAAATTGGCCCATATATTTGGAAAGGAATCTCTGTTCAGTCAATGCTGATGGCAATAGTAGATTCCTCAAATTAACATTGCGCTTGTGAGCTACTGTTAAAGGATATCATGAAATCCTGGGATGGCTTTGAGGGTGCCATTCTTTTTTGCCAAATTTTTGTAATCTTCTTTGAATGGACTAAATATAGAGAAGAGGGCCACACTAATACCACATCTTTTTTATTATTTGAGGTTTTCAAAAGGATTTTTCACGAGAAACATCCCTAGCTCTCTTGTGTGCTCGCGATTGATGTGACATAATGGGTACTGTCTAGCTATAAATCTTTGTTTCATTAACTTTGCTTGAGTTTCAAAAATTCATTGTTGTGGTACACACTCTTCGGGCTCTAAGAAACTGTCCAACGGGTAGGTTTTTCTTTAATGCTGGGTTATGAAAACTATTAAAATGTAATAGATGGTTGCAGTCTGTGGGTTTCCTATATAGAGTTGAACGAATTGATTAGCTTCTTTCTTAATTATCAGATCTAGATAAGGAATTTGTTGAAAATCATATGTCATCTGAAACCATAAATTAACATCTAAATTGTTAATCCAATTATTAAATTGGGTTAGTATATCTACACTGACTTCCAAATGACTAGAATATCATCGATATATCGGATCCAGAGTTGATATTCAATTCATATGGATGATTTTCAAAAAGTTCTCTTCAAATTGGAACATATAAAGATTTGCAATGTCAGGGGCCATAGAGGGATCCCATTTGCCATGCCTTTTATTTGTTTAAAGAAAAAGGTCTCTAAAACAAAAATAATTCTCCCATAGAGCAATTGCGCTAGGAAAGCAGAAAAAGAAAGGCTGTAGGAATGCATTTGTGACCAAACTCTTTTACGTAAGCATTGCTCTATAATTTCTAAAGACTCTGCTTGATGGAAACGTTCGTATATAAAGATTCCACATCTAAAGTAACTAAACTAATATCAGAACTAAGGTATTAAAGGTAGACAATATCCCAATAACATGTGATGAATCTTTTACATAAGACCACATTGTAGTCACAAAGGAACGTAATAATAAATCCAAAAACTGTGAAATGGGTTCCATTATTGACCCAATCGCTGAAACTATAGGACGCCCAGGAGTTGCTGTCATAGATTTGTGAATCTTTGGGTTAACATAAAATAGTAGGAATTACTGGTGTAGGAACAATCAAAAAATCCCTCTTTTTTTTGGTAATATAACCATAACCGAGGATAGGAGACGCGGTGCGCCTCTTTCCCCCTCCCCCCATACCTTTTTTTTTTAACTTAAACTTTATTGATGTTTTATAATGATTATTCCAAAACATTGTCAAAGACAATAAACATTCCAAACAAGTACATAAGCCAAAATTACATTTCCATCCTGTCCTCATACCATGAATAGGTGAAATAGCAACATCCTAACCA
Source organism: Ichthyophis bannanicus (assembly GCA_033557465.1). Lineage (NCBI taxonomy): Eukaryota > Metazoa > Chordata > Amphibia > Gymnophiona > Ichthyophiidae > Ichthyophis > Ichthyophis bannanicus. Next base: position 40,934 of record JAWIIG010000071.1, read on the forward strand.
ATAAAAACCTCATGAAACCTCCTTCCCCCTAACCCACCGCCCCCAAAGTAACACCCCATCATCCCTCCCTCCCCTCCTAAGTGGAGCCCCTGGAAGCCAAGTACGTTATCAAAGGCTGCCATTGTTTATCAAACTTATCTCCCTGATTTCTCTTTAACGCTGTCAGACGTTCCATTTAACACTCTATGTAATCGGTGTCCCAATGGGCCAGGTCTAGTGGGCCACTCTGCTTCCACTTCCAGGCTATTTTGCATCGAGCCGCAACAAGACATGTCCTCATTGGTTTACTCCCTCTATTGGAGAGATTAGTCGGCCACCTACCTAAAAGAAACAGAGAGGGGTCCAGCTCCGGTGTCACCCCATTCGATCTCTGATCTGCGTCCAGTACACTTGTACCAGTGGACAATCCCACCACATATGCATATATGTACCGCGGGCGCCACACCCCCTCCAACAGAGATCAGAGGTCGCAGGGAACATCCTCTTAAAACTAACCGGAGTGTGATACCACCTCATCATAATCTTATAAGCATTCTCCTGAATGGTGATGCCCCCATATATCCACTTTCTATTCCTCATCTCCCCACTGCACTCCAAGGTCCCTTTCCCATTCGGACATATATCTCAGCTTTTCCACACCCCGTCTAGCCGTCTGTAAACTAGCATAGAGCAGCCCGAATTAGTCCACGGGATTGATAATGACCTATCCATAAGGCCTCAATATCATTTGGCCCCTCGTCAACCCTTTCCATATACATCTTTCTGGCGTAAATAATGGGTTACCTGTAAGTAAGCAAAGAAATCCCATGGCCCCAAATGATACTCCCCTTTTAGCTGCTCGAAAGACTTAATGTCTCCCAGCTCTGTCAATTGCACAAAAGTCTCCAATCCTTTCTGTGACCCAACCGCAAAATACTCCCTCCCTACCCAGCCCAAAGGCAGGAGTGGCAACAATTGGTGCAAGTAAGGATGTCCCCGCCCTTGTATTAATCCTACGCCACCCCCTTTGCCATTCAGTCCATAAATGGCACACAAAGTGGTTCGCCGTCCATTCCGCTTGCAGGAGACCCTTCTGCAACCAACGGTATATACTTTAAGCTCCACCCTTTCACCCAGAATTGTTCTATAGCCTGAAATCTTTTGGGGCTCTCCGATTCCCGCCAGTCCATAACCTTGCCGCATCTGAGCGGCCAGGTAATAGTCTGCAATCTCCACCATCCCCAGACCCCCTTTCTGCCTCGAGATATACAGTACCCTCCGTGCTATATGCGGGGGGCCGATGTCTTCTACACAAACAAAAACATTTTCCGTTGTAATACCAGTCTAGGGACTTTCAATGGTAATACCTGAAAAAAATACAATATCCTAGGTAATACCGACATCTTGAGCACAGTGATCATTTCCTAGCCAGGAGATTATATTCCATTTGGCCAAGTGTCCATTCTATCTGCCCAATCAAAAGGATAATTGCTCCATATAAGCCAGTGGGATCCCGCGTGAGTGCACCCCAAGGTAACTTAATGGACGTGGGGCCCAACGAATAGTTATAGTTCCCCTCAAATGCCTCACTAGATCGTCTGCTAAGCTAATACTTAATGCCTCTGATTTATCCCAATTATTTTAAAAACCTGCCACCCTTCCAAATTCTTTCAATTCTTTCATATAGATTGGCAAGGCCAGCAATGGGCTGGTCACAAACAGCAATAGGTCATCTGTAAATAATGCCACTTTATGCTCATCCTCTCCTATCCGCAACCCCCTTGCGTCTGTATTCCTTCTCAACCTTTGCGCCAGCGGCTCCATAGTTAAAGTGAATAACAAGGGGGAGAGAGGGACAGCCTTGTCTCATCCCTCTTTCTAAACAGAAGAAATCTGAGTTACCGCCAATTAATCTTTACTGCTGCCACTGGACTAGCATAGCGTGCTTTAATCCATGCCATCATGTTCGTGCCTATCCATATCTTTTCCAGCACCGCAAACAGAAAACTCCACTCTACCCGGTTGAAGGCTTTTTCAGCATCGATGGCCAGAAAAAGCAATGCTTGCTGTTGCTTCCGTGCTGTCCATATTGCTTGGATTGCCCTCCGAATATTGTCTCCCGTATTCCTCCCAGATATGAACCCTGTTTGGTCCGGATGTATGATTTTTTGGAGTATACTCCCAAGCTTGTTTGCTAAAACTTTAGCTAGAATCTTCCCATCAGTATTCAATAACGAAATTGGACGGTAAGACCCACACAGAGTGAGGTTGCGGCCCGGCTTCGCCAAAACCAATATCCCCGCTTGCTGCATAGAGGGAGGCAACGGTCTCCCTTGTAAAACTTCGTTAAAGAGTTTTTGTAACACCGGTGCTAACTGATCCCCGAATTTTTTATAAAAAAACGCTGGAAAACAGTCTAACCATGACTCTTTATTTAAGGCCATCTCTTTGATTACCTGCTGAATTTACGCTAGTCCTATATTCTGATTTAGCCGTTCATAATCAGAACCTGTGATCCCGGGGAGCTCCCCACCTTCCCGCAATTAGTCCTCCACGCTGGCTATTGACCCCCCTCGTGTGCTTGTGTATAGGGTTTTATAATAATATTGAAATTGTTCTCTTATTTCCTCATTACGAAATAACAACTTATCTCCAGGCCCTTTGATTTTTATTATATTGGACCGTCTATCACGCTCCTGTAGCTTACGAGCTAGCAAATGTACTAGCTTTGTGTATTAAATTCATAATAATATTGATTAACTCGTCGCAGCTGGTAATTAATTATAGACTCCATCTGCAGCATTGTTAATGCTGCCCGCGCCCCCTCTAATTCCCCCCTTAATTGTGTACCTCCCCCTTGTTTATGACGTCGTTCCAATTCCATGATCTTACCTATGAGTTCATCCCTTTGACCCTCCCTTTCCCGTTTTTTCCGCACCGCCCAAGATATCAACTTTCCCCTTAAAACTGCTTTTAACCCATCCCATAAAATCTCAAATGCCACCTCTCCGGTGTCATTCATCTTAAAGTACTCTGTAATTGCTACCTCAATATCTTTTAAGACCTCTTTGTTTTGCAGTAGGCTTTCATTGAGACGCCAAAAGGTCCGGCCCACCTTATCCCCCTCTCCCCCAAATGCAACCCAAACAGGGCCGTGGTTCGTCCATGTTATAGTTCCGATCCCTGCTCCAGTAACCCTTCGAAGCCAATACTCATCCCCAAGAAAGATGTCTATCCTGCTATAACTGTGATGCACCTGAGAATAATAAGAGAAGTCCATGTCCAAGGGATGAACCTGGCGCCAGATATCACTAACCCTAAATTGCTTCATTAGCTCCTTCAATTGACTTCTCCCCCTAGTCCCCTCTCTATCCCCCTTCACCGAATTATCTTTCCTAGGGTCCAATATGTCATTGAAATCCGCCCCCTCCCCAACAATAAAGCCCCATGAATTTTGTTTTCCAGCCACTTCAATAAACTCCCCCAGAAATTTGTGTGCGAATCATTGGGGCCATATATGTTTAGAAAGGTGACCTCCTGACCATTCAGTTCCCCCCAAACTAATAAGACGCACCCCTTTATTCCTTTTAGCACCCCCCCCCCACCTGAAAGGAGACATCCCTCCTCATCATAATTGCCACTCCCGCCTTCTTATGGGGGCCTTCGGCATTAAACCAAATATTCCCAAAGGCGCCATGCCTTACCAAATGCTCATCTTTCGGTAATAAATGTGTTTCCTGCAGGAAGGCCATCTGCCATTTCTGGAGCTGTACTTCTCTAAACATTGCCTTCCTCTTTTGTGGGGTGTTCAGTCCTCTAACATTTAGGGAGCCTACCCTAAGTCCTGCCATCTTAGGTTGGCCTTAATCTCCACTCTTGCCCCTCCTTTATACTTGGCCTCCGCCCTCTCTCCCTCCCCCTTCCCCTTCCCCTTCCCCACTTCTTTTATCTGAACCCTTCCCCCCCGCCCACCATCCCCTACCCTCCCCTCCCTCTCCCTCAATCACCGCGCAGGCCATTCTCCTGCGCCTCCCGAACCTGAGGACATAAACCACCCCGGGACCTCCCTCCCCCCAACTAAATCGCCCCCCCCCAATATTATCCGTAGTTTAGCATCGTTCTCCCTTAATGCAACAACTACCAGTACCAGAAAACATTAAGAAACTGTAATCAACTTTTGAAGATAAACAGTTATATTAAGCCAAAAACGTGGCGCTTTTTCTCCCCCTGCACACCTAGGGGATAAGAAGTGAGAACTGTCCATCCGATGTAAATCACAACTGCTCTCAACCGCAGGAAAGCGCCGGCAGCCACTGCACACTCCCTCTTCTCCCCCAGGAGGATTCCTAGAGAGGCGCCGAAGCCGCCGGCCCCGCGCCGGAACTCTATGCCACTTCTGCTTCACTACCACGCTCGCCGATCTGTCCTCCCCATCCTGAGCGTCCGGCTGAGCTCGATTCTGGGGCAGATTTGGTGCCGCTGCCTGCTCCAAACACCTCCAGGCTTCCGATAAAGTTTTTACACGTTGAGTGGCTCCGCGTACCTCAAACTGTAGCCCGAAAGGAAACAACCATTTATACTTAATGTTTTCCTGCCGCAGATACAATGTCACTGGGCGCATAGCTGTCCTGCGCTGTAATGTTGAGTGAGCTAAGTCCTGAAATACCTCAATAGTCGCTTCATGCCAATGCAGTTTACCCTTCTTTGCCGCTGCTTTCATGATTTCTTCCTTGATCTGATAGTTGGAAAGGCAGGCAATGATATCTCTGGGGTGATTCCTCATAGGAAGTCGAAGAGCTCTATGCGCCATGTCTAGGCCAATCTCCCGTTTTGCTCCAGATGGTTCCGGGTTCTCCACAGCCACCAAGGCCTCACATATATCCTGGACCACGCGTTGGGCTTGTTTAAATTGGTCCTCCTCCGCGACTCCGCGGATTCAAATATTGCAGCGCCGCGACCTGTTCTCAAGGTCCTCGATCTTATCCGGCAAGTCCTTGCTCTCCCCCCACTGGTCACCCCATCCTCTTTGACTGAAACTACCCTCCCTTCTCCTACCGCCATCCCTTCCTCAACTCCACTCCTGCGGCCGGGCATAGGTGCATTGTCCTCCACAGGCACAGTGTCCCTTTCTTCCCCAGGAACCCCTCCCCTTGTCCCCCTGCCTCCCTGCTCCAGTATCCCCCCCCCCCGCCCCTCGTAGATGAGTGTGCTGCCCCTCTGCATCTCACCGTGGGTGTCCTAGATGTAGCCGCCCTCCGACCGCCCCCTCCTCTCCCCTGACTCCCCCTTTGCACGTTCCTTGCAGTTGAAGCCTGCCCCCCCCCTTCCAGCTCCCCTCCCCCGAATCTGCCATCCTAGGCTAGGCATCTTTAACTCCTAAAATAAACCCCATACCTTTATTTATTTTTATTTATTATTATTTTAATTATATAAGGGTGGGAGGGTAGATGCACTTGCCTGCTTCAGCCTTTTCCCCAGCACTGCTCCAGCTGCAACTATGATCGTCTCACTCCACGTGCTCTCGGACTGAGCACCACACCGCTACCTATGCCTGTTCCGCACCATTCTCTGAAGCGAGAAAAGCACTGCGACTCGCTGCCCACGCATTCCTGTCCTTGTCAGTGTCTGCACTGCCATGCAGGCACGCTCCTGCCCTCACTCTGGCTCGCTGCTTCCCTCATTCTGCCCCTGAACTGGGGCACCGATCCCAAAGATATGGACAACGCCGTCTCGATCCTCCTGCCGCTTGTCAGCAAAATGCTTCCCTGCCGTCCCTGATGCTCCACCAGACCTTGCTCCACACCGCTCTTTGGCTCCCGCGCACTTCAATCCACCGTGGGAGCCAATGAATTCAAACGACGCCGTCCTTCGCTCCCTCCCCCCTCCCAGAACTTCTTCTCGCCAGCCTGACTTGCCGACTGCAGTGGCACCCCACCCCACCTCCCCCGGTTATTCATGGCCAGCGGGTACGTGGTCCCACGGCCATTTCTTATCTCAAAGGCTGTCAGTACTATGTTGTCAATATAACTTTTTAATTTATTAATAGGCTGTCCATCCAACCGGAGATAAAACATTTGGTCACTCAATTGCCTATTGATCTCGTTTCTATAAAATGTTTTATCCAGAATTACCACGGCTCCTCCTTTATCTGCCGGCTTAATAATGATTTTGTCATTCTTTTGCAACGATTTAATGGCCGCATTTTCACCCTTAGTAAGATTATAAAAAGGAGAATCTTGCTCTGTACAAATCTTCTTCACCTGTTGTAAAACAACTTGCTCAAAGGCTTCAATGATGGGATCTGTCTGTGGAGGAGGAATCCAGGAGGATTTTTTTACTAATAATAGATCTATCACCCGGACCTGCTTCTTGATTCATAAAAAAACTGTTTAATACAAATCTTGCAAAAAACTTGAACAAATCAATTTGGATCTCAAAGGGTTCCGTTTTTTTTAACAGGCACAAAAGATAAACCTTTATTCAAAACAGATTCTTTGTCTGGTGTCAATGTATATCCGGAGATGTTGATGATATTCTAATATACTTGATCGTCTAATACCTCCTCTCTGGGATCTTGTCCATGCTCCAACCTCCTCGTCCTCAACCTCTGTATTGGTTGTATTGATTGGTATCACGATCCCCAACGAGATACTGTGAACAATCTTTATCTACCGGTGGTGAGCGGGTCAGTTCCTGAACTATCATACTGCTTTGGGATTAAAGACCTAGAAAAACTGGATGCATAAATAAGAAAACTCCTCCATGCCCATGTAGTAATTTACAAGAATTTGTATGCTGTACTAGAACTGAAGGAGGACTGGGCTTCATAGAAATCAGTTATGCATAGAGAGCTACCTAACAGCATCATCAGATCCAAATACACAAACAGTGCTGAAATATGAATGTAAAATGTTCTTATATTCTTATGAATCTGTTTCCATCATCAAACTTGGGCATGCATTCCAACTCATTCAGAAGGAATGGGTATGAATCCACAAGCAGACACAAGGAAGGAAGCAACAGAATTTGCAAAGCAAGAGAAAAAAAACTCTTCAAAGAATTAGATCAACAAACAAGGAAAATACACAAACACAGTGGAAAATACAGAGTTACTCCAGAAACCCTTTGTAGATCAAGACCGGACACAAGAATAGTTAAGGAGAGGGGAATGAAACCAGAGAATGAGAGATTGATAGTTGCAGTCCAGGAGAGTGGATTACAGATGGAGTGATTTACAGAAAACATTGAAAAAACAGTAAAATACACATAAGTAGATTCTGTAACTGGCTGCAAAGTTCTGATGGCAAAATGTTTCTATACAGAAAGACACAATGAAGTAGCACGTCTCATTCACTGGAAACTCTGGAAACACTACAATATCATTGTACTGGTAAAGTACCGGGAGCATGACCCTAAGAGAATTATGGAGATGAGGAAGTTTTGATCACCTGGAATACTCCCATTCCAACGGATAAGAAGCTGGATGTAAGGAAGCCGGACATATTGGTAAATGAGAACACCACCCCAGAATGGCATTGATTATAGAGGTGTCATTTCCAGGTGACCATTCTCTGAATTGCATTCGGTGGGAGAAGATCTTCAAGTACTAAGAAATGCAGTCAGAGACCAAGAAAATGTAGCAAAAACAGACTGAGCTTTTTCCCATCATATTGAGTGTCACAGGTTTGATTAAGAGGAATTTCCGAGCATATCTTGACAAATTACTACTAATAATAATAATCAGTATAGCACTACAAGGCATATGCAGCTCTGTACATGTAGACATAAGACACAGTCACAGTCAGAGCTTACAATCTAATCAGGGCAAAAACATCACAGAACTGGAGACTAGTATGGTAAGATACACATAAGTAGTGAACAAGAGAGTGAGGAAAATCAGGATCCAAAAGCAGCCTCAAAGAGGTGTTTTTTTAGCCTGGATTTGAATAGGGCTAGAGAAGGAGCCTGACGCACTGACGCGGATAGTTTGTTCCAGGCATATGGAGCAGCAAGGTGGAATGAACAAAGTTTGGAGTTGGCAGTGGAAAAGAAGGGCACAGATAAAAGGGATCTGCCAGAGGAGTGGAGTTCCCGAGGAGGGGTGTAGAGTGAGATACTGCAAGAGAAGGAAATGTTGTGAGGAGCTACAGAATGAATGCACTTCAGGTCAGTAGGAAAAGTTTCAACTGGATGCAGAAATGGATAGGTAGCCAGTGAAGTGACTTGAGAAGACGGTTATATGAGCATAGCGACACTGGCAGAATATAAACCATGCAGCAGAATTTTGAACAGATTGAAGAGGAGAGAGCTGATTGAGAGGGAGACCAGCGAGAAGCAGGTTATGATAGTCAAGATGGGAGGTGACTAGAGAGTAGATGAGGATCTTGGTAGTGTGCATACAAAGGAAGGAACACATTTTACAGATGTTATAGTGGAAAAAGTGACAAGTTTTAGATATCTGTTCGATGTGTACAGAGAAAGAGAACGTAGAGTCAAAGATGATCCCAAGGTTAGAAGCTAAGGGAATAGGGAGGAGTGCAGTGTTATCCACAGAACCACAGAAACAGAGAAGGGAGGAAGGGGGGAGGTGAGTTTGGGGGGGAAAGATAAGGAGTTGAGCTTTGGCCATATTAAATTTCAGATGGCAGTGAGACATCCAGGCAGCAGTGTCAGAGATCTGGGCCTGGATCCCCTGGAGAGATTTCAGGTGTAGAGACCAATAACACATACATGTTCCATCTTATGAACTCCAGAAGGAAGCTGTCTTTGGAAGATACACTACTACACCGAGCATTAGCAGTAAATTTAATACACTGAGCTCACACTCCACATATCCTGGCTTAGGAATGAGGTTCATGACTGTCTTGGTATGCAGAAAACTATCCCATTTGGAGAAATTACCCCGAGGGGAGCCAGTGTATAACTGAAGGGAGTCCATAACTTTTACCAAATCTAGTTGAGTACCTTCCCATGATGACATCAGAAGGAGCGAGTGTGATAGGGGATGACCTGTAGTTCTAATCCATTTTGCTCAGTGATGGGGAGTCAATATCTTCTTCCATTGCTGCAGAAACAGTAGTAGTTTGAAGATTAAATTAAGCTCCTGCATTACTGGACGTGGATCCCTCTGCTGCAGCTATTGGACATGGATACTTGTTAAGAAGCCTGCTCTATCAGGACAGAACAAAGAGGCTAATGAACAAATTGTTGTTGGTAAGTGCCGTCGAGTCGGAGTCGACTCATGGCGACCCTCTGGATAGCTGTCCTAAATTGTGTTCGGTCTTCAGTCAGGCGGCTCATTGTTGACAGACTGGTACCCGTAGCTGCAGTTATTGTATCGATCCATCTCATTACTGGCCTTCCTCTTTTGTGTTGACCTATCTTGCCAAGCATAATGTCTTTCTCTAATGATCTCTCTCTTCGCATGATGTGTCCAAAGTATGAAAGTCAAAGTCTTGTCATCTGAGCTTCTAAAGAAAGCTTAGATTTGATCTCCTCTAGTACCGACTGGTTTGTTCTTCGGGCAGTCCATGGTATACACAGTATTCTCCGCCAGCACCATAATTCAAAGGCATCAATTTTCTTCCTGTCTATCTTTTTCACTGTCCAGCTTTCACATCCATACGATGTTATTGAAAATACCATGGCTTGAACAAGTCGAATCTTTGTAAGGAGAGAGACATCTCTGCTCTTGAGAATCTTATCTAGGTCTTTCATAGCCATTCTGCCAAGAGCAATGCGTCGTCTGATTTCTTGACTGCTTGTTACTTCTTTATTGATAGATGATCTAAGTAGGTTAAAGTTGTTCACAATTTCAATTTCTTCTCCTTCAACGATGAACCTGTTGATTATGCCAGTTGTCATGATCTTTGTCTTCTTTACATTAAGGTGCAGGCCCATTTTGAGACTATGTTCTTTGATTGTGAGAAGCAAATGTTTCAGATCATCTTCACTTTCAGCCAGTAATGTGGTATCATCAGCATAGCGAAGGTTGTTGATGAGACTTCCACCAATCTTCACACCTCTGTTGTCTTCATACAATCCTGCTTCTCTGATGATTTGTTCTGCATATAAATTAAACAGGATGGGGGAAAGTATGCAGCCTTGTCTTACACCTTTGCTTATTTTAAACCATTCTGTTTCTCCTTGTTCTGTTCGAACTGTTGATTCTTGATCAATGTACAGATTGTGCAAGAGTACGATCAGGTGTTCTGGTATACCCATGCTTCTTAATGTGGCCCAGAGTTTCTCATGGTTTACACAGTCAAAAGCTTTGCTATAGTCGATAAAGCACAAATAGATATCCTTTTGGTATTCTTTAGTATATAATAATACAACATTAATCAATCTCCACGCCTTAGTCTCAGTACTAGCACTAGTATTAGGCTGAGTTATTTGAGAGTACACCTACTAGTGCATTAGAATTCCGACATACTCTCAACAGAAACATTATCAGGAGGTCTAAAGTACCGCGACTATAATTGCAAGCCTCCTAACCTATTCAATTTAATCTACCCTCCTACCCTTGATTTCACAATAGAGAATGGAAAATCAGTTTCTCTTATTCTAACCTTACTAATTCTCCATATGCTACCACCACTATGTGAAACAATCCCAACTACCTTAGTACAGTACTATCATATCCCTATCATTCAGAACCGCCACAGATACAATCTAACCTATCCACAATTCAACACGTAAACTACCACAGTCATAAACATCCTCATCAAAGATTAATATGCATCACTCCAAGAGATACAATTCAGCAACTTAATCCCCAAATAACCACAACTCCTATAAAATGTTTACTCTTAAATGCAAGATCCATTAGGAATAAAATTCCTGTGATAATAGACTTTGTGAATGACAACAATTCAGATTTACTGTTTATCATGGAAACATGGCTCTCGGATGCAGATACCGTACTAACTAACAATTGAACCTCATAAGATATAAACTTTTTTAATGTCCCAGGGTTTCCAAATGAGGTGAAGGAGTACTTATTCTAGTAAAACAAGAACTTAGGATGACCCTCCACTCAAGCAAAAACATAGATGGAATGGACAAACTGATTATTAAAAATAAAAACCTATCTGGCATGCCTTTCCAGACAAAATAAGAGCCATCAAAGACCTTCAAGTCTTCCGCAAGGAGATAAAAACATTCCTGTTCATTGAACACAATAGTAATTCGAATGACAAAACATAAATATATCCAACATAAAAATTTCCAACATTTGATTACATAGACGAACTTCTGACTTACCCACATCATCCCTTATAATCTACCTACCCCCCTCATAAATACAACTCATAGATTAATTCAACCTTAACTGTATCTCGCAGCAATGAAATCACAAACACAAAGACCCATCCACTAGATACAGGTGTAATACAAGTAGAGTCCTTTATGATTTTTGCCATAGATAATATTTACTTAAGTTGATTATAGAAATGTTACCTGTGCAGAGTTAACACGCATATAGTTCTTTCCTGTTTCTAATGTTACACTTCGGGTTATGTTTATCAATCGGCGCTAATGTAGCATCTGTAACGTTAACGTTACCAGCAGCGGTAAATGTCCCAAAGGGCAGAGAGTAGGAGTCAATGGGCAGGGAGTGGGTGGGGAGAAGCCCCTGCTGCTCTAATGCTGTAACATTAACACCAGGATCTTACCGCCAGTGAAAACCTGTCGGTAAATGCACTTTTGCAGGAGAGAGAGACTATTTCAGTGTCAGCAATGTACAGCATAGACAGGGAGCCCAAGAAAAGTGATAGTAGTGCTCCATTTGCGGCAACATAGTTCCCAAGTAGGAAAGGACACTATGGTGATGGTGCAAATGGGGTAAAGGAGGTGCAGGTGGGTCATGCAGTGGGAGCAGCTGGGGCACAGGCAGACTAGGGAGTCACCTAGGTGGCACACAGGAACACAGAAACTGAAAAACAGCAAGACAGCATCTGACCAAGGTCAAACATGCCCAGTATTCTGTGTTCCACAGTGTCCCATCCAAGAGACACGTACGCAGCAGGTACCCCAAACATCACTATGCCTGTAATGGGGCAAGCAGTGAAAATTTGGGGAGCACTCTAACAAGGGTCTATGGACCTTCCGCAAGAAACGTCCCAAACTGTTTTAGCCCAGCTAAACGAACACCCTTTACTACAGCCCCTGGTAAGGCAGGTCAGGGTTAGACCATGCGTTGTCTGAAACATATTTACACCCAGTAGACAAAATGCGTACACTGTAGCCACATTGCATGCTATAGCCTGTCCACAGTCTGCTGGCATAAAACAATCTACCTACGTTTACCTGGTCCACTCTAGCCAATAGTCTCTAGACCTTCAACCTGACATCCCGAGTAGTCTGTCCCCCAGCCGGAAGGGACATAACATTGGCAGGCGGTGATTGGGGGGGATGTGCAGATGTCCATGTATGCCCCCCCATCCCAGCACCCGCACCCTAGGAACCTGCCTACCCATATATTGGATGGCCTGGGATTGTGCACTGCCAGCACTGACAGCACATGGGTATGTCAGCATAGTTGGGGGGAGGGGTTGGTAGTGGAGAGGGCAGTGGCATCCGCCTGCAGCAGACCAAGGCTAATTATTTATTTAACAGGTTTTTTTATGCCGCTTTATCATTTCAATCAAAGCGGTTTACATTGTAACTTAAACTTGGTAAACGTACATTAAACAGTCATTGATAACTTGGATTTTTCTGAGCAATGGAGGGTTAAGGTTCTTGCCCAAGGCCAGTGTTCCAGTGCACCGTGTGCAGTGCAACATGTCACGGTCTGTCTGATGGGAAACATGTTGGCTCCAGGGACAGAGGTTTTTATGTGGCAGCGCTGTGGTACACTACACAGTCAGTGTACTGCAGAGCAGAGGGTTGCTGGTTTGGGTCGCAGTGGTGGATCCTTTAGTGCATGTCCCAACCTTTTACCCCACATTGCGGATATACCACCAACATGTGCAATCCCCAATGCAGCGGCCTATAGGGGTACAAACACCCACACAGACAGGCTCCACTATCCACAGCTGGATGGAGAGTCAGGCTGTTGGTTCCAGCACACGGAGCAGCAGCAGTTAGCATCAGAGCACTACTACTAGCTCCTGCACAATAAGCACACCTTAGCAATGCCTGCACTGAGATTGGGACCAGAGTGGCGGTCAGGCCTGCCACCCATCCCTAGTGTTGCACAGTGCTTCGGTATGGGTGTGTGTGTGTATTACTATCCATTGTTTTCTGGCGTTCTACACCTCACTGAGCCTTGCACTGCCTACACGGTTTTCTGCAGTAGCCTGCAAATGTGCATGATGAGGAGCATGGTTTTGTGGGTATGACCCGAACAGGGTGGATTGGCCAGGATGCGTCTGCATCAGGGGTACGGCAATGGCTGGTACGTCGTAGTGCCCGACCACCACCTGCATGGACCGGGTGGCCACAGCATGTCATGCTGGGAGGACACTCTCACTCTGATCGAGCAGTGACCATGGCATGGCTATGTATCCACATAGTGACATATAGGGTTCTTTATCCTTTCCTGGTGCCCCAATCACTGATCTGCTTGCTTGGTGACTGTGCTGTATATCCCAAGCCTGGGTGCACATGGCCCTTCCGTGTACATACAATGCAGACTGTCTGCAGTTTGTATGTGCATGGTGGGGTGGGCAGTATGACTATGCTTGGTGCATCTGAATGTTAGACGTAGCCAGGGGGGAAGTGTGGTCTCCTAGTATTGCAGATACTGCCTTGGTAAGAGGTGTGGCCTACTGCGGTATGTTAGCTTGGGCTGAGGGGTTGAATCCAGCTGGAGCACACCAACCTCAGGCCAGAGGGACTGGGGCTTCTGGTCCCACAGGTATCCTTTGTGGCTGTGGCTGTGGGCAAACTCCATACCCCTCCATTGTAAGGCCTTCGGGGACAAGAGAAATTTATAATGCATTTGATTGTACACCAGCGGTATGTAAGCATTGCTACATAAAATATATAAACTCCATGTGGGTCTAGATACCCCTCCCTCCTGCTAGTAGGCAGCCATGGCATCAGCATTGTAACACTGTTCAGCGTGAGTCCCGGTCCAACAGAGGAAGATGAGACTGGCGCATACAGCAGAACACATGCCACCAACTGGTAGGGATGGGGATCTGCAACATGGGCAGGTACTGGGGGCCCGATGCTGGGCACACATCCTCACCCTCAGGGTGACCTCAGATGCTGCTCAGTAGCACGGTTTGCAGCTGCTCTGTGCTTGTATCACATACTGTCAGGTCTTCTTACTGAGCTGAGGTGATGGATAAGTGCATTCTGCATTCGGAGACCAGCTGTAGACTGCTGTTTGGCCTGTGCACTGCATCATGGGTACTGGTGGGGCTAACCTATACTGGCACACAGCATTTTTTTGTATCCAGACATTGCTGTGCAGCAAGATGTGTAAATATAGCCTACTGGTTAGTTCAAGGTTTCTCTAGGCAGGGGCCAGGGGTTTGATTCCTATCTGTTCCTTTTGTGACTGTGCTACTCAGATCATTTTCATGCTTGTAACAGTCAGGGCTCTGCAGATCTGTGCTGCCAGCCCATAACACCCTCTTCTCAGCTGCCATCCATCCTTCAACCCATCTATCTGCCTCTGTCAGCTGTGTACAGTCCTGTCTACTTGTGCAGGCTGCTACCTCATGTCCTGCACTGGTACCCTTTTCTGCATTGCGGCTCTTCGTGCTTGCCTCTCCTGTGCCTAATCTGCATGGCACTATTACTCCTCTGTCCTCCTGTCGCTGCAAATATCCTGCCATCTCTGCCAACGCTGGGGGACATGTTTTCCCCATCCTGTGCCACCCACTGTCATTGCAGCACTTTACATTGGCACCACCCTGTGCATCAGTACAGCTGCCTACAACATGTTTGTCTACTTTACTGGCTGCCACATAGGGTGCCCGTAGATATGACAGGTCCATCAGCTCCCACCTCTCCTTCCTTCCATCACCTGTTCATTGCCTTTCTTTGGTGCTCTATCCAGCGCTAGGGTTACAGCTGTTTTTATGCCTTAAAGTTCATGCTTCTCAACTTAAAGCACCTTACAGCCCTTAGGGCACCTTAAGTTAGGACACCTTAAGCTAGGGCACCTTTCAGCCCTTAGGGCACCTTAACTTGGCACCCTAGGTTAAGGCGCCTTAGGTTAAGGCATCTTAGCGTCCTTAAGTTAAGGTACCCTAAGGGCTCTAAAGTGCCTCAACCTAAAGCGCCTTAACTTAAGGCACTTTACAGCCCTTAGAGCACCTTAACTTAAGGCACCTTGGTGGAAGGTTTTCACAAGGCCAGTAGGATCTCGTCAACCTCCCTGGGAAGGATGAAAGGAGCTAACACTACCCTTTCAGCAGCCACACTGTTAGTGTGAGTGACCTCAGATCCGGGTGCAGCAGGGAGCCCTCCTCCTGGGATAAGAGGTCTGGGGCTCGGCCCAGAGGGACTGGAAGTGCCGTCGAGAGGGCAAGCAGGAGAGGAAACCAAGGTTGCTTGGGCCACCTGGGAGCAATCAGGATGACAGATGCCCCTTCACTCTGAACCTTAAAGAGGGTAGTAGCTATCAGGGGGTTGGTGGGAATGTATAGAGTAGGCCCTTGGACCACGAGATCAGGAAGGCATCTGCTGCCACTCTTTCTGGATGTGGTTGGCAGGAGCAGAAGTGGGGTAGTTGTGAATAGGTCCAGCATGGGCCTGCCTCAGAGGTGGAAGAATCTCTTCGTCACCCTAGGGTATAAGTGCCACTCATGTGGCTGTAGGACTCTGCTCAGCCTGTCCAGCAGGCAGTTCTCCAGGCCCAAGAGGTACACTGCTTGCAGGAGCATGCTGTTATGTGCTGCGAAGGAGAGGAGGGCCACTGCCTCTTGGCAGAGGGAGTATGAACTGTGCCTTGCTGCTTGTTGACATAAAACATAATGACCAGGTTGTTCGTCTGGATCAGCACAGGCTGGTTCTGCAGGCAGTGGCGGAATGCTCATAGGGCCAAAAGATTGCCCTGATCTCCAGGAGATTGATCTGCAGGAGTGACTCCTCCTGAGACCAGCAGCCTTGTGTGTGGTGATCCCTGCAATGTGTCCCTCAACCGAGGAGGGAGGCATCTGTGGTCAGGACCATTTGTGGAGCGGGTGCCTGGAAGGGCATTCCTGCCTGGAGGTGGTGGTGGGTGACTTTGACCCTGTCCCATAGCTTGCCTGTGGCCCGTGTCCACTGCGAGCATAGGCACCACTGGGCTGTCCACATGTGTAAGCAGGCTGAGGGTATGATATGGACCATTGAGGCCATGTGGCCCAGCAGGGAGGAGGAGGCGAGCCAGTATTGACTGGCGGTGTTGCACCTCTCCTGCCAGTTGTCTGAGATGTTCTTCCCTGTCTCCAGGGAGTACGGCCTTGACCTTTAAAATTTCCAGGTGAGCACCTATGAACTCCAGGCTTTGGACTGGAGAAAGATTTATTTATTTATTTATTTATAGTCTCTTCTATACCACGCTATTCAGCATCAGCGCGGTTTACAATAAAACAATGGATATACACATTTCCAATAGTACTTTGTGTTTACAGATGAACAGGACATATAACTTTGATAACAGGGGTAACTATATACAAATTTACAACATGGTCATGTGATCATTTTGGTTTCAGTCAAGGGAGATTTGGGTGGTTTCAGCAGTTGGTGCTGAACTCCTATTGGTATCCGGGTAATGCAGGAGGAAGAGGTAGTGTTTCAAGGCCTTCCTGAATTGGAATATGTCTGGGTTGCTCGGATGTTGTGGGGGAGGTTATTCCAGATCATTGGTGCATAGAATTTGTAGGCCCTGCTAGATGTTGACTTGGTGCATTGAGTTATTGATCTTGGGACTATCAAGGTGTTTTGTGCTACTGACCTTCTGTCCCTGTTGTGTGGTGTCATCTGGATTAGTTCTGCTAGCGATGCTGATGAGAGCCCTTTGGTGGCTTTGAAGGTGAGTAGCAAGGTCTTGAATGTAAGTCTACCTTGTATCGGGAGCCAATGGAGTTGTTTCAGAATGGGTGAGACATGGTCTTTCCTGGATGCTCCGTGTAGTACTCTTGCTGCGGCGTTCATTGCCATTTGCAGTGGGTTCAAAGTGGTTTGGGGGAGTCCTTGCAGTATTGTGTTTGCATAATCGAAATGTGGGATGATTAGTGCCTGATAGATGGTCCTGAAATCGTCTGGCTCCAGCAGGGATCGCAGGTATCTAAGGGATCTAATTTTATGATATACTGCCCTTACAGTGTTACTTATGTGCGCCTTCATATCCAAGTTCTGATCTAATGTGACGCCGAGGTACCTGATAGCGGGTTTGGTCTGGAGGTCTGCTTCCTTCACTTGTAAGACTGCCGGAGCAGTGAAGTTACGGTTCCTTGTAATGAACATCACCTCCGTCTTCTTGTGTTGAATCCGGAGGTTTTGGGATTGTAGCCAGTTGGATATTTCATTTATGCAGCTTGTTATTGGTGTGAGGTCGGGGTTCTCTGTTGCAAAAGGCGTGTATAACAGAACATCATCTGCTCATGGCTCACGGAGTCGAATCGAATGCTGCAGCGATGTCAAGGAAGACAAGGACGAACCCTTGGCGGATATTGTCAATGCCTGCTATTATGCTGCTGAAGAGTGTGGTGAGAAGGGTTTCAACCCCGTGGGCTTCTCTAAATCCATGTTGGCATGGATCCAGTGGAGCGTTGGAATCAATGTGATCTTGTATTTGTCTCTGAACTTCCTTTTCCATTATTTTTGCTAGCATCGGTATGCTTGATATCGGTCTGTAGGATTCCGGCTTCTGTTGGTCGAGCTTGTTGTTTTTTAGTAAAGGTCTTATTGATGTGTGTTTGAGGGTGCGTGGGAAAGACCCTGTTGTGAATGATTGTTCCATGAGTCTGGCTATGATGGGACTGAGGTCAGTCCGTAGTTCTTTGACCCAGAATGCCGGGCATGGATCAGATTGAGCGGTGGTCGTGTTGATGGCCGCTATGGTGTCTTCGATGCGTTGTTTGGGTGGTGTCGTGAAGGTAGTGAGTGGTGTTTGATTGCAAGGTTCAAGGATAGTGCTGGGCGCTGGGTTGTTGCTTATCTGACAGAGTTTGGTTTGTAGATAGTCAGCATATGTTTGAGGATGGATTCCGTTTGCTTGTTCTGAAGCAGGTTCCGTTGTGAGTCGTTTAACGAGGGCAAACAGGTCACGAGGTTTGTTCAGGGCTCTCTTTAAGGTGTCAGCGTGGTGACGTCTCATGGCTTCTGTCACTGCGGTACGATGCGCTGTGAGTTGTAAGTTGTATGCGCTTTGGTTTACTTCTGAGCATGAACGGCGCCATCGTCTCTCCAGTTTCCTTAGCGTCGTGAGTGAGGCTTTCAGCTCAGCTGAGTACAAGGCTGCTGAGGGTCGTTTCCCTTGTGGTTTGTTATTTGATGGGCGAACCACGATTGAGCTGAGTATCTCATTCCAGTCGGAGACTAGATCGTCTGGGTTGTGTGCTGGTGAGGTTATTAGTGGGAGTGCTGTTTTCAGGATTAAGTCTTTGTTGAATGGTTGGAATCTTCTTGGCGGGGCGCTGGGTTGACCGCCTGCTGTGCTTTCCCCCTTTTGGCCATGGCTTGGCTGGGGAACTTGGAATAGGATTAGCATGTGGTCTGACCATGGGACTGCGGTGATTGATAGTTCAGGGATGGTTGGTCCGCCGATGGTTGTCTCTGTTGTGAATATTAGATCTAGAATGCCTCCTTTTATATGGGTAGGTTCCTTGATTAATTGGCTGTATCCTAGATCCTTCAGGGCTTCGAGAAACGCCGTTGAGTGAGAGTCTTGCAGGGAGGGGAGGTTGAAATCTCCTAGCACCCAGCTTGCTGTATGCGGGCTCTGGGAGTTTGAGGCCATGTCAATTATCGTTGATACTGCATCTGGGTCAGCTGATGGAGCTCTGTATAATAGATTGATGGAGCAGCACTTATTCTCTATCGAGATTGTGTCTAGGAGTGGCGAGCTGGCTGAGAAGATGAGAATGATGAACCCCAGGTGCTGTAGAAGGAGGGTTGTATGTTCTGTAGCCTGGCTGGCCTCTGAGACTGTACTGCCCCTGATGAGCCAATTATCAAAGTAGGAGAAGACAAAAGCCTGGTGGCTCTTGTGTCCATTTCCCATCAGAGACCCGGGTTTGCAAGTCAAGCTGTGAAAAGATTCTCTCATACCAGAGGCACAAACTATGAAATGTTACTGCCTGGATAAATCAGTGTATAATAAAACCAGGGCCGGAGCTTTCAAGTCTAACTGCAGTATCCAAAGGAAATGTTCAATGGTATTTGATCAATCTAAATTTACTGCAGAGGGGGAGGAATTCAACTGACATTTTCCGGTGCATCAGATAATTCCAAAATTCACTTTGTAGCAAAATTAAAGGGAACGCATGAATTTATTAATTTATTTATTCATTCAATTTTTATCCTGTCCGCTCAAACTGCTCAGGGCAGGTTACAAGTTAGATACATAATAATAAAAAGTTACATAAACAGAGACTGACAGTATCTCATCACAACACATAATATCTACTCTTCAAAAAAATTATAGTTCAGGACATTACCTAATTTTCCAAGATCCTACAGTGTCCATCGTATCTCAGGAAAAATGTATGTTTTTATCGCCTTCCGAATATATAACAGATTGACCATAGATCGGTAAATTTTTGGTAATAATGGCACTAAGAATGGTGCTGTATGTTCACAAGGAGGTAGACACAGGAAGGCAGATTTTACAAATGGCATCCAAGTGCAATCTGGGATGTCCAAGCCAGAAAGTCTGAAAGAAAAGCAGGACACGTCCAAGTTCAGGCACAACTTGGATATGCTCGATATGGATGTCTGCTGGGGCGCCTACATACGAGGGGGGGCTGATAAGGCTTTGGCCTTGAACGTAAACAAAAAGCTATGGGCACACTTCAGTTCTGTAGAACTAAATGATTTCTCTGCAGTTTTCATTTTATTTGGTACCAATAAAACGAAAACTGCAGAGAGATCATTCATTTTGGATGTCCATATCATGACTAAGGCATTTAAAATGACCCCCTTAGAATGCACCAATGTTATAAGGGAAAGTGAGCACATAAAACAGAGTTACTTACCTGTAACGGAGTTCTCCGTGGACAGCAGGATAGGTCAGCCACACCTGGTGACGTCATCCGACGGCGCCGGGACGGAAGTGCTCTCTAGCTCATATTTCTGAGCATGTGTGAGGTGGTCCCACCTCCCCAGTCCGCCCCTAGCTCCACCAGTTAGAGAATAGCTGAGCCATGATGCTAGGGTGCGGACCGCGCAGGCCACCCTCGAGGGGAGGTGGGCGGGATTGTGTGGCTGACCTATCCTGCTGTCCACGGAGAACTCCGTTACAGGTAAGTAACTCTGTTTTCTCCTAGGACAAGCAGGATGTGTCAGCCACACCTGGTGTCTCCCTAGCTGTGATCAGCGCTGCGGCTGAGGGTGGCCCTGGACGGGCCGTAGGCAAGGAGGAGACTAGGCGTCAGAGGAAAACTCCATTATTTATTGTGCAAACAACAAGTGTGCACCACAGACTACAATGTGCAACATGCATTGAGGTAGAACGTCAAGTGCAATTAACCAACTGTGTAATTCAAACATCAACCGTGCAATTCTGAGAACTGTGCAATTAGCAATGTGCAAATAACAATTTTATGCAAATAAACAATCCGGATAGGTCACCGGGCCATGACCAAGTGTCCTGTCAAGAGACTCCCTCAGGAGGTGTCCACCGGGTTAGTGCAAGAAGGCCCTGCTGCCGCAGATAGGACTGCTCGGCCGAATGAGCTGTCCGCTTCTGCCTGTAGGTCTAGGCAGTAGTGTTTCTGGAAGGTGAGGTGCGAGGACCAGGTTGCCGCTTTGCAGATCTCGCTTACTGGGACTTCCTGAGCGTTGGCGAGGGAGGTGGCCAGTGCGTGGAGTTGGTGTGCGCTAGCCTTGTTTGCCGGTTGCTTGCCGGCCCTTTGTAGGCAGTAGGTGACACAGTCGGAGATCCAGTGGGAGAGCGTGCGCTTGGTGACGGGTCTCCCCGGTCTGTTGGGGTCGAAGGACACAAAGAGTTGGGCCCCTAGACGAATGGGGGCTGTCCTGTCGATGTAGATGCGCAGGGCTCGGACGCAGTCCAGAGAATGGAGGCGTAGCTCTTCGGGGGACCCGTGGGGGCCCGGGAAGAAGGAGGGCAGCTCCACCGACTGGTTGACGTGGAAGGCAGAGGCGACCTTGGGGACAAACTTGGGGTGTGTCCGAAGGGATGCTCTGTTGTGGTAAATCTTGGTGTACGGTGGGTGAGCCACCAGGGCCTGTAGCTCACTGACCCTCCTTGCAGATGTGATGGCGATGAGGAAGAGGGTCTTCCAGGTGAGAAATTTCTCGGCAGCGGAGAGCATGGGCTCGAAAGGCTCTTGTGTCAGCTGCTGGAGGACAATGCTGAGGTCCCAGGAGGGAACCGGTTTCTGAACCGGGGGCTGCAGGTTTCGGAGGCCTCTCATGAAGCGGGACACGATGGGAAGGGAGGCCATGGAGCCCTTGGGTGAGTCGCTGTGTAGGAGATGCAGGGATGCAATGGCAGCGAGGTGTATCTTGATGGACTGCGGTTTTAAGCCTTGGCTGAAGAGGGTGGAGAGGTAATGCAGTACCCAGGGAATGGGGCAAGAGGCGGGGGGAATGCCTTGTCCTGCACACCAGATACTGAAGCGTTTCCACTTGAGGCTGTAAGACTTTCGGGTGGACGGTCTCCTGGATGCCAGCATTATACGCTGCACATCAGCGGGCAGGTGGAGGTCGCGGAGGCTTACCCTTTCAGCCTTCAGGCTGTCAATGCAAGGGTCTGGAGATTGGGGTGCCAGGTCTTGCCGTCGTTCTGGGTGAGCAGGTCCGGTCTCAGCGGTAAGCGGATGGGAGGCTCCTGTGAGAGCTGCAGCAGCCGGGAGAACCACATCTGCCGTGGCCAGTGGGGCGCAATCAGGATGATGTGCGCCTTGTCGCTGATGATGCGCTGAATGGTGGCTGTCAGGAGGGGGGTCGGGGGGAAGCGTAGGCCAGCTCCCCTTCCCCCCACGGCACTGCGAACGCATCGGAGGCCAACCTCCGGGAGGAGGGGCGTTTCGAGCAGAATAGGGGGCATCTGGAATTGGCTTCGGTGGCGAAGAGGTCGATCCGAGGACTCCCCCAATGTCGAAAGATGGACTGCGCCACTTCCTCGTGAAGTGTCCACTCGTGCGGTAGGAGTTGTCTGCTCAGCTTGTCCGCTAGTGTGTTCTGCTCCCCGGGCAGGTAAGTCGCTTGTAGCAGGCAGTTGTGTGCCAGGGCCAAAAACCATATCTCGAGAGCTTCCCTGCAGAGAGGGCGAGAGCCTGTGCCCCCTTGCTTGTTGAGGTAGAACATTGCCACCTGGTTGTCGGTTTGAATCAAGATTGTCTTCCCCGCGAGGTGGGGCATGAAGGTCTGTAGTGCATACTTGACCGCCCGGAGCTCGAGCACATTGATGTGGAGGGATTGCTCTCTTCTGGACCAAGCTCCTTGAGTGCTGAGTTGCAGCAGGTGAGCTCCCCACCCAGTGGTGGAGGCGTCCGTGGTCAAGATGAGTTGGTAGCCGCCGGGCTGTAGGCTCTTGCCCGCGGAGAGATTGGCAGGAGACGTCCACCAGCGTAGGCTCTGGTTTACTTTTGCTGAAGAAGGTATGAGAGTGTTGAGTGGATGGGACAGTTGTTTCCAGTGCGTGCGCAGGTGCCACTGGAGAGTGCGCATGTGCAGTCTGGCGAGGGGCAGGACTGAGGTAGTCGCTGCCATGTGACCCAGGAGGCGTAGGATGTCGTGGGCCTTGGTATGTTTCGCGGCGGCTGTCTTCCTGGCTAGGTGGATGATAGTCTCCTGGCGGCTCTCGGGGAGGAAGGCCTCGGATGAGGTGGTGTCGATAACTGCCCCGATGAACTCCGTGCGCTGTGTTGGATCCAATCGCGACTTGTTCTTGTTGAGTAAGAATCCCAGCTGGGCCAGCAGCGTTGTCGTCTTCTGGACTGCTGCAGTAAGTTCCGGAGCGGAGGGTGCAGATATCAGCCAGTCGTCCAGGTAGGGAAAGATGGCGAGCCCTTGTCTGCGAAGGTGCGCCGTGACCACGGCTACGCACTTCGTGAAGACCCTGGGAGCAGGGGAGAGTCCGAAGGGCAGCACCCGGTACTGGTAGTGGACACCCATGGCTATGAATCTCAGGAATTTCCTGTGAGAGGAGTGGATAGGTACGTGAGAATATGCGTCCTGTAAGTCCAAGGTTGCCATCCAGTCCCCCGCTCTGATGAGGGGCAGGATGGAGTTCAGGGAATACATACGGAACTTCTCCTTCACGAGGAAGTTGTTCAGCTTGCGTAGATCCAGGATGGGGCGAAGGCCCCCGGACTTCTTGCGAATAAGGAAGTACCGGGAGTAGAACCCAGTGTTTAATTCTTTGGGGGGAACCCGTTCGATAGTCCGTGTCCTTATCAGTTGCTGAAGGAGCTCCGAGAGGTCGGCTTCCAGGTGCAAAGGAGGTTTGCTGGTGGGTTGCGAGCGCTGCCACGGTGGGGAAGAGAACCGCAAGCGGTAGCCCGCTTGAATGATCTGGAGGACCCACTGTTCCGTGGTGATCTCCCGCCAGGCGGACAGGAAGCTGGATAAGCGACCTCCCACCGGTGGGCCCGAGGGGACGTTCGGTTTCAGCAGGGGCGGATAGTCAGAAGGAGGATGGGTTCTTACCCGCCTGCTGAGGATTCGCTTGTTTCTGTTTTCGGTCTCTTTGCGGTTGTCTCTGAAAAGACGATTTGCTGTAATTCTGTTTGAATTTTGGGGCCTGCCACTGTCTACTGGTCCCATAGTATCTTCGTGATGAGGAGAAGGGTTTGCGAAAATAGTTCCCTCTCTGTGACCAGGAAGGGCGTTCGAGTCCGTCCGCCGCTAACGTTTTGAGAGTGGTGCAGTCCTCTCTAAGGCTGTTCACAGTGTCAGCGACCTTGTCCCCGAACAGGGAGTCTCCGAGGCAGGGTGCATCCGCGATCCTGTCGTGTGTGTTGTCAGACAGGCCGGAAGCACGTAGCCAAGCCCATCGGCGAGCAGCGATGGCCGTGCCCGACGTCCGGATGGCCGTATCGAAATTGTTGAAGGCCGTGCTCATGAGGTGCTTAGAGCACTCGGCCAGTTCTTGGAGCGTGGCTGAGGTTGCGTGCTGTGATTGCTTAGGGAGCGTGAGTATCTGGCTCTTGAGTTCTGCTAGCAGGGCGTCTTGGAACAGCACGTGCTGGAACTGATGCGCCGAGATTTTGGCGTTCAGCATAGCTCCCTGGAATACCTTACGTCCTAGGTCGTCGAAGAGCTTGGGATCCCGACCTGGAGGGTGGGAAGCCTGTGTGCGTGAAGACTTAGTTCTCTTGAGCGCAGATGCTACCACTATGGATTGGTGGGGCAGCTGAGGCTTATCGAAGCCAGGTGCTGTCAGCAGGAGGTATTTGTTGTCCAGGCGTCGGGCACAGGCGTGACCCGTGGCAGGGGACTGCCACAGGGTGGACTGTTTGTCCTTGAGTTTCTGGTGGAGAGGAAGAGCCAGAGCCGGCTTGGGGCCATTGAGGTACTTCATGACCTCTGGATCCTTCTCCTCAGAGGCCTCCTCCTTGGTGAGGCCAAGCTTTGCGACCACTTTCTTTAAAAACTTTGGATAAGTGAGGTCCTCAGGTACCTGCATCTGCATCTCCTGTTGCTCGTTGTGAGTGGATCTGGAAGCAGGGGAAGCAGGATGCTCCTCCTCCTCCGCACTCGCTCCGGAGTCGGGTCCCAGCAGAGGGGAAGGGCTCCGTTCCCTGGTAGGAGAGCCTGGAGTAGGGGATCTGTTCCCGTGTTCCGGGGAGATTTGTACATCCAAAGGGGCTGCAGCTGCCTTCTCCTGGCCTGGAGGGGCGGTCTGCTGCACCAGGCGAGTTAGTAGCTGTAGAATAGCCTCTGAGGTAGTGGATCTTGTGGAGTTGCTGCTTCTATGTCCCCTGCTGGCACTGGATTGTCTGCTGTCTCTGCGGCTGGACCTGTCATCAGTGCTGTCACTGCCGGATCGGGAGCGGCGGTCCTTCCTGCGTCTTTTGCTGCTAGTGTGACTCCTGCCGCTGTCTCCGAGCCGACGGGGGGACTCCCGGCTGTCGGCGCGGCGTTTGTGATGCCTGCTATGCCTGTTCCGCCTTCCGTGCTGATGGCCCTCGGCGCGGTGTCTGTCGGCGCGGGAAACATCAGAAGAGGCAGCCCTTTGATCGCCGGCCTGGGAGGAGGAGGAGCGGCGCTGGAGAGGCAGCTCGACGTCAGCGATGATGCTTGACCCGCTCTGGCCAATCGGGTTAGAGGGGGAATCCCGGTGGGCGGAGACAGGCGGGGCCACGTGGGCGGCGCCATCTTGCCCGAGGTTGCCTGAGCCGCGTGGTTGATGGCGATCAGCGGGAGAATTAGCGGAGGAGGGCAGGCTTCCTGGCTGCAGCACAGGGACGCTGGAACTGCAGGAAGGCAGATCGCTGGAGCCGCTGGCGGAGGGGGGGCTTCCCCGAAGCACCGCAGGGGCCGAAGTAGAAGGCACAGAGGTTCCCGAGGAGGGAGGAGCAGCAGAGCCTTTGGCCGCCCGGTGAGAGGTCTTTGCAGGGGCTTTCCCCTTTGAGGACTTACTGCGTTCCGGTGCTCTGGAGTGGGGAGCTTGCTCCGGTGTCGTTAGAAGGTCCTTCAATGAGTAGTCCCTAAGCTTCTGGGCTCGGGGGGACATCCGGGCACAGCAGAGGCAATCTTGCACGTTGTGGGACGCCCCGAGGCATCTGAGGCAGTTCTGGTGAGTATCTGCTATGTTCATCTTCCGCTTGCACAGCGGGCAGTTTTTAAATCCAGGTTTGGGCATGATGTTTTGCCCGAGGTAGATGAGAGCTGGAAAATCTGTCTGGAGGCGAAGGCGGAAGAATAGAAACTGGTGGAGCTAGGGGCAGACCGGGGAGGTGGGACCACCTCACACATGCTCAGAAATATGAGCTAGAGAGCACTTCCGTCCCGGCGCCGTCGGATGACGTCACCAGGTGTGGCTGACACATCCTGCTTGTCCTAGGAGAACCTCCCTTATGACATAGGTGTACGTGCGTTGGAATGTGTGCGTGTAATAAAGACCTAGAGGAGAAAGTAGGAACCTGTGTAAATATGCAGTAAAACTAAGCAGGATGCCTTCTTTCTCTGTTATTATTCAATTTACAAATGTGAAGGTACATTTTGGAATGGCCATTTATGAGTTTGCATTCGTGTCCAAGTGAAAACATCTGCAAATCTATGTCTGTTTTAAGGAAAGGGTGTATGTGTCTAAAACTGCAGTATCTTTGCCTCTCACCGTAGATGTGTGTTAAAGGAAACCAGAACATTCAGGTACACATGAGGATGGGCGTCCATGTGCAGCCAGAGATGCTATTTTATAAAGATACA
The DNA here is from genome assembly GCA_033557465.1 of Ichthyophis bannanicus. NCBI lineage: Eukaryota > Metazoa > Chordata > Amphibia > Gymnophiona > Ichthyophiidae > Ichthyophis > Ichthyophis bannanicus. Next base: position 67,421 of record JAWIIG010000071.1, read on the forward strand.
CGTGGGAAATACTTATGAGGGAACCCTGACAACTTGCACATTTGCATACCAGTATTCCGGAACATGCGTGTCTCGTAAATGTCGCCTCACGCATGTGTATTCTGCCCATTTTGCAAACCTAAATGTCTTGCTGCTTTTCATCAATTATAGATGTGTCCCTAGGTACCCAAAGAACTTGTGAAGGGGGAAATACATATTGGGGGATTAAGGCAGATGTTCTCCTTAATTCCTTCTGTAGCAGCAGAGCGCAGACAAACCAATGATACCAGGAGTCTGTTCAGAAGGTCCAAATCATTTATTTGTGCACAAGTCTCAAGCAAGACAATTTCAAAATGGCTGAGCGATGTTCTCTGGCAATACAACAACTTTTATAGACTTTTGCTCCATTGTAGGTATAGAAAAACATTTCATTGGTCCCGGTAACCTCCCGTACCTCCCGTACCCCTTCTATTGGTCCCGGTACTGATATTGTTATCCAATTATATTCTCGGAGTGGGCCTGGCACCTGCTACCCCCCTTCTAGTTCCCATTACAATGGTCAGTTCACCATCTTGTTACTTCCAAGGCCACTCAGCTAGTGTACGTGTAGGGAAGCAGGGCTCTAGTACTTCTCTGTCAGCAATTTTAAACATTACTTTCTGTATTTTTCCATTAGTTCTGCTTGTCTAAGCTAATTCAATACTTTCACTGAGTTCTTAATTCTACAGCAGCATATTGGGGGATGTGCAACTCCTATGGGCCTCTTCACAAGCTTCATTTACAGGTCAAGCTAGTTAGGCTCGCTTACTCATATTAGACATAGTGAATCACAGGCCTACACCTGCCACATTCCCCCCTTTGATTAATCTCACCCTATTAGTTAATAAGGTGTGAGAATTAAATCACTTCAAAATATTTATACTATAGTTAGAGGTTGTCGGCTATACACCGGAGGACTAAGTTGATGTAAAGCCATTATTTTAGTCGCGGTCTTCCGCTCTACTGTACTTTCAATAACATTGTGTATGGAACGCATACAACAAGGAATTATGCAAGGTAATAGAAATACAATAAGGACAAGCAATAGTACTAATATTATGAAAGTCTTCAGTCCCCCTAGCCATGAGAAAAGGTTAGCAAACCAGTTAGGTAATCTTAATGGGTGCCAAGTCTGTACTGGCACATAAGCATGTTTACGCATATCTTCAGCAATTTCTTCAACTACTTGACCATTATTATCTATTTTCAAACAACAATTGGTTAGGTTCAGCTTACCACATACTCCTCCTTCAGCTGCTAGCAAATAATCAAGTGCTAGACGATTCTGGTATATGGCAGTGCGCATCTGGGTACTTTGTCTAGCTAAAAGTGTGAGAGCATGGCTGGTTTCATTAGTTATTATTTCAACTACTGCTTGTAAGCGAATAATGCGATTAATCATATAGACTGGTGTTGGATATCCCCATGAACCATCTTCATTCCAAGTGGCAGGCCCATAATACTCAATGATTCTTTCTGGTGGCCAATCATCACCCACCCATTTGTCCCATTTGCCTATCTGAAGGGGTGCTCTCTTTCGTATCACTGCTCTTTTGTGTCTGTGGGTAGTGTACACTGGGTATCCTAATTGCTCTCCATGTTCTGTGGGTAGGAGAAAGAAAGAAGGTCTGATGGTCCCTAAGACACAGGCTCCTCCCCAATGTGATGGGAGTTGGGCATATGCTCGGTTTCCACAGATCCAATACAGGCCAGGTGGGGCTTGCCAAGCATGAGTTTTGGCAAGATTAGTCCATAAACTAGCAAGTTCTGGAAATCTGACTAATGGGTTAGGAGGTTCAGGTCCTTTACTTCCTGACCACCATGACGTCTTTTTGGTAGTGGCATTATAAAACTTCTGGTTAAGACAGACCAGCTGTCCTACCTGTTGGGTGAACTGAGGTCCAGTTCTGGCATAGCAAAGACGTCCAACAATTGAGTGTGCTAACACCCATTCGCTAGTAGTCTTGTGTAATTCAGTCTGATTGTAAGTCAAAGAATAATTTAATTCTTGGGCCTCCCATGGCCACTGATCACCCATTTGGGTTCCGCCACAGAAATAACAATCTGAGATCTTTAGACTGGATACTACTGCTCCAGCTAATTCTAGAAACAAATTCTGAGATGGATGGGGAATTTCAAACTTATTTACATGCATAGCTTCATAGAATGTGTTATGGATGTGGTATTTAGATGACTTGTAGGTTTGGGTATTCAATCTTATATACACAATGGTTCCTGGATCTACTGCTCCTCCTGCAATACGTAAACCAAACTTGTATCCTCGTTTCCATGCATTAGGATTACGAATCCATAATTGCAAAGGGTTACAATTATCTTTCTTACATTTGTTATCTGTCTTTGACTTAGTCAAAGTAGCAACTCGAGTATCTCTCTGCTCATCTGTAATACCAGCATTCCATGTAGCATAGAAAACACAACCCCAATTTGGGCAATAGTAATCTGCCGCTGGGGCAGTACTATATGACTCTTTCTTACCAGTACACTTTTTCCATCCCGTAGCACCTTCTGGGCACATATACTTATGATCATTGCGATATGCTTTCTCCCAAGTACCACATGTAGAACGACTGTCTCTGTTTATAACATTACATGCATCAAAATATAAAGCAGCAGGCTTGCTAGCATCTTTAAGCGGTTTTGTAGCATTAATTAAAGGTCCATCTGCATCATTCCATCGTATTTCTAATGTATAATAAGATGGGTTCTGATGCGGGTTATAGCATACTCTGGAGTTACCTTTAATGCAAACATTCAGTTCAGTGGTGTTATAAACACACCGAGTCACTTTACCCGTACAGGTATAGTGAGAATGGTAAACCAAAGTCTGAGTTACTTTTAGTCCGGTTCGAGTAGAAGTGATACAAGCAGTGCATGGAGGTAAAGCATGAGTTTGTTCAAAACCTCCAAGATAGGCAACCAGGGCAAAGCAAAGGTAAAGATACATGTTGATTGGAGTTCTTCTGAATCCTTAGCTTGCAGATCTTGACCACGACGTTCTTTTCTTCGTCCCGTGCGCTAATGAAGCAATTTCAACGGGCACTGAGTGTTGATTGAAGATCTTCACGTTGTCCATCACACAATAACCAACTTAGCAATTTCAGTTGGCTTGTGAAGTATGATCCATCAATGTAGCATCAAAGTAGTGTGCAAAATCACACGCAGATTGGGTTCATTGAAACAAAACTTTTGCTGCATGGAAAACAGCAATCCTCTTCGAAAGACTTGGCTACTGCAAGGCACTGTGATAAAGTGTCTAAGCTGCTGGTTGCCGTCTCAAAGTAACTCGCAAGGGTGCATCAGGATGTTGCTTTGCGGTCCACTGCTCGGGTTCTGGAGCTGCTGCGGGCTTGACTCTGCTGTGGTGGATCCAGGCGTCGATCTCCGCTACCTTTACTGCAGTTGGGGTAGACAGGATGACGATGTATGGTCCCTTCCAATGGGGTTCCAGCGGTGTCTTCTTCCAATCTTTGATCCACACCGAGGTACCAGGCTGGTAGGGGTGCAAGGGTTCAGTCAAGTTGACAGGCAACTGGTCTTGGATCCACGTATGGAGAGTCTGCAGAACAAAACTAAGAGCTAGTAGTTCTTGCCTGGTTATTTCTGAACCAATCTGGGCTAGACTTCCTTTAATTCCTTGCACTATTGGTGGGGGTTTACCATACAGAACTTCAAAAGGGGAAAATCCTGTTGACTTTACAGGAGCTGAACGTATTCTGAGTAAAGCTATTGGGAGCACTTGGGGCCACTTCAAGTGTGTCTCTTGGCAAAGCTTAGACATTTGGGCTTTTAGAGTTCGATTCATACGCTCAACTTTCCCTGAACTCTGGGGTCTGTATGCAGTGTGGAGCTTCCATTGTATCTGTAGGGCTTTTGCTAACTGTTGTGTAACCTGAGAAACAAATGAGGGTCCATTATCTGACCCTATTACTGCGGGAATTCCAAATCTAGGGACAATCTCTCTCATTAGAACTTTAGTGACTTCTCTAGCTTTTTCAGTTCTGGTTGGGAAGGCTTCCACCCACCCAGAGAAAGTGCAAACTAGTACTAACAAGTAGTGATATCCATTGGCTTTTGGCATGTCAGTAAAGTCAATCTGCAAGTGGTGCATGGGGGTTACACCTCCTGACTGAACTCGAGGTGGTGGCGTGGGACCTTGCTTGGCATTATTTTTGGCACAAACTAGACACTGGCGTGCTACTGAGGCTGATAGGGCTGGTAACATGGCTATGTAGAAATGTGGTCTAAGTGCTTTTTCCATAGTGGGTAGCTTCGTGGAAAGCTTTGACAAAGGATGATCCTAACAGTTCGGGAATTACTATTCGTCCTGGGGGTTGACTGTCCTCTGCTGGTGGCAGTTCAATCCACCCATCTTTCAGTATTCCATCTTCTCTGTTACAGTAGTAATCTAATTCTTTGGTGGTATATCGTGGTGTCCATGAGTTCAAGGGTACTGGAAACAATGCTGCCTGCATCGGCATGGCTTGTGGTGAAATTTGTCCTGTCATAGCTGCTTGTCGTGCTGAGGCATCTGCAAATCTGTTCCCTCGGGCAACTTCTCCTTTTCCTGCTTGATGTCCTCTGCAATGCATGACAGCTACACGAGTTGGGGCCCATACTGCATCAAGTAGCATCAGTATCTCGGGGCCATACTTGACTGATTTTCCTCCGGATGTGATGAGTCCTCTTTCTTTGTAGAGAGCTCCATGGGCATGTAAGGTGGTGAAGGCATATTTAGAGTCTGTATATACATTCAACACAAGTTTTGCACCTAGTAGTAGTGCTCGAGTAAGTGCTATCAATTCTGCTTTCTGGGCTGATGTGCCTGAGGCTAGGGCTGATGATTCAACAACTTCATGTTGAGTGACTACTGCATATCCGGCACAGCGTCGTCCATTTATGATGAGACTGCTTCCATCAACATAGTAGATTTGGTCAGGATTGTCTATGGGCACATCTGTCAAATCAGGTCGGCTCGAGAATACAGTGTCCATGACTTCTATACAGTCATGCTCTGGGAGTTCTTCACTAATAGGTATCAATGTGGCTGGATTCAAGGCATGGCTTACTTCCAGTTGTATCTGTGGGTTTTCACATAGCATACTCTGATATTTCAACATTCGGGAATTGGTGAGCCAATGATTTGCTTTCTGTTCCATAAGGGCAAGAACTGCATGTGGCACAGTGACTCGTATACTCTGTCCTAGTGTGAGCTTGTCTGCTTCACTCACCAACAATGCTGTAGCCGCAACTGCTCTCAGGCAAGGTGGCCATCCTTTGGCCACAGTGTCCAATTGTTTCGATAGATATGCTACAGGTCGTTCCCAATTTCCCAATTTCTGAGTCAACATGCCTAAGGCATTTCCTTGTGCTTCATGTACAAACAAGTGGAAAGGTTTCTGGACATCTGGTAGTCCAAGGGCTGGTGATGACATCAATTCTTCCTTCAACGTCTTAAAGGCTGTATCCTGCTCAGGTCCCCACTCCAGTGGCGACTTTTCTTCTCCTTTTGTAGCTTCATACAGTGGTTTAGCAATTTGGGCAAAATTAGGAATCCAGATTCGGCAATATCCTGCTGCTCCCAGAAAGGCTCTGACTTGCTTTCTGGTTGTTGGGGTTGGAATTCTGCATACTGCTTCTTTTCTTTCTCTGCCTAATTTTCGGCTTCCTTGGGTTATGCGAAAGCCCAAGTATTTCACTTCTTTTTGGCACAGTTGTGCTTTGGCTCTGGAAACTTTGTATCCAGCTTCATCTAGTAACTGCAAGAGATCTTTTGTGGCTAGTATACATTCACTTTCTGATACAGCAGCTATCAGCAGATCGTCCACGTATTGGAGAAGCACTCTCTTCCCCGGGGCCACTGGATAGCTGGAAAGGTCTTGATTCAGTGCAGCACTAAAGATGGTAGGCGAATTCTTGAATCCTTGGGGTAATCGTGTCCAGGTGAGTTGGCCCCCTCTTCCAGTGATGGGGTCTTGCCATTCAAATCCAAACAATATCTGACTCACAGGGGCCAATCTTATGCAAAAGAATGCATCTTTTAAATCTAGAACAGTGAAATGGGTGGCTTCAGCAGGAATTAGTCCTAGAAGAGTGTAAGGATTGGGTACAACTGGATGTATGGTCTCAACTGCTTCATTTACTCTTCTTAGATCTTGCACTGGGCGATAGTCATCTGTTCCAGGCTTTTTTACTGGCAGAAGTGGGGTATTCCATGGAGATTGACATACTTTCAATAGGCCATGTTCTAGTAGTCTTTGCAAGTGGCGGTGGATACCTTCAATTGCAGCTCTTGGGAGAGGGTATTGTTTGACATGTACTGGTGTAGCACTAGGCTTGAGGGTTACAATTACTGGAGCTATATGTTTGGCTAGGCCTGGAGGACTGCCTTCTGCCCATACTCCAGGTGGGGCATCAATACTTTTCAAGGTTTGTTCAAAATAGGTGTCTTGGACAGAATCATCACTGTAATATCTCCATTCTTCTTCTCGGGGAACTGTGAGCAGCATTATTCCTGCTGGTCTGGCTTGCGAATTTACTGTCATTTGCATTTCTCCTCTTTCGGTAAAGGATATTTGGGCTTGTAGCTTGGCTAACATATCTCGTCCCAGTAGTGGCACTGGACATTCAGGCATGTAAAGGAATTGATGAGTTATTTGCTGTCCTCCTAGACTGCATATGCGATTCTGAAGAAAAGGTTTTGTAGCTTTGGCACCAGTTGCTCCCACAATGGTGACTGCTTTTGTAGAAAATGGGGCTATTTTTCTGTCTACTACTGAATGTTCTGCTCCAGTATCAACCATAAAGTTCATAACTTGGTCTCCTATTTGTATTCCGACCATAGGCTCCTGGAGACCTAAAGCAAATTCGGAGCCCGGTCTGTCCTAATCCACGTCATCTTCATCATAGGCTGTTGCCGCCAATGCTTGCACGGCTTCTCCTCTTGCATGCTGATGTTGCTCTCGATTGGCTCCTCCGCGATGTCGGGGACGGCCTCGTCTTTCTTCTCTCCATTGATGATCGTTTTCGTCATCTTCGTGGGCGTCTTCAAGTTGTGGGCATGCATCTCTCCAATGTCCTTCCTCCTTGCAGTAGGCGCATTGGTTCACGCCTAGTTGGGGCCGGCTTCCACCTCGGCCCCGCCCCCTTCCTCTGCTCCTTCGACTAGGGACACCTCCCCTTTTCTGTTCAACTATGGCCGCAGCCAAAAAATCAGCTTTCTTCTTCATCTTTCGATCACATTCTTTCTGTCTTTCATTATCACGATTCACATACACTTTATGAGCGATTTCCAGTAACTGTGTTGCATTCATGCCCGCAAACCCTTCTAATTTCTGTAATTTACGTCTAATGTCTGGTTGAGACTGATTTACAAAAGCAGAATTCACCATGCATAAACTTCCTGGTGCATCGGGATCATAGGGAGTATACATTCTGTATGCTTCAGTTAATCTTTCGTAAAACACTGCTGGACTCTCATCTATGCCTTGGTTAACTTCAGTAACTTTGGAAAGGTTCATAGCTTTCTGGCCCCCCCCTTTTCAGGCCTTGTAAAAAACCTTGGCGAAAACGGGCTAGGGCTCTGGATCCTCTTTCAGTATTTGGATCCCATCGGGGGTCTTCATTTCTCTTTGGGCTGCTTCTCGATTATCTATTCTTGCATTCTCCCCATCCCCGGGAGCTACAGGGTTTTCTGCCAGCCAGTCTATAGCTGCTTTTCTAATTCGTGTCCGCTCCTCCGTAGTAAATAAAGTGGACAGGAGCTGACGGCAATCTGCCCATGTGGGCTGGTGGGTCTCCATGATAGTATTTACTAGTTCTGTAAGCTCTAGGGGTTTATTGGTATAGGAGGCATAATGCGTTCTCCAATTCAGCAAATCAGTTGTAGAGAAAGGGACGTACACATAACTCGGGGGTCCCGCTACCACCTCATCATTTTCATTCCTTACAGGCACTCCCGGGACTTGCCGTAAGGGCATCATCTTGGCAGTGGAGGTCTTTTGGGATCTAAGCGATATTTTCGTAACTACTTTCCTATCAGGGCTCTTTTTCTTCTTTTCTACAGGCTTGACAGGGACTACTTTCTTTTCTATATGCTTTGTCTTGGATTTACTTTTTACTGGCAGAGTAACACTGGCGGTCGCTTCTACACTGTCAGTCTCACTTGGGGAAATCTCAGTTTCTTCCTTCTCTGTCTCGGTATCTGACTCGTCTTTCTCTGTCTCTGTCTCAGTAGAATCACCTTCCTCAACTACGGGAGGTTCATCTTCCTGTTCTTCGGGAGGTGGCTCGGGGGTTGGGTCCCGCTCCCGCTGTCTCCGGGGCTGGACGCCGGGCTACTCTTACTGGGCCCGGGGTTCTAGGCTGTCGGGGAACTATTTCTGGGGAATCAGGATCTACCAGGATGGGTTTCTTCCTGGATTTCTCATCTTTCCCTTTCTTTATAGGCTTTTCTTTTTCTATTTTCTTTTCCGTTTTCTGACTCTGATCTGTTTTCGCTAACATTATTCTGCACTGCTCTTCATAGCAGCGCTGCGCCCAAGGAGGCGGATTTTCACAAATACTTAACCAAAAATCTATATATGGGTACTGCTCAGGGTGCGTTAAGCGCACCTTATGGTGAACTAACTGAATAATTCCTACATTAAAGGTTCCCTCTCGGGGCCAGTTAGGGTCTAGATCGGGCCACTCCCTAGTACACAAAATCTGCAAACGGGCTACATCCATTTTAATACCATAACCTTTAGAATATCCTTCTTTAAAATGTGCGATCATACATTCTAATGGAGTGTTCCTAGTAGACCCCGCCCCTCCCATTTCGATGTGTGCGCGCAACAACAGACAGAAGGGAAAAGGAGGGCGGACCGTGGGTAAGGGGTCCTCACGGCCCTAGAAACGTATAGGGGAAACAAATAACAAGACAGGACGACAATCGCTTCCCCCTTTTTGCGACCTGAACGCGGTCGCCCGGTCAGGAAATGCGCTACTCAAGGGTCCGCCTTCACTTGGTCCGTGATGCCAGACCTCTCATACACACCGCATTCACACAATCATGCTAGCAACGTATCCCAGAATGCATTCAATTCTATCTATTCTGACTAGTCTTGTTCAAGTTCCAAGTTCCAAGAAGATGGGAGTTTCGCCCTGCGAATACTCATGCGGGGGTACTCGGTCCGTCTTTGAGAGGTGATCAAGCTCTCTTACCAAATTCCAAGTTCCAAGTTCAAGCGGCAGCACTGCTCTTTCTTATCTGTCTAGACATAACAAGTCAAAACTCTACTCACCGGATCCGGTCCTCAACTTCCCAAGCAGGCGCATGAGTTGGACCTCGGACTCCCCTCGCTCGGGTTCGAGGCGTTGGCTCCAGCCGGGCCCGGCACCCGCCGAGGTCCGACCAACTCCCTCCGATACAAGGGACCGGCGGCGCCTGGGAGCAGCCGTCGGAAGGGCGCGATCCCGGCAGGACCAAGCCTATAGAGGCGGAAAGTCGTGGTATATTGCCCTATATACCCTCTGATTCCACAACTTCCCGGCCAACGCACCAAGAATATGTAGCAGCAGAGCGCAGACAAACCAATGATACCAGGAGTCTGTTCAGAAGGTCCAAATCATTTATTTGTGCACAAGTCTCAAGCAAGACAATTTCAAAATGGCTGAGCGATGTTCTCTGGCAATACAACAACTTTTATAGACTTTTGCTCCATTCTAGGTATAGAAAAACATTTCATTGGTCCCGGTAACCTCCCGTACCCCTTCTATTGGTCCCGGTACTGATATTGTTATCCAATTATATTCTCGGAGTGGGCCTGGCACCTGCTACCCCCCTTCTAGTTCCCATTACAATGGTCAGTTCACCATCTTGTTACTTCCAAGGCCACTCAGCTAGTGTACGTGTAGGGAAGCAGGGCTCTAGTACTTCTCTGTCAGCAATTTTAAACATTACTTTCTGTATTTTTCCATTAGTTCTGCTTGTCTAAGCTAATTCAATACTTTCACTGAGTTCTTAATTCTACAGCAGCATATTGGGGGATGTGCAACTCCTATGGGCCTCTTCACAAGCTTCATTTACAGGTCAAGCTAGTTAGGCTCGCTTACTCATATTAGACATAGTGAATCACAGGCCTACACCTGCCACACTTCTGTAAGGGGTTGGCTGAAACAAGCACTTTTTATAAACCTAAACGTGCCAAGGGGCAACTGCAAATACAGGCGTGGACACTATCTTTAAGCACATACCAATAACTGTAAAAACTGAGCTGAGATTTATTTATTTATTTAGCCATGCTTATATACCACTTTTCACTGGGTCAAAGCGGTCTACAATAAACAAGGGGGAGTACATTGAACAGGGTTATTTGTATTTACAGGGGGAAAGGAGCATACCATCACCAGGGGTAGTATGGGTTTTTATCTGCTTTCGAAATGTAGATAGGTCATTGTTGCTGCGGACTTGAGTTGGAAGAGAGTTCCAAAGTGAGGGTGCATAAAGATCAAATGCACAGTTACATGTCTGATGATTAAATTTTGTTCTGTCATGTGGCAGAATGAGTGTATTGTTCACGGTCTGTCGTATTGATCTTCCAGAGTTCGTCTGGGTTAGCAGGGTTTGTAGATAAGATGGTGGGCTGCTGGTGAAGAGCTTTGTGTATCAGAATCAGTGTTTTATATTTTATTCTTGCCTCTAATGGGAGAATATGGAGTTCTCTTAGGACAGGGGTGATGTGGTCGTGTTTCTTTACTGTCTGAATGATCCTTGACGTTGTGTTGAGGGCTGTTCATAGTGGGATGACGGTGCCGTGAGTCCTTGGTAGATTGCATTCCAATAGTCTAAGTGCAGTTGTGTCATTGCTTGCATAACTGTGTGGAAGTCTTGTGGGTCTATGAGTGGTCTGAGCCTTTGCACCATCTTTGCTTTGAAGAATACTGATCTTGAGGCTCTTGCTATCTGTTGTTTAAATAACAGTGTTTGATCAAGGATGACACCTAGATATTTTACCTGTGTTTGGACTTTTATTTTAGTTGTGCCTAGAGTGAGGAATGGTGGGTGGGGAGGGGGGGGTGAAAATTTGGTCCTTGGTTACAAATAGCACTTCCGTTTTTTTTAGTTTTATGGCGGGATTGTTTTCTTGTAGCCATTTGGAGACATCATTAAAGCAGTCCATTAATTTTGGGTTTGTTGGATTGGTGGTCGTGATGGGTCCATAGAGCATGAGAGGGGCGGAACCCGTACTGCTGAGGATCCAGGGCGTTGTTCTTTTCCAGGTGATCTTGAAGTTGCTGTTGGACTATTTTCTCTATTATCTTTGCAGTGAATGGTAGGCTCGCTATAGGTCTGTAAGAGGTGGGTTCCATTGGGTCGAGATCAGGTTTTTTGAGGGCTGGTCATATCATAGAAGTTTTTAGGTTGTTGGGCATTTTGCCTTGTTTGAATGATGTATTTACTATGTTTCCCACAGTAGCGCTAAGTTCCTTTTTTAACTTTTTTATCCACTCTACCGGGCAGGGGTCGAGCGGGGAGGTTGTGGTGTTTAGTCCTGATGTGGTGGTTTCGATTCTTTCTTTAGAAATCTTTACAAATGTTCTCCATTCAGTGTTTGTGGTTATAGCAAGGTCACTTCTTACTGTTATGGGTTGCGGTCTGGGTTGTTACAGCTGCTTGTATTGTGCCACTAGCAGTTGTGGTTGCAGGCTTGGAAGTTGGTTCACAGTGTTAGGAGATTTCATTAACCTCTTGACAATATCAAACAGCTTGCGTGGTTTGTTAATTGATGACATTATAATCTTCGTGTGATATGCTGTCTTAGCATTATCTGTTTCCGTGCCGTATTTGTCGAGCTCAATCATGTAGTTTACTCTGTCTATTTCATTCTTCGACTTCATCTTTGCTCGATGTGTCTGAGCTGTGTCTTTAGTTTCCGCAGTGTGGGTGTATACCAGCATGCCATTGTGGGTCTTGTTCTGTTTCCTATGTGGGTGGTTGTTGGTTGTGCTGCTGATGTGATTATGGCATTCCAATTGTTGGTCAGAGTTTCTCTTTCAGTTGATTCAGTCTGTATTTTTGGGAGTACTTGTTGTAAGAATTCTTCCTTGTTGAAAGGTTTGAATCTTCTTGATAGCTGGTCTTTTTCCTTAATGGGTGGATGTTGGTGTGAACTTCTGAAGGTAAAGATGGTGGTCCGACCATGGGACGGGTTTGATCTTTGTATTGTTGTTTATTGTGGCATCTGTTGTGTTGAAGAAGATGAGATTGAGGGTATTACCGCTCTGATGGGTTGGATCATGGATAATTTGTTTCAGTTCCATTGCCTCATGGAACGCATCAGCTTGTTTCTCTTGCAGGGATGGGAGGTTGAAGTCACCAAGGATTATCTGTTCTTTCTTGGAGTTAGTGATGTCTGTCACATGCTTGAGAATGTCCGATAGGTCTGAGTTCGATGTCGGCGATCGATAGACCAGGCATATTTTGAGTCGTTTGTTGGTGATTGCGATGATGTCTGCTTCTCTGTGGTTTCTGTTGAATATTTCCGGAAGTGTAGCTTGGATTTGTCTAGTATGGCTACTCCCCCTCCTCTGGCATGGGCTCGGGAGCAGTTGTAAAGACTGTATCTGTGTGGTGTAAGATGATTCATGAGTACTGTGTCAGATTCTGTCAGCCATGTTTCAGTTACGCAGAAAATGTCAATACTGAGAGAAGTGATGAGATCTTGGAGCATGGGAAGTTTATTCCTCACTGAACGTGCATTTATCAGGGAGATTAGGAGTGCTGTTGTGGTAGATGGTGGTGAAATACCTCGGCATCACAATTAACAAGCAACTATCCTTCAGAACCCAAATAATGACAACAGAACGGACAATCTACTTCAAAACAAAGACCCTACAGAGACTTCTGCCACTGCTAGAGCCAACAGATTTCAGATCCGCACTACAGCCCTCACCCTCCCTCATGCAGACTTCTGTAACAATATTTACCAAGGACCACCTCAATCGACAATTCTCCCTCTTCAAACTGCTCTACACACTGCTGCACGTACCATACAAGGTGCAGATAAGTACGATCACATCACCCCCATCCTAAAACAATTACACTGGCTGCCGCTCATCAGCAGAATAAATTACAAATGCTTCCTCCTCACACACAAAGCACTTCACTCCCAACAAGAAACTTGTCACAAACCCCTAGTACAGAAAACAAAAAAATCCAAACCACGAAGACAGACTACAATCAACAAACTCAACATACCACAAACCAAACGTAAATGCAATCAACAAACATGCCACATAGCATTTGAGCTGTACACCCCATCCCTATGGAACTCTCTCTCGTACACCCTAAGAAACATCACCAACCTCCCTACATTCCACAAACACCTAAAGAACTACCTATTCACAGAACACTTTGGCCCCCACCCACCTAACCCCCTCAACTACACAACTCAACCACAATAAACTCACAAATATAAATACCGTATTTTCCGGCATATAAGACGACTGGGCATATAAGATGACCCCCTACTTTTCCTGTTAAAATATAGGGTTTGGCCTATACTCGCCGTATAAGACTACCCCTCTTCCAGCGCACACCAAAAAAAAAACAAACACATCAGGGATAGATCATTGCAGTTGAAAAGCAGACTTTGCCTTTTGACTCTTACAACACCAAACTTTTTATGCATCTATTAAAGTACTGAATATCAAATAATAAGTAACATATATCCACTTAGCAAGCATAAAATGTCAAACATCAAATTAACAATTATTGGTTATCGGCTCAGTGACCCACTTAGGGCCTGGAGCCCCCAAAGTCCACCCCCCAGGCTCACTTGGTAGTTTTTAGGCCCTGTCCTTAAGTCAGGCCCAACAAGATATGCAAAATATTTTATCTAAACAAATACACAAAAATAAACAAACAAATAAATAAGGGGAATGCTACCAGGGTAAAATGGTAGAAAACACTGCTGATGCCATTGGTGTGCCAAATGTCCATTGCTGACCTCCGTGCGCCACCTGAATCCGGGCCAGATAGGTCAATGTGAAGCGCACCCCATGCATCGCTAAGGTGCCACAGAGACCCCCTGAGACAGGACCGAGTAGTCCTGAAAAATGAAGGATCCACCCGCATACTGGTGACTCCTGCGCTGCACTCGCGCCGCTCGCAGAACACATTCCTTTTGACAGAAGTTCAGAAAACGGGCAATGACGGCACGAAGCTTCCCTTTCCCGGGCTGCCGGGGGCCTATGCGGTGTGTACACTCAACGATGCAGCGTCAGTCAGCTTCCCCAGTCTGTATACCGGCGTATAAGACGACCCCCGACTTTTGAGCATATTTTCAAGGGATAGAAAGTCGTCTTATACGCCAGAAAATACGGTAGGTGTTTTATATCAGTTAAAATGTTAATAGTTTGGCTCAGTTAAAATGTTATATTAGAAAAAATGTTTGAATATTTATATGTCACCATGTTACTTGTGTAACAAATGTTCAATGTAAAATGTTCTGTTCTCTGGAAACCACTTTGACCTGGTGAAAAGCAGTAGCTAAATAAAATCTACCTACCAATGTCAACCCTTATATGAAATCAGTGATACTCTTGTTGCCCTGTCCAACTACACCCCCGGCCGCCCCCATATAGGGTTGCCAACTAGCTCCAGATGCGCCCGATAGGCTTGATCCAGTCCTGGGTTTACCCCATTGCATGCAGTGACTTGTAGTTTTCCTTTTTAAGGAGTGTAATGGAGAAATCAGACCTACATATCCCTGCATGCAATGAAGTAAACCCAGGACTGGATCAAGCCTGTTGGGCGCATCTGGAATCAGTTGGCAACCCTACCCCCATATGACTTGGATATGATGGGGGTGGACATGTGTATTCTTGGGCCTTTCTAAAATGGCTATTTGGACGTGGATGTGATTTGCATGTGTGAGTGATCGTTTTCACATGTGCAAATCATGAACAGGGCTTCTAAAATAATCTCCTAAACAAACAGCCCAATTGATTGAAGACCCTCTGTAAATATTTGCTTATACATTTTAAGGAACCACATGTACAACTTCATTATTTACTGACAGTATTATACTATTTCTGAGCAACTTTGCAAAGTCAACAGCAATGGTAAGGAAGAGATTAGATGAACAGAATGGTAAATTTGCCTCTAAAATGAATTCAAATTAATGAGACATTTTGCCTCTAGATCCCAAATTTCAAATATGTGCATGTCCTGGTTTATACTGGAAGAGCACCAGGCTGGTGGTGGGAGTTTAGAGTTATTCCTTACAGCTCAGTCTGACACTTTGAAAGTGTGACAAATCTATAGACTGATACCTATAATAGCACACACTGTCAGGGTATGGAGAGCAGTGAGGACATGTTTAATAAATTCATTGTAGGTAGTTCTCTTATCTTGGTGTTGAGCTGCAGTCCATATGTTTTAGCTGCACTTTTAACATAAGAACATAAGACATGTCATACGAAGACCAAGGTCCATCAAGCACAATATCCTGTTCCAACAGTGACCAATCTAGGTCACAAGTACCTACCAGGTTACCAAACAAAGGCACACAGGTTCCACAAGTTTGATTCCCTATTGAGTGAAAAAATATTTTCTCTTATTAGTCTTAAATGGGTTATATTGTAGCTTCATTGCATGTCCCCTAGTCTTTCTACTTTCTGATGACGTAAACAATCGATCTATGTTTACTCCTTGCAGGTAACACAAAAATATGCAACAGAGTGGACTCCCCCGAGGGAGTGGTTAACATGAGGAAAGATCTACAAAAGCTGGAAGAATGGTCTAATACTTGGCCACTAAGATTTAATGCAAAGAAGTGCAGAGTCATGCACTCGGGTAGCAGAAATCCAAGGGAAACCTACACGATAGGGGGCGAGAGGTTGATGTGCACGGATCAGGAGAAAGTCCTTGGTGTGATTATTTCTGAAGATCTCAAAGTGGCAAAACAGTTTGACAAGGCAGTGGCAAAAGCCAGGAGGATGTTGGGCTGCATTCAAATAGGAATTACCAGCAGAAAGGAAGGGGTACTTATGCCACTGTACAAGTTTACTGGTGAGGCCTCACTTGGAATACTGTGTTCAGTTTTGGAGGCCATATCTTGAAAAGGATGTAAAAAGACTGGAAATTGTTCAGGGGAAGGTGACCAAAATGATTTGGAGCCTGCATCAGAAGGCATAAGAAGAGTCTTGAAGACCTAAATATGTACACTCTGGAGGAGAGGAGGGCCAGGGGAGACATGGTTCAGACCTTTAAATACTTAAACAGTATTAATGAACAAACAAACCTCTTCCAAAGAGGAGGAAGCTGTAAAAGTAGATTGCAAAACAGGAAGCTGCAAGGGGGTAAAATGAAACGCAATGTCAGGAAATACTTCTTCACTGAAAGGTTGGTGGATGCTTGGAATGCCCTCCTGACAGAAGTGGTGTGGGCAAATACAGTGGCAGAATTCAAAATGGCATGGGACAGACACAGTGGATCCATTTATAGCAACAGGATAAAATAAAAATAAACATATCTATCTCTTGCATGCATGGTGCCATTGAGTCAGTGCTGACACACTACCAGCTACAGCTCTGGCTCTCCGAAGGGCCACTTGGCGGCAGCTTTGCCTTTTCAGGTTCAGAGTCTGCTCTCAGCTTCTCTCTGGTGCTGCGATATATCAGCAGTACTGCAGAGTTCGGTTTCAGTATTGCAAGCTCTGCCCCTTCCAGGAGGAGGTGATGTCATAAAGGGATGGTCCTGCAGCTGTAGGCACGGATGCTGGGAAATGTAGTTCTTCCATGCCCATTTGGGAATGATGGAAAGTGCAGTTCTGTAATATTTTAAATACAAGCTCAGTTTTACTGTGAACATAACAAAGATGAGGAGAGAACAAAGAAAGGGGCAAGTAGAAGGGAGGGTAGAGAGAAGGAGCCAAAGACCCAGGTTTCCCAGAGCTGTGAGATAAAAAGATACTGCAACAAAATCTGTTGCATCCTGCCAATAGGAAAGAAATGAGACCTGACCAGGAACAAATATGAACCAGTACAAGAACATGGAAATTGATCTAGTATTAATATAATTTTATAAATATCTCCTTCTGGTTTTACCTTAATCTCTACATGTATTTGTATTGTATTCTGAATTTGGGGTTATTATCCCTGCATTAGTAGTATTAGTATTGTTATTACGACACAGTCTACCAGATAGTAGTGACTGGATTTGGATCTCTGAGTACTGCATCTTTCCTAACAGCCTGAGATACTGAGAGGTATCGTGGCAGGATATGGGTACTGCTGCTTTTTCTAAATGACGGCTAGAAATATTTTGTGATGCCTATATTTTAGGTGGTGGTCTGTTTCATAAGAACATAAGAAATACCATACTGGGTCAGACCAAGGGTCCATCAAGCCCAGTATCCTGTTTCCAAAGCTTCCAATCCTGACAAGTTCCCAAAAAAGTATACAGATTCCACTCTGCTTATCCCAGGGGTAAGCAGTGGATTTCCCTGGTCCTCTTAAATGATGGTTTATGGACTTTTCCCTCCAGGAACTTGTCCAAACCTCTTTTAAACTCAACTACACTAAAATTTACAAAATATCAATTATAAGAGTAAAATAAAATCCAATATATAGAGAGGACAGTTTCCAGATTCTGCTGCCGCTCCGTATTACACCGTATTTTGCCTGTGGCAGGATCCAACAGATTTTGCTGCTGCTGCTGCTCTTTCTCTTCTTTCCCCCAAGATTGTAGAGTTTTCTAGCTCATTCTCTTGTGAGAAGTATTTGAATTCCTCAGGTCAAGTTACCTAATTCCAGGAGGGAGATTAAAAAAAAATATAGAAATGCATTTCCCACGATGCTGAGTCTCTCTTTATCCTGAGAAAAGAGTATCATGGAACTACATTTCCCAGCATCCATAATCACAGCTGCAGTCCCCCTGTGAGATCACTTCCTCCTGGAAGGGCTGGAGCTTGCACTACAGTGCTGACATCCAGCAGAATTAGAGAGAAACTGAGGGCCTGCACTCTGGCCTAGCAACGCTCAAAGTTGCATCCTTTGGGGCTGTGCAGGGAGTGAGGAAATCAGGGCTGCAGTTGCTGCTGTGGGGAAGGGCAGGAGAATGGCTGCAGGACTTTCTGCTCAGCAGGTAGGAGACTGGCAGGGAGAGGGCAGCTGGGGAGGCAGCGCCAGGCTTCTCCTTCCTGTGATCTCTTCAGATTCCCCTGACTCCCTTTCCTTTGTGCATTTTGTTTTGAGTGAACCATGAGAAAATAGCTTAAATTTAAAAATATATAGCAAAATTGAAAGGCAGATCATATTTGAACTTCAGATCATATTAATCATTCAAAATTTTTCTCTTTCTATAATTGAAAAGAAAGTTTAAACCATTCTGTTCCCAAGAGCTGAAATATTTTTTGAGTGTAGCTAAATACCAAGATAAGAGAAATATCTGCCAATGAATTTATTAAAAATGTCCTCACTGCTCTTCCTATCCTAACTCTGCTATTATAGGGTTCGCTGTACAAATCTATGGCACTTTCAGAGTGTCAAGCTGGTGCTCATCTACTGCAGAGTTCTCAACCCAGTCTTTGGGGCACATCATCCAGTCAGGTTTTCCGGATATCCACAATGAATATGCATGAGATAGATTTTCATACCAAGGAAATAGTGCATACTCTACTGTAAACCAAGACATGCACAGATATGAAATCTGGGATTTAGAAGTAAAATTTTTCATTTATTTGGGTTCATTGTATAAGCAGATTTACCACTCAGTTCATGTAATTCCTTACCCTTGTTGCTGACTTTGCAGAGTTGCTCAAAAACAGTAAGACATTGTCAGTAAATAACGATTTATGTGTTGTTCTTTAAAACTTGTAACCAAATATTTATTGAGGGTCTTGAATTGATTGGGCTGTTTGTTTAATTTGTAAAATGAATAATAACAGAGAAAGACGGCATCCTTCTTAGTCCCACTGCAAATGTAACAAGGCTCCTACTTTCTCCTCTAGGTCTTTATTACACGCACACATTCCAATGCATGTACACCTATGTCATAAGGGAGATTATGTGCTCATTTTCCCTTATAACAGTGGTGTATTCAAACCTCCCTATGGCACACAGTACCACCATTAATGCTTCCCTTAAATGTTCCCTTAAATTTTGCTGCAGGATGAATTTTTGAACCATCGGAAGCGCCAGAAAATGTCAGTTGAATTTCTGAACCCTGCACTAAATTTAGATTGGTCAGTTGTGGGAAATGGTCATTTACTTTGGCTCCTGCAGTTGGACTTGACAGCTCTGGCCCTGGTTTTATTATACATTGAGTTGTGATATTCGGTGCCTTCCATATTTGAGAATCTTTTTGTAGTTCGATTAGCAAACTCGGGAGTCCAAGGGGGAAATGGATTCTTGGGCCACAAATCCAAAACATCCTCTAAGCTACGTGAGTCCTGCACCCACATTCCTGATGGTGGAGATGGTGCGTTAATACCACATTTTCAATCACAAGGGACAGGTAGTTCCCCAGGAGTCCTGCAGATCCTGCCTGCTGCCTGCCCCCTGCAATGGCTAACACAATATTGAAGCACCAGGCCTGCCAGCAAAAATGTGAATGGAGGACTCCTGCACTGCTTAGAGGGAAAGCTGGACAAGTCTGAGAGTTTATTTGAGGGGTCAGGGATCCTAGCTGGGTGTAGGAGTAGTCTTGTGGTCTGGTAGGTCGCCAGGAGTCAGCACTGACTCAAAGGCACACATTGCATTTTGGATCATGGCATCCACCTCTTCCATGATAAAATGACAGAAGAATACAACCAGCTGAAATCTAATGCATTCTGAGCACCTCTCTGAATGTGCCTCTGGTTTTTGTTTCAGATGCGGGTGACGTTTGAGGACATCGCTGTCTCCTTCTCGCAGGAGGAATGGGAATATTTAGATGAAGGGCAGAAGGAGCTTTATAGGGAGGTGATGACGGAGAATTATGGGATTCTGATCTCCCTAGGTAAGGACTGCATTATCTGTATTTCTAGCAGACATGGGAATATGAGGTATTCCTTATTGTTCCTCCAGTCCAGTCATGCATCTTGGGTAGTGTCACCTCACCAGCAGCTTGGAGACTGAGCATGTCACAATCTCTGAAATCAAGGCATACATACAGGTGGCACCTACCACCAGAATCAGTATCTCTGTCTCCATGCAGCTGGGGTGAGGTGATTCCATATGTCAGACTCACTAAAGGAACTCATAAGGAATAGGAAAAGATATTAAAATTAAAAACGCTTTGGGCTTCACTGGGCAATAAGCACTGGGATGCAGCAGCAGTGAAGCTTTAAAAAAAAAAGAGCACCGAAGGCTAGTGCCAAGAGCTGGAGCCGGGAAGACAGGTAGGCCGCCCCAGGGCAGAAACAGGGGATCGCTGCTGCACTCCTTTTCACTAGCGGTCACCTCTGGTGTTTCTGAGCAAGCAGGCCTCATCTTATGAACACTCCCGTCGACGCCAAAGCTCTAACGGCAGCTGAGAATTGTGCGGGGAGTGTAGAGAACAGAGCACTACTCCGGGTGAGTGAACAAAAAGGTGGGGCCTGATTCACAGTGTACTGAGCGGCTGTCGGCTGAGTAGAGAGAGAAAGGCCGCCATTTTGAGAAACGCAATTTTTTTTACTTTTACCTTTACTTTAATTTATCTACAGTTCTCGTTTTCAAGTTCTTGCCAGACGATCGTGTTTGGTAGGCATTGCAGAATAGCCTGGGGCTGTTAGTCGGACTCCAGGATCTGCAGCTGTGTTTTCTTGTTTTTGGTTTCTCCTGGGGGTAATAAATAAATAAATATTACTGGAAATGCATTTGCTAAGAGGGAGAATCGGGGACAATCCTGACTGAATTGGTCTGAGGACTTTGGGGTTTTCCTTTTATCGCTCTCTTTTAAAAAGAAAAAGAAAAGGGAGGGCCAAGATACAGCAAGTGCAGGATGTCCTTTACGAGCACATGTTTGACGTGTGGCTCTCATAGGGGATTGGTGTCCAGCACTGGGCTCTGCCGTACTTGTGAGGCAGATGGCAGAGGTAGGTATCCTCGAGCACCGGGAATACGGTATGCCAGGAAAAAGAGGACACTCCTTCGCATTTCCACGGGGGTCCACCCCCGCGGTTCAGGACGGAACTCCGGGGAATGAGGTCCAGACCCTAGGAGCACAGGATGCAAAAAAGAAGAGGGGGAAGTCTGGGAAAGCCTCAAAATGCTCTCCCCAGATCAACGGAGAGAGGTGCCAGGTGCTTTTTCTCCAGTTTGTCCTTTTCTGCACAGGGGATTTTCCCTGAAGCAGCAGACAGATGAACTGGAAGGTGCACATGCATCGAGTTCAAAGCATGTGTTGCCGGGGGCACTCTCGGAAGGTAGGGCACCAGGTGAACCAGGCCCTAGTAGAAGGCGAATAGAGGAGGACCCTTCGGGGAAGGGGTTTCTCTTGCTTTCAAGGAAGAAGAAGAGTGTATATTGGCACAGGAGGAGGGGAAGAAGGAGATGGAGCTGGAGGAAGGGGAGACTCCTCAGATAGAGCATAGTGTGGGTTTTTCGAAAAGAAGAGCTTACTCATTCCCTGAATGCCCACAAAGGCTCCCCTAGAGGAGGAGACACTACAAGATCCCCTCTTCTAGGCATTCAGAAAGTCGCAGAAGGTATTCCCTATAAACCGATTCCTCAGGCAGATGATTCAGGAGGAATGGGACGTGCCAGAGGCCGCTTTGAAAGGAACGCAGACGTTGGCGCGGTTCTACCTGCTCCCAGAGCAGGATAGGGACCTCCTGCGATCCCTGAAAGTGGATGCTGCCGTATCGGTAGTGATTACCATTCCAGTGGAAGGAAGCTCGGTGCTCAAGTACGCCCAGGATAAGAAAGTGGAAACACTCTTAAAGCAAGCCTTTGACATCAATGCCCTCTCTCTGCAGGTGTCGATCTGCGGTGCTTTTGTGGCACGCGCATGCTTGAGATGGATGCAAAGTATGATCGAGTCCTTGGGTCAACAGCTTCCAGCAGAGGAGGCCAAAGTAGAGTCTGCGGCAGCCTATCTGGCAGACTCGTTTTATGACGTGATTTGCAGTGGTTCCAAGGGTATGGCGGCGATGGTGGCAGTGTGTCGATACCACTGATTTCTAAATTGGTCGGCTGATGGCTCATTCAAGGCACGGTTGAGCAAGTTACCTTTCCAAGGGAAACCTCTTTTTGGGGAGGACCTTGGCAAGCTGATGAAGAACTTGGGAGAGTCTAAAGGGGGTCGCCTACTGGAAGACAAGCCAAAGCCTATTAGATCCAGTGGTCCATAGCGGGGTCAGTCATCAAATTTTCGCTGTTTTCGTGCAGTTCGTTTTGCTCCGTTCAGGGGAGCGGGCAGAGGTTTCTTCTCTCCCACTACCATGGCCACAAAAAGATCACAATGAAGTGAGGCCCGCCCACTCAGTGGTGGTATCTGTAGGTGGTCGGCTGCATGACTTTTACCCTATGTGGGCACAAGTGACTTCCGATCAATGGGTACTGGAGATCATCAGAGAGGGTTACACGTTGGAGTTCAGGCATCCCCTCGCAGAAGCCTTCGTCCTTTCTCCATGCAAGGCTGCTAGGAAAAGGAGGTAGTGCAGGGCACTCTGGAAAGACTTATGGAGCTTCTCCAATGCGGTTGTGGTCGTTACTCAATCTATTTTGTAGCCCCCAAAACAGGGTCTCCTTCAGGCCCATTCTAAATCTCAAGCATGTTAATCAGTGTATAAAGGCGCCGCGATTCCACATGGAAACACTCCGATCAGTGATTGTGGCAGTCAGAGAAGAGGAATTCTTGAGTTCCTTATCGTCACGCCAGTCCAGTCCCTTTACTTCTGGGTTGCATAACCCTTCCAGCAGCTTGGAGGCTGAGTCAAACCCTTTTGAGGCTGGTTAGGTATAAATACCCCTGGCACCACCCCTAAGCCCCGTAATCTCAGCCTCCAAGCAGCTGGAGGGTTCCGTAAGCCAAGGGCTTACTGGAGTCTCTCTTTTTAGTCCCTTTGATTGAAGTTCTATTATCTAGCTTAAAAGATTTTTGTACCTGTTTTATTTCTTTAACTTCTAAGTTTCTTATTTTGGTAGTGCCCCTTTAAGTTTTTGTTTTTTTTTGCTTCCCCTCTCTCGCTCCTCCCCCCCCCTCCCTCCCTTCTCCGGCGGTAGAGCTCGGCGTGCAAGGCTTCTTTGCCGGTGGGAGAGGTGCTAGCTCACCATAGAGGTTTGCCGACGGCAGGGGGTGAACCGCAGGTTTCTCCAGCCCCTCCGGCTCTCCGACCTCGGCAACGGACCCTTCCGCCTCGCGCCGAAGCCCTCAGGCGGCTGAGCGCTTGAGGCCCCAAAGCGCCATCCCTCCTCGCTCCCGGCTTGGCGAAGCAGCCCGGGAGTGGTCGGAGGTTGCAATCGGCTGCAGAATTTCGCCCTTCAATTGATCGCGGGTCCCGGCCTGCTCTCCACGTGGTTGAGGCCCAACCACGTGTAGTACCCCAGAGAGCGTTTTCTACAGTCCCGGAGCTCAGCGCGGATAATAGAAGGCTACAAACCGCAAGTACAGGGGTTTTCTGCCCCTATATGGATATATATTTATACTTTGGAGCGGCCATCAATTTAATTTAATTTACTTTTAGGTTTTCTTCGGGGAGTGTGGGGGGAATAAGTTTGGGCCCTATTGCAGTCCACAGCTACAACAGGGGCTCCGCAGGAGGAAGCTTAGGGGGGATCCCTATTAATTTTGCCCTTTTATTTATTTAGTTTGCTCCTTTTAGTTTATTAGTGCCTTTATTTGCAGCAAAGGTTTTGACTCAGCAATGTCCAAGCTACGGTGCCCGTCTTGTGGCGTCCGCAGGGGCACCGCCTCAGAGACAGGGATCTGCAGGGGTTGCGCTGCAGAAGCTGCCTCTGTGGAGCAGGGCATCCAATTGTCCTCTTCTCAATCTAATGAGGGTGCAGTAGAGCATCTGGAAGGAGAAAGAGAGCCCTGCATCCCTCTGCCCCCGACTTCTGAGTTTCCCACTCCATCCCTGCCCCCTCTCTCTCCTGTCCCTGAGGAAGAGGGCCCCGGTGATCTGTTCTCTCCAGAATTCGTCCTGCTGCACAAAGCCTACTGCATGCGCAAGCAGGGCCTGGGGGCAGGAGCCCAGAGCTCAGGGAAGGAGGGCTTGGTGGTGAACCCAGGGAAGCCCACTCCCCATGATTCCGGCATCCCATCTAAGCGCGCGAGGCTAGCGAGCGAAGAGCCGCCCACCTCCCCTCCTCATGACACGCAGGAGGAGGAGCTCTCCGATAAGGAGATAGGGGATGAGGAGGAGGAACTCGAGGAAGGAGAGATTCCGGAGGAAGATCAATCCCGCATAGTGCGAGTCTTTCGTCGGGAGGAGCTCCCGGGCCTAATCAATGAGTCCCTGAAGGTTCTCAAGGTGGCTTCGGACACTCCAGCAGAGGAGGAAGCGCTGGAGGATCCTCTGATCCAAACAGTCAGAAGGTCCCAAAAGGTATTCCTTATACACAGGGTCGTCCGCCAGATGATTCAGGAAGAGTGGGACCAACCTGAATCCTCCCTGAGGGGTGTGCGGTCTATGACACGCCTTTATCCAGTACCGGAATCGGACAGAGAATTGCTGAAGTCGCCCAAGGTGGATGCGGCGGTTTCTGCAGTTACTAAGAAGACAACTATTCCAGTAGAAGGTAGCGCTGCGCTGAGGGACGCGCAGGATAGAAAATTAGACACATTACTAAAGCAGGCCTTTGATGTTAGTGCCCTCGCCTTGCAGGCTTCGGTTTCGGGGGCCTGGGTGGCTCGGGCTTGCCTGAGGTGGTCCCAACAGCTTCAGCTGTTCGAGGGTACCGCAGGAGACGTACAGCCTATTGCAGCTAAACTGGAGTCAGGAGCAGCTTTCCTGGCGGATAGTCAGTACGATCTCATCAGGAGCCTAGCTAAGAGCATGGCATCTGTAGTTGCAGCTAGGCGCTATCTGTGGCTCCGCAATTGGGCAGCCGACACCTCTTCAAAGGCACGGTTAGGTCGCCTCCCTTTTAAGGGGAAATTGTTATTCGGTGAGGACCTGGAAAAGTTAGTAAAGGACCTGGGCGAATCCAAGGGAGGCAGGCTTCCGGAGGACAGACCGAAGCAGGCTCGACCCTCAGCTCCATCTCGGAGTCAGCCAAGAGACGCCCGGAGGTTTCGGCCTCCCAGGACGAATTCCTTTCCCAGGGGTCGCCTTCCGGCCAAGGGGTCAAGCTTTAAGGGGTTTCGAGGAGCAGGGAGAGGTTTTGGGGCCTCTTCCTCGGGATCTAGAAAATCACAGTGAGATAGAAGGGGTCCGGGCGGGCGATTTTCCCTTAGGGGGTTGCCTGAGGCTATTTCTCCCCGCCTGGACCCGGGTCACGTCCGATCAGTGGGTTCTGGAAGTAATCAGGGAAGGTTATGCCCTCGAATTTGGGAAACAGTTACTTCCAGCCTTTATTCAATCCCCCTGCGGCTCTCCGATAAAGAGGAGGGCCATAGAAGCCACACTGTCAAGACTTGTAGCGCTCGGGGCAGTGTCTCCCGTTCCTCCAGACCAATACGGCTCCGGTCGGTACTCCATTTATTTTGTAGTCCCAAAAAAGGAAGGCTCCTTTCGTCCTATCCTGGACTTAAAGCAGGTAAATCGCTGTCTCAAGGTTCCCCATTTCCGGATGGAAACCCTGAAGTCAGTCATTGCGGCCGTAAGGGCCGGGGAGTTTCTCACATCCCTGGACTTGACGGAAGCCTACTTACACATTCCGGTTCGAAGATCTCATCAACAGTTCCTGAGGTTCGCAGTGCCAAGAGGCCATTTCCAATTTCAGGCGCTGCCCTTCGGTTTAGCTACGGCTCCCCGGACTTTTACCAAAGTAATGGTGGTGGTCGCCGCCTTCCTGTGAAAGGAAGGAATCCTGGTACACCCATACCTTGACGTTTGGCTGATCCGGGTGAAATCAGAGGAGGAAAGTCGCTCGGCTACAGCACGAGTAGTAGAGGTCCTAGAGGAGTTAGGGTGGATCATCAATCGATCAAAAAGCAAATTGATACCCACTCAGGAACTCGAGTATCTCGGGGCGAGATTCGACACCAGAGAAGGAAAGGTGTTCCTCCCTCGGAAGCGGGCAAAGGATCTAAGGACTCTCGTATTGCAGTTCCTGGGAAGAAGAAACCCCTCAGCATGGCTTTACCTCCAATTACTGGGCACCATGGCTGCGACAATAGAGGTAGTTCCGTGGGCCAGGGCCCACATGCGGCCGCTACAACGCTCCTTGTTACATCGTTGGTCTCCTCGGAATCATCCCTTGTCTGCCCCACTAGCCTGCGCTCCTCGAACCAGAAAAGCTGTCCAGTGGTGGAGGTGCCCCAAGAACCTAGAATGCGGGACGCCTCTCAAAACCCCGCAGTGCATCCTGCTAACAATGGACACCAGCCTATCGGGCTGGGGAGCTCATTGCCAGGGCCAGTTTGCTCAGGGCCTTTGGTCCCCGGTGGAGTCACAGTGGTCCATCAACAGGCTGGAGTTACGAGCTGTTGCCCTAGCGCTCAAGACACTCGAGCCACTAGTGAGGAGAAACGCAATCCGCGTCCTCTCAGACAATGTCACCACGGTGGCCTACATCAACCGTCAGGGGGGAACAAGCAGCCCCGCCCTAGAGAAGGAGGCGGCCAGTCTGTTCCAATGGGCCGAGACACGGTTGTCGGCCCTCTCAGCTCAACACGTGGCCGGATCAGACAACGTCACAGCAGATTACCTCAGCAGGTTCAAGATCGACCAGGGAGAGTGGGAGCTAGAGCAGGGAGTCTTCAACCAGATTGTCTCCCTCTGGGGCCCCCCAATCATGGACCTCATGGCCCGCTACTCGTCGGCCAAAGCAAGTCGTTTCTTCAGCCGGAGAAAGGAAAGAATGTCCGAAGGCCTGGATGCTCTGGCTCAGAGGTGGCCCTCCGGGGGGCTTCTGTACGTGTTCCCGCCTTGGGCCTTGATCGGAAGAGTTCTTCAGAGGGTGGAATCGCACCAAGGCTTGGTCATCCTCATTGCTCCAGATTGGCCTCGCTGCCCTTGGTATGCGGATCTAGTGAGGTTGGCGGTCGACCAGCCGTGGCGGCTTCCCTGCAAGAAGAACCTTCGGAGTCAGGGTCCTCTACTGATGCCTCACGTGGATCGATTCTCGCTTACGGCCTGGCTATTGAAAGGGCATGGCTCAGAAGGCGGGGATATTCAGGTCCAGTGATTTCAACCTTGTTGAGCGCGCTAAAGCGTTCCACTTGTCTTTCCTATGTGAGAGTACGGCGCATATTCGAAGCCTGGTGTATGGAATGCCGGAAGAAACCCCTTTCAGACTCCATCCCAGAGATCCTAGAATTCTTACAAGCGGGTTTTGAGAAGGGTCTTGCTCCCAGCTCCCTACGGGTTCAACTGGCAGCCATCTCTTGCTATAGAGGCAAGGTCCGTGGGAAGTCCTTAGGGGTCCACCCGGACGTGACCAGGTTCCTGAGAGCGGTTAGTCGTCTGCGGCCACAGAAAAGATCAGTCATCCCTCCCTGGGACCTCAACCTGGTGTTAAATGCCTTGATCATAGAACCTTTCGAGCCAATAATGGAAGCCTCTCTTAAAGATTTGACATTGAAGACGGTCTTCTTGGTAGCCATCTGCTCGGCAAGGCGTGTCTCCGAGATCCAGGCGCTCTCCTCCCAGCCACCCTTCCTCTCCTTCTTCAAGGACAAGGTGGTCTTACGAACAGTTCCTTCCTTCCTCCCCAAGGTGATTTCGCCCTTCCATCTGAACCAGCCGGTTTCGCTGCCTGCGTTCCCAGCCGTCGGGCAGGGAGGGAAGGATGGCAGTCTACGACGCCTAGATGTACAGAGAGCGTTGAAGCGCTACCTCTCCCGCACGGCCTCCTTTAGGAGGTCTGAACGTTTGTTCATCCAGTTTGGGGGTCCCCACAAGGGGGAGGCCGCGGCTAAGGCATCCATCTCCAGATGGATCAGGGAAGCGATTGCTTCTGCCTATATCCTGAAGGGGAAACAGGTTCCGGCAGGTCTGCGGGCCCACTCCTCGCGGGCGCAGGCCACCTCCTGGGCGGAGTACAGCCTGGTTCCTCCGATTGATATTTGCAGAGCGGCGACTTGGTCCTCCCTGCATACCTTTACCAAGTACTACAGGTTGAATGTGCAGAGGTCGGCAGACGCTAGCTTTGGGGACGTGGTAATTCGTTCCGGGATAGCGAACCCCACCCAAGTCTGAACTGCTCGGTTACATCCCAGAAGTAAAGGGACTGGACTGGAGTGACGATAAGGAAGAGGTAATTAGGCCTTACCTGCTAATTAGTGTTCCTGAAGGAACGACAGTCCAGTCCCTGATCCCACCCGGGCTACGGTGAATATAGCGGAACGATTCCGAGTCCGTGACAGCGACGGAAGGTGTCTTTGTTTGCATGGGGCAGTGAGCCGAGGGTCGGGGAAGGATGCGGCAACCCAGGGGTATTTATACCTAACCAGCCTCAAAAGGGTTTGACTCAGCCTCCAAGCTGCTGGAAGGGTTACGCAACCCAGAAGTAAAGGGACTGGACTGTCGTTCCTTCAGGAACACTAATTAGCAGGTAAGGCCTAATTAACTCTTCCCTCGATCTGACGGAAGCCTACTTTCATATTCCAATTCGGGCATTCCTAAAATTTGCGCTGCCCATGGGCCATTTCCAACTTCAAGCACTCTCTTTCGGTTTGGCAACCGCACATGCACTTTCACGAAGATGATAGTGGTGATGATGGTGGGCCTGCAACAGAAAGGGATTCTGGTACACCCCTAACTAGATGATTGGCTCATCC
This sequence comes from Ichthyophis bannanicus, assembly GCA_033557465.1. NCBI lineage: Eukaryota > Metazoa > Chordata > Amphibia > Gymnophiona > Ichthyophiidae > Ichthyophis > Ichthyophis bannanicus. Next base: position 96,300 of record JAWIIG010000071.1, read on the forward strand.
GGGCAAAATTAGAGGCCGAAAGCATGCGGATCATGGCGGAGGTGATCAGGTATTTACAGGAGCTTGGAGGGGTGATAAACATGACAAAGAGCCAACTTCATCCCTCACAGGACTTGGTGAATTTGGGGGCCAGGTTTCAGACGGCAGAACAGGTTTCCTTGCCGGAAAGCCGGGTGTGGACTTTACAAACACAGATTTGAAAGTTTTGCGACATGAAGAGGCCGATGGCATGGCACTAACTGCAGGTGTTGGGCTCTATGGTGGTGACCATCGAACTAGTGCCGTGGCCTCGGGCGCTCATGCGTCTGTTGCAGCGGAGTCTATTGTGTAGATGGTCGGCACAGAGTCAGCCACTGTCACTCCCGCTTCCATGTCCAGAAAGCACCTAAAGCTCACTCAGGTAGTGGCTAATTGGTGACAGCCTTCAAGTGGACATGCCTCTGGAGACATCCAATTGGATTACAGTGACAACAGTTGCCAGTCTAGCCGGCTTGGGGGGAGGGGGCTCATTGCGAGGCATGCATCGCGCAGGGTTGTTGGTCAGACCTGGAGGCCACTTGGTCAATAAACCATCTTTTGTTGAAGGCTGTCTTCTTAGCATTACAACATTTCTGCACTCAGCTTCTGGGCGAGTCAGTGCAGGTGTTCTCGGACAAACTGACAACGATAACATATATCAGTCGTCAGGGAGACACAAGCAGTATCAACTTGGAGGAAGAAGTAGCTCCGTTGTTAGCCTGGGCAGAGGATCATCTACAGTTTCTCTCGGTGGTACATATGGCAGGGAAGGACAATGTGGCAGCCGATTACCTCAGTTGGGTACATATCGACCCGGGAGAATGGACGCTCAATGACGCGGTTTTTACTCGACTGGTCAGACAGTGGGGTCAACCGATTATGGACCTCATGGCGAAATACAAATCAGCAAAAGCACCATGGATTTTCAGTAGAAAGAGAGAACAAATATCGGAGGGGCTAGATGCCCTAGTCCAAGGGTAGCCGTCGGACGGCTACTTTATGTATTTCTTCCAGGGCGCTAATAGGACAAATGATACAGAGGATAGGGATGCATCAGGGTCCAGTGGTGCTGATAGTTGCCGATTGGCCTCGCCGCCCTTGGTATGCCGACTTGGTGCGCTTGCAAATAGAAGGTCCATGGCAGCTGCCATCGTGACCGGACGTGCTGACTCAGGGCTCCATCCTGATGCTGCAGGTGGTTTGATTCTTGCTTACGACCTGGCTATTGAGTGGGCGCAGTTGTGGCAATGGGGTTATTTGACCCCGGTGATATCGATGTTACTGAAAGCCAGATGGTGCTCGATGGCGGTGGCTTACATGAGAGTGTGGAGAGTGTTTGAGGACTTGTGTGCACAAAGCCACTGTAGGTCACTGTCGGCATCAGTGCCAGAGGTGTTAGCTTTCTTGCAGGCAGGTTTTGAAAAGGGTCTAGCATGCAGCATCCTCAGGGTTCAGGTGGCAGTCATTTCTTGTTACCGGGGGAGAGTCCAGGGGGTTTCACTAGCGGCTCACCTCAACGTGGTTAGTTTCTCAGAGCAGTGAAGCAGGAGCGTCCAACCATAAGAGTGATGGTGCCTCCTTGGGACCTTAATTTGGTATTGTCGGTGCTGACGGAACCATCTTTTGAACTCTTAAGTTTATGTACACTAAAGGATATTACAATAAAGACGGTGTTCTTGGTGGCAATCTGCTCTGTGAGACAGATTTCCGAGTTGTAGGCCTTATCCTCTAGAGAACCATTTCCGATGTTGGATCAGAAAAAGTTTGGTTCTGCAGCCGGTTCCTTCCTTCCTTCTTGTCTAAAGTTCTGTCAGTGTTTCAATGGAATCAGATGGTGACGCTCCTGGTGTTTTCAGGGGCAGGGCGAAAGGAGAAGGATCCCCTTCTGCACTGTTTGGATGTCATATGGGTATTATGCAGGTACTTGAAAAGAACAGTCTTTTCGGAAGTCAGATCGACTGTTTATTTTGTATGGGGGAGTGTGTAAGGATGACGCGGCTTCAAAAGTCTCCATTGCACATTGGGTACGAGAAGCAATATCTTTGACGTATTTACTGCAGCACAAACAGCTACCTAGTTGGTCGCAAGCACACTCAACTGGAGCGCAAGCTACTTTGTGGGCGGAGTCGAGGTTGGTAGTGCCAGGGGATATTTGTAGGGCGGCAATCTGGTTGTCCCTGCATATCTTTGTCAGACATTATAGACTGGATGTTCAGGCCACAGGGAACAATCGTTTTGGATCAGCAGTTCTTCAGGCCATCCTGGTGGGTCCCTCCCAGGGGCGGTACTGCTATGGTACATCCCACAGCTGCAAGACCTGACTGGAGGAGCAATAAGGAAGGTGAAATTAGGCCTTGCCTGCTAATTCACGTTCCTTGAGTGAGTCCAGTCCAGTCCCGGTGCCACCCTTGGGTTTAGTTTTTTTCAGTACAGCAATAGGGGTTCTGGTCCCTAAGAATATCAACTCATTTTGTGGCCGGATAACACTGTGGAGAAGCAGTGTGGAATAGTGTGGCACAGCAAAGAACCCTTGGCAGCTCAACTCGGTATGGTCTGGATTGTTCATTAGGTGTAGATGTTCTACTGTGGTAAGTGATCTCGCTCTCTCTCAGGCGGGGCTAGTTTGTTTTTCCTGTCTGGGGGAAGGGCTTATTATATATAGTTAAATTTGTTCTGTAATTGTTACTTTCATAAGTCTGCTTTGTCAGTAGGATACTGGCTCTGGTCGTATGCTCCACTGGTATATATGCCCTGATGTCAGAGATTGTGACATGCTCAGTCTCCAAGCTGCTGGTGAGGTGACACTACCCACAGATGTGGAACTGGACTGGACTCACTCAAGGAAAGTCAATTAGCAGATAAGGCCTAATTTCATCTTTTTGTGTACATCCTCTACTCCAGGAACTTACAAGTATGATCAGGATCTGTCTCAGCCCTGCTGTCTTTCTTAAGATGACAGGATGAGATCCAAGTCTGAGGGATCATAAGGCCATCCTATGTGTCCTACAAGTTTCTTCGTCTCCCCCTTTAAATCAGAAATAGGTCTTCAGTTTCTGGAGCAGGACTGAAAACTATGGGCAAAGCAACATAAAGGTTACAATAGACTATATTAGGGCAGACTTTGAGACCAATGAAAAGTGCTGTGCTGTGTTCATTGACCTCTCCCCAGCTTATGACACTGTCTGGCACTGTGGGCTGCTCCTAAAGCTGTAGAACTGTCTCCAGGATCCCTATATGATAAGAGTAATACAAAAAAATCATCACAAACTGTTTAGACAATGGAACACCACCAGCTCAGAATCCTTAAGAAAGGTGCTCCTCGAGAATTGATCTTGGTTCCTGTTCTTTTCCGCTTTTATACTGCTGATGCTACACAAATCTTGGGAATGAAATTTCTTTATGCAATGACTTGCCTGTCCTCGATACCAACAGTTCTGGAGAAACGTTACAACAGTCTGTAGGAGAGACATTGAAGCCAGGCCCCTTGGTCTGCTGTGATATCATGAAAACAGCCAAGAAATCAAATCCTTCCTATGGAATTCTGGGGCAGAACCAGATCATTCCTCTGTCCTTTCTCCATGCAAGATCCTTTCTCTCCACTCTCCATCTCAAAAAGAACCAAAATTAAATTACTGAAATATAAAGGAAGATTGTAAAGCTACTTTTGAGATCGTCTTGCTAGACCAGTTCAGACAAGTGACTTGTGTTCCCCTACCAGCAGATGTGGAGGCAGAGCAAAAAATTCTAGAGGCTTCTAATGAAATCACCATGCCATAATCAGCTGAGCCACTAGGGGCAAAGCCAGTATTTCTTTGTCTCCAGCAGATGTTATATGTACGTTTATCAGCTCTGGTGAAAATCTGAATTTTATAAAGAGAATTTATAGCCTTCCTATAGTCAGTTAGGTCATTGATGGCTGGTATAGTGATGGGCAGTTCATTCCATAGTGGGGGAATATATATGGAGAAGGCTCTTTTGCAAGTAGATTGTCTGACCTTCGTCTTGCTTGTTGGGATTTCCAAGGTGTTGTTACTAGATGTGCTTGTCCTGGTCTATATGTTTTCTTGATCATTGACTGAAGGATAGGTGTTGATAAGTTGTTGATTATCTTGAATATTATTAGTAGGTCAGTAAACTGTGTAAATGCCTTTAGAATACATAACAACATGGAAAAGAACAGGAAGCATAACTTTTATATAATTGTGCCCCCTATGTATGGGGTGTATATATCTAAGTTTACTTGCTGTTTGAGGAGGGGTTTCTGAGGAAGGAGTTTCCCCTTAACTGATACTATTGAAAAGCACAGCACACATTTCTCACTAATGTCAGCAGTTATAAAATTACACCCCAAAGGGACTTGCCCAAAGTCAAAAGGAGTGTTGCAGTGGTTAGATTTGAACCCTGCCCTCACCAGGCCACACCTTCCCTTTCATCAGCAAGTGCTCCTCATCTTTAATTCTGATAGAATTTCATACTCCCGCAGTGATGGTGCGGAAAATCTTGGATATGATTCTGAGGGGAGAAGGTGTTGAAGGGTTAAGCAGTCATCCTGCAAGACGGTCACTGGAGTCTCCTAAATCAACCTTAATACTAAGGGACCTCATAATGTGAAGTTTCTTGAAAATATATTTGGTTAATATGAAACAATCAGAGATTTCCTTCTTCTTAAGTGATTCAAGTTCTTTATTATAAAAATGTATGACTTGTTCAATTACCAAAATACTTAAAGTCAGATATAATGACCCCCCAGGTCCCTCTGATTTATGATGGATGGCAAATTAGATCCTTTCTCCGCTTCCCCATCATTTTCTACTCCCTGAGAGCTACTGCTGTCTGTTTTTCAGTCAATAGAAAGGAAATAGAACTCATTTTTCATGTTTATTCCTGAAAACAGGCTATGAAGGAATCAATCCTGATATATTATCAAAGATTAAACAAGAGGAGGAGCCGAATGTCTGGGATCTCCAGGAGTCAGGAGAAAGAGCAGTTACTGACTCATATCCAGGTGAGTAATAATAAATACTATACTGTGTAATAGGAGATATTGCAGAGTATAGATGAGTAATGCTAATTTACTTACCTGCAACATCCCATATGGAGAATATAAGCCCTCAAAGATAGGTGATGCCATTCAAAGGAACCCAGGAGAATAAGCATGTTCAAGTCAGGACCAGGAGAATAACCATAGGGGGTCATTCTGTACCCTGAACAGTGGGGTTGGACGTCCAACCTGCGCTCAGCCCCAGAATGTTATTCCAGTGCCAGGGCTGAAACTTGTTCTCCACTCAGTGGCTAAAACTATGTGCCGAGGTTTCACAGCACCTGGACTGGCACTGGGGAGGCAGTACACAGGAAACTGGGCTCAGATTACTTCCCACTGGCTGGCCTGCTTGATTTTTCTTCTCTTGGGCTTGTCTCCTATGAAAGCAGTGGTCAGGATCAGAGCACTGGTACTGAGGCTCTAATGCAGGGGTCTCAAACACGCGGCCCGCGGGCCGCATGCGGCCCGCGAGAGACCTTTGTGCGGCCCGCGATGCCCAGGAAAAAAAAAAACCGGCTTCGGCCCGCTATGCCCAGGAAAAAAAAAACCCGGCTTCTGCTGCTGCTGCTGCCGCCGCGGGAAAATTAAACTTTACAAAAAAGCTGGCTGCTGCCGCGGGCGGTTAGCAGCAATATCGCAAGTCCCGCCCCCATCCCTTCCTGCTTGCCTTGCTTGTGAGTTCTTCTCTGCTTCGCGACTCTTTTAAGCTCGCCGGGGCCGTTGGGAAATTTCCCATCTGCCCCGGCGAGCTTAAAAGAGTCGCGAGGGAGAAGCTCTCCCTTCGCGGCTCTGAAAGCCGAAGCAGAGAAGAACTCACAAGCAAGGCAGGCAGGCAAGCAGGAAGGGATCTGCCGGGGGGAGGGAGGGAGGGAGGGAGTAGGACTTGATGTGGGCTGCTGGGGGGGAGCAGGACTTGATGTGGGGGGGGGGAGCAGGACTTGATGTGGGGGGGGGAGCAGGACTTGATGTGGGCTGCTGGGGGGGGGAGCAGGACTTGATGTGGGCTGCTGGGGGGGGGGAGCAGGACTTGATGTTGGCTCCTGGAGGGGGGGAGCAGGACTTGATGTGGGCTGCTGGGGGGGGGGGAGCAGGCCTTGATGTGGGCTGCTGGGGGGGGGAGCAGGACTTGATGTGGGCTGCTGCTGGGGGGGGGAGCAGGACTTGATGTGGGCTGCTGGGGGGGGGTAGGACTGGAAATGGGGTGATGGGGGTTAGGACTGGAGGTGGTCTGATTGGGGGGCTAAGACTGAAAATGGTGTTATGGGGGGGCTAAGAATGAAGATGGGGCGATGGAAGGGTTAGGCCTGGAAGTGGGCTGTTGGGGGGCTTAGGACCGATAATGGGCTATGGGGGGGGGGCTAGAACTGGTAATGGACTGGGGGGGTGCTATGACTGGAAATGGGCCGAGTAGAAGGGGGAGCTTGAACTGCAAATAGCTGATGGGGACAGGGTCTTGGAATGGTAATGGGCTGAGTGGAAGGGGGCTTGGAAAGGAAATGGGCTGGGAGGGGAGGGAGCTAGGACTGGAAATGGGCTGATGATGCGGGGACTAGAAGGGAGCGGATGCTGGGTGGGGCAGGAGCTAGAAGGGAGTTGATGTTGGGGGACGATTAGAATGGGATGAGGCTGGGAGAGTGAAATGGAGAGGGGAAATATATTTAGTGTGGGAGGGAAGAAAAATCTACAATTGGCCGGGTATTGGGAGAGTAAGTGGGGATTGAGGATGGAGGGGTAAAATTTGAGTAGATGAAATAGGAATGAGGAAAGAGCAAAAGGAGAATGATTAGTATGTTAAAGCAGATGTAGAGAGAATGGAAAAAAACTAGGAAAGAAGAAAGGACAAATGGACAGCAGACGATGGAGAGTTAGCAGAAGACACGAAGAAAGAAACCAGAAGAAAGTGGCTGGAACAATTGCAACTGAAAAAAAAATGCACAAAAGGTAGAAAAATATCTCTTTATTTTGAATTTATTAACTGAAATATGTCAGCTCTTGGAAATGTGCATCTTTAACGTCTGCACTTTATTTAATACAAGAGGAAATCAATGTATAGTTTTATTTCTACAGTGTTGTACATTCTAAGTTTGGCTTTTGGGGTTCCCAGTTTAATTGTCTTCCTGTTTCTAAATTGTGATTCCTTGTTTGGTGATGGTGTATGTTCTGCATGTGTAACTGAGCTGAGGTATTCTGTTTATGTAATTCCTATTTGACATTGCCACTTGTTCTCTTTCCCGAGTAGGTCATGTATTGTTATTCTCTGAAATGTGTTGATTTAATATTTGCAGTGTTGCCTTTTGATAGTTAGGGTATGGTGCTTTGTGAGTCCTGGTAGTGCTGTTAGGACACGGCAGGTTTGCTATGGGTTCTAAATGAGCAGTGTTTCTAGTAGTTCCTAATGTGCCTGGTGGTTGGCACTGGTTTATAGTAATGTAGAAATCTTTTAGTCTTTCTTTATCCATACACTCATTAAGAGGCATGTTTACTAAAAGTTAGTGTATGGTAACATTATGCAAATATTTATGCAAATGTGCCCTTATGCAAATGATGCCCTTATGCAAATGAGGCCTGCGTCTTGTGCGGCCCCCGGGTTACTCTACAAGTCCTCATTTGGCCCTCAAAGCAATTTGAGTTTGAGACCCCTGCTCTAATGCTTGAGGGAAGGGGCTCAAAGAGTGTGAGAGTGATGAAGCCTTCAAATGAGGGGGACACACTCCTTACAAGTGAGACTTGGCACCTCTGCATGGAAAAAATCTTTTGGTTTATTGTCGGATCATGTTTTTATTTTTTTTTAACTCTTTATATTTCGAAGATTAAATAGATCAGTACAAACACTTGGAAAACTTAACACAACAAAGGATCTATGAACCCTAGGGCACACCGCTAATCACCTTCTTTTAACTGTAGGAAGGGTGTTTTGTTCCTTTAAGCTTCATTTCTTCGCTTGTAAATGCATCGCTGGTCTGCACTGCGAAAGAGTGCAAGATTTGCTTTCATCTGTCTACAGAACATTTTATCCAGAAGGATTGTGGTTTCTCAAGGTGGGTTTGGGCAAACATCAGGCGTGCCTTTCTATGTCTGTCTTTGAGTAGTGGAGTCCTCCTTGGCCTTCGTCCATGAAGTCCTTCTTTGTTTAGGGCATAGCTCATGGTGTGGTTTGAAACCACCACTCCAGATTTCTCCAGGTCAGCCTTAAGCTCTTTGGATTTTCTATGTGGTGTTTTTGCAACAGTTCGCACTAACCTTTTAAGACTTCTTTTCCTCTTCCCACACATCCTGGGAGGTTCTTGACAGTTCCATTAGCAGAAAACCTCTTAATAGCATTGTGAACTGTAGACATAGGAATCTGAAGGTCTTTGGAGTTGGCCTTTGAAATTTGATGTTTGATGATAAAAGCTTTTCTGACGATCTCAGGCAGCTCTCTTGTCTCTACCAAAGAGCAGACACAGTCAAAGTAAAGCAATGGGGCCTAGTGGCCACACAAACCCAGCCTCATCAGTGCATGCTTTTACCTGCAGGTAGATTTGGCAATATGCAAATAGTCTATTTATCCTTGCAAGTGATTTTTTGAAAAGCTCCTCATTATGGGGGTCATCCTCACTATTCGGCCCCCTCTGTATTCCTGGCTAACCTCCCCGTACGAACAAGGTGTTTGTACGAGGAGGCTAGACGGGACCGGGAATGGGGTGGAGTTAGGGCAGGCAGTGGGCGGTCTATGGCCATGGACATACAGGGCAGATTCTGATGTCATCCCTATACGTCCAGGGCCGGCGGGCTGAACAGGGACTTATTTCACCTCTGAGGTGGAATACGTTCCTCAAACAGCAGGGGATGGCTGGCCAGGGTAGCGGAAGGGCTTGGAGAGGGTGCAGGTGATTCCTCACAACCCAACCCTGGCATTGGGAGACCTGATCGGGAGTCGGGCTACAGGGAATTGCAGAGCACATCAGCGGCTGGGGATCGCGGCTCCTAAATGGAACCGCACTGCCGTGGCAATTAGATGCCATGGTGCCACGACTCTATTCATTAGCCTTTGAGGTAGCCAGGTAGAGGCCTGTACGTGCAGGCCAGCCAGAATCAGGTCCCAGCCTGCACGTACAGGCCTAGTCGTGATTCATGCCCCACGGGATCAGAATCGCGTCTTCCTTATCGTCACTCCAGTCCAGTCCCTTACTTCTGGGTTGCGTAACCCTTCCAGCAGCTTGGAGGCTGAGCTCATCCTTTTTGAGGATGGGACGGTATAAATACCGCTGGCACCACCCACAGAAACCAGTATTCTCAGCCTCCAAGCAGCTGGAGCGTTCCGTAAGCCAAGGGCTTACTGGAGTCTTCCTTTATAGTCTACCTTCATTTATTCTATTACCTTTGTTTTCATTTATTTCATTTATTTCAATTTCTTACATTTATTTCATTTGATTGCTCTTTTAGGCTCTGTTCCTTTAAGTTCCCCCCCCTTCCCTCCCTCCCTCCGTCCGTTTTCTCTGGTACCTGACTGAGGAGGAGGTTGATCCGGGGCAGTAGCAAGCGTCCGGAGCCCAGGAAACCCTGCCGTCATCGGAGGAAAGGGACCACGTTCGTTCCCTCCTGCTGAGGCTATCGGCTCCACGGACTTGTGCACAAGCCTGCCCGACCTCACGCCGAAGCCCCGTCGGCGGCTGAGCGCTTGAGGCGGCAGCGCTCCACTCCCCTGCTCCTCCGGCTTGGCACAGCAGCTTCGGAGCGTTAGGGGTTGTTGGACACCCCTCCATACCATCCCCGTTCAGGTCTGCGGGCCAGGGAAAAACTTCCGGCGATATCGCCGACCGGCAGTGCTCTACGTGGCTGAGGCCTTCCACGTGGGAGCCTCCGGAGTACGGCGGTCAGCCGCGGAGCAGCGCGTCTACAAAGCAACTCTTAAACGCAAGTACTGGGACATCTGTTTTTAGCCAGTTTCAGGTGCAGTTGTTTAATTTTGAATTTATTTAAGTTTGACTCAATTTGATTTCATTTGATTTCTGCAATCTTATAACCCAGTCTAGGAGAGGAGAGGAAGCATTTCTTTTTCCTTTTATTGCCCTTCCTGCCTGTAACTCCGGCAAATTCTTATTGTTTATTCCATTGTTACAGGCTACAATAGGCTACTGATTTGCAGATCCCTTTAAGCTTGCCAAAAGGCCATGACTGGAAAGGCGCGGTGTCCGTCTTGTGGCACACGTAGAGGGACGGCCTCCGAGTCAGGAATCTGCAAGGGTTGTGCTGCAGAAGCTGCCTCAGTGGAGCAGGGCATCTTATTGTCCATGTCCCAAGCCGTGCAAGGGTCAGGGGACTCTCTGGAAGGAGCTAGGGAACCCCTCCACCCTCGACCTCGGACTTACCTGCCTCTCCTACCTCCCTTCCCCCTACCCTGGGGGAGGGGAGTGCCAGCGACCTTTTCTCCCCCGATTTCGTCCTCCTACTGCACAAGGCCTACTGTATGCGCAAGAGGGGTCTTGGACCAGTTGAGCCGAGCACAGCCAAGGAAGGCCTGCGGTCCAGACCTTGGAGGACCAGTTCCCAGATTTCAGAGATACCACTCAAGCGCACGAGGCTGGTGAGTGACGAGCCTCTCTCGGCCTTCCCACATGATACCCAGGAAGAGGAGGCCTCGGACAAGGACCTAGTAGAAGAGGAGGAGGAGCTCGAAGAAGGGGAGATCCCTGAGGAGGATAAATCCCGCATAGTGCGGGTCTTTAGGCGGGAGGAGCTTTCGGCGTTGATTAACGAGTCTCTCAAGGTACTCAATGTGACCTCAGATGCACCAATTGAGGAGGAAGCGCTAGAGGATCCTTTAATCCAAGCAGTGAGAAGGTCTCAAAAGGTCTTTCCCGTGCACAGGGTGGTGCGTCAGATGATCCAAGAGGAGTGGGACCAACCAGAATCTAGTTTGAGGGGGGTACGCTCTATGTCCAGGCTTTAACCATTGCCGGAACCGGACAAGGAGCTGCTGAAGTCGCCCAGGGTAGATGTGGCGGTCTCTGCAGTGACAAAGAAGACTACAATCCCGGTCGAGGGTAGCGCAGCCTTGTGAGATTCTCAAGACAGAAAATTAGACACACTACTGAAGCAAGCCTTTGATATCAGTGCTCTTGCCCTCCAGGCCTCGGTTTCGGGAGCTTGGGTGGCTCGGGCCTGCTTGAGGTGGTCACAACAACTTCAACTGGCAGAGACTCCCTCGGGAGATGCCCAGTCTATTACTGCTAGATTGGAGTCAGGCTCGGCCTACTTAGCGGATAGCCAATATGACCTCATCAGAAGCCTGGCTAAGAATATGGCCTCGGTAGTAACAGCTAGGCGATACCTATGGCTGCGGAATTGGGCAGCTGACGCTTCTTCAAAAGCGCGCCTAAGTCATCTCCCCTTTAAGGGTAAATTGTTGTTTGGGGAAGACTTGGATAAGTTGGTTAAAGATCTTGGGGAGTCGAAAGGCGGCAGGCTCCCGGAGGACAGACCTAAACAGGGTCGCCCCCTAGCTCCGGTTCGGAGCCAGCCTAGGGACCCCCGGAGGTTTCATCCAGTCAGATCGAATTCCTTTCCTAGGGGCCGTTTTCCCTCGAGGTCCCAAAGCTTCAGAGGTTTCCGGGGTGCGGGGAGAGGTTTTGGGACCTCCTCCTCCTCATCCGCGGGACCCAGAAAACCACAATGAGAAAGCGGGGGTCCGGGGGGGGGGGGGTCTGCCGATTGGAGGGCGTCTGAAGCAGTTCCTCTCCGCCTGGTCCCGAGTCACGTCCGATCAATGGGTCCTAGAGGTCATCCGAGAGGGTTATGCCCTCGAATTTGCGAAACAGATACGCCCAGCCTTTGTTCAGTCTCCCTGCGGATCTCCACTAACGAGAGCGGCGGTAGATGCCACTCTCTCAAGACTCATAGACCTCGGGGCAGTGGCCCCTGTCCCGCCAGACCAACGTGGCTCCGGTCGATACTCGATTTATTTTGTAGTCCCAAAGAAGGAAGGTTCTTTTCGCCCGATCCTGGATTTAAAGCAGGTCAATCGCTGCCTCAAAGTGCCTCACTTCCGGATGGAAACCCTAAAGTCGGTCATAGTATCAGTAAGGAAAGGAGAGTTCCTGACTGCATTAGATCTGACGGAAGCATATCTACATATCCCGGTTCGAAGGTCCCACCAACGGTTCCTGAGATTCGCGGTCCCGAGAGGTCACTTTCAGTTCCAGGCGCTGCCCTTCGGATTAGCTACAGCTCCGCCAAGATAATGGTAGTGGTCGCGGCTGCCCTGAGGAAGGAGGGAATCATGGTTCACCCCTACCTAGATGATTGGCTGATCCGGGCGAAGTCGGAGAAGGAGAGTCGCGCAGCCACAGCCAGGGTGGTAGACCTGCTAGAGGAGCTGGGCTGGGTCATCAATCGGGCAAAGAGCAAGTTGGTCCCCTCTTAAGAGCTCGAGTATCTCGGGGCGAGGTTCGACACCAGAAGAGGAAGAGTTTTTCTGTCCAAGAAGAGAGCAAGGGGCTTAAGGACCCTGGTGTCGCAGTTCTTGAACAGACGAATTCCTACGGCGTGGCATTACCTTCAATTGCTAGGAACCATGGCAGCAACAATAGAGGTAGTCTCGTGGGCCAGAGCGCACATGCGACCTCTGCAGAGGGCCCTGTTGCGTCGGTGGTCCCCTCAGCATCACCCTTTGGCCATGCGGTTGCCCTGTGCTCCCCGAACCAGGAATGCTCTGCAGTGGTGGCGGTGCCCAGGGATCCTGGAGTGCGGGATATCTCTCGAGCCCCCACAGTGGTCACTCCTGACGACGGACGCCAGCCTGACAGGCTGGGGAGCACATTGCGAGGACCAGTTCTTCCAGGGTCGGTGGTCCTTAACGGAATCTCACTGGTCCATCAACAGACTGGAACTCCATGCGGTAGCCTTGGTGCTCAGAACTCTCGAGCCCCTAGTTCGTCAAAAGGCAATTCGCGTCTTCTCAGACAATGTCACAGCGGTGGCTTACATCAACCGCCAGGGGGGTACATCCAGCCCCTCCTTGGAAAAGGAAGCGGACAGCCTGTTCCAGTGGGCCGAAGTCCACTTAGAGGCCCTATCAGCGCAGCACGTAGCAGGAACGGACAACTCCATGGCCGACTACCTCAGCAGGGTCAAGGTCGACCACGGGGAGTGGGAACTGGATCAGGAGATCTTCTATCAGATTGTAGCTCGTTGGGGGCCCCCGGTCATGGATCTCATGGCGCGATATGCCTCAGCCAAAGCAAGCAGATTCTTCAACCGAAGGAAGGAAAGGATGTCCGAGGGCCTAGACGCATTAGCCCAGAGATGGCCCTCGGAGGGTCTCCTATATGTATTTCCCCGTGGGCCCTCATCGGAAGGGTTCTACAACGGATAGAAGCCCACCGAGGTTTGGTTATCCTCATAGCTCCGGACTGGCCGCGCCGACCCTGGTACGCGGACCTAATAAGACTATCGATCGACCGACCTTGGCGGCTCCCCTGCCGGAAAGGTCTGTTGAGGCAGGGACCGGTTCTGATGCCTCACGTGGATCGATTCTCGCTTACAGCCTGGCTATTGAAAGGGTACGGCTCCTGAAGCGAGGGTATTCGGGTTCAGTAATTTCTACTCTATTGAACGCTCGAAAGCGCTCGACCTATCTTTCCTATGTTAGGGTCTGGCGCATCTTCGAGGCATGGTGTGTGGATCACCGAAAGATACCCCTGTCGGCCTCTGTTCCGGAGGTACTGGAATTCTTACAAGCTGGTTTCGAGAGGGGCCTTTCTCCCAGCTCCTTACGAGTACAGTTAGCTGCTATCTCTTGTTATCGAGGTAGGTTTCGTGGTAAGCCCTTAGGGGAGCACGCGGATGTGGCCAGATTCCTAAGAGCGGTTAGGCGCCTGAGGCCGCAGCTAAGATCGGTGTTACCCCCTTGGGATCTCAATCTGGTACTAAATGCCCTAACCAGGGAGCCTTTCGAACCGGCAAAGAGGGCCTCCCTAGAGGATCTTACTCTGAAGACAGTCTTCCTGGTGGCCATTTGCTCGGCCAGACGCGTCTCAGAACTTCAAGCTCTGTCCTCTCAGACCCCCTTTATTACCTTTTTCAGGGAGAAGGTGGTCTTGCGGACAGTCCCCTCTTTCTTACCCAAGGTCATCTCCCCTTTTCATGTGAACCAGACAGTTTCGCTCCCGTCCTTCCCGGCAGAAGAGCAGGGAGAACATGGGGGGAAACTACGTCTCCTGGACGTCCGCAGAGCACTGAAGATTTATCTCTCCCGCACGGCGTCCTTTCGGAAGTCCGAACGTCTATTTGTTCAGTTTGGAGGACCTCACAAAGGGGAGGCGGCGGCAAAGGCCTCTATCTCTCGGTGGATCAGGGAAGCTATCGCTTCAGCCTATAACCTGAAGGGAAAGCAGGTCCCAGGGGGTCTGCGCGCACATTCAACGCGGGCGCAGGCGACTTCTTGGGCGGAGTATAGCTTAGTTTTGCCGCTGGACATTTGCAGAGTGGCCACCTGGTTCACTCTGCATACCTTTACCAAACATTACAGGCTGGATATTCAGGGTCTGCTGATTCTCGGTTTGGATAGCGGATCCCTCCCAGGCCTGAACTGCTCTGGTACATCCCAGAAGTAAGGGACTGGACTGGAGTGACGATAAGGAAGAAGTAATTAGATCTTACCATAATTATTGTTCCTGAAGGAACGACAGTCCAGTCCCTGTTCCCTCCCAGATCCGTTTTATGCTCCAATAGGTAGGTAAAGCACAGCGGACCGAAAGCAGAGCCGAACCAGCATAGAAGGACCATTGGACCAGGGTCGGAGGCCCAGGGGGTGGAGAATTCGGGCAAACTTAGTCAAACTACCTTCCCCCCCCCCCCTCCTCCTTCCCACCCTTTTTTCTTACCTTCTGCCTCTTACAAGTCAAAAAAAAAAAAAAGAGTTACTTTGGGTTTTTCGTGTGTTTCTTTGGACTAATCTTTAATATGTTGGTTTCAGTTTAAGCCTACTTTTGCATTAGAATACTGGTTTCTGTGGGTGGTGGTGCCAGCGGTTTTTATACCGTCCCATCCTCAAAAAGGATGAGCTCAGCCTCCAAGCTGCTGGAAGGGTTACGCAACCCAGAAGTAAGGGACTGGACTGTCGTTCCTTCAGGAACAATAATTAGCAGGTAAGATCTAATTACTTCTTCCTCTGTGTGTCTGATTCCGATCGGGCGCACAGGGGCATGGACGTCCTGAACAGAATGTGGCCCTATGCATATATTTACAAAACAAAGTTTAATATTTAAACAGGTGACATCCAAATATGAATTTATCTTGCACTGTTCATGGAGGGATGGTATTGAAATGATAAGATTTGATTTTAATAAACAAAATCTTGGGGGACGGGGGGCTTGTGATCTAAAAGCTAATTGCGAAGGGGTGCCGTGCGGTGGTTTTGCCTGAGACGCCTCATATACTTGCAACTGTCCTGGAATTATGCAGTTTTCCTGAGATACGCAGGGCCTCTGAGCTGCAGGTTTTTCTCCTGAATTTCCTTCTAATGGCTCTTCACAGGAATAGTTTGAGGCCACCTGTGCTAAACCATAGAATTTTCTATAACAAAACCCATGATGTTATTGTGTGATCCCAGAAAATTCATTTCCGGGATCATTAGTAGCTTTCCATAGTCATTAATGCATCATTAATGTCTTCTGTTTGTATCCTGCAGATAATCAGTCCATCCAGGAACAGAAGAAGGAAGAGAATCGAGAAGAACCTCCTGTAGAAATGGAAAAATCAGGAAATGTCTCTGAGAATATTTCCCATAGGACTGAGAGGAAAAACACAAAGAATAGTCAGCAGGAATCAGGGAAGGAGCAGAGAGACCCTGCAGGAGACTCACCGGACGGAGTCACTGAGTGTGCGAGAAGTGACAGGGAGCTCACAAACATCCCTGAGCACCAGATACACCTGAGAGCAGAGAGATCTTTTCTAAATAATAACAGTGACCAAATGACTTCTAAACACTACCAGGGAGAGAGGAAAGGGAAGAAATTCTGTCTGTGTAACACCTGTGGAGAGAGTTTTAATAAGCAATATGATTTATTAATGCACCAGAGGACACACAGTGGGGAGAAACCCTTTTCATGCTCTCAGTGTGGAAAATGTTTCAAAGAGAAGTTAACCCTGAAATTACACCAGAGAATTCATACTAAAGGGAAGCCACTTCCATATATTGAATTTAGCAAAGGTTTCTGTCATAAGGAACTATTAATTACAAACCAAAGAACACACACTGGAAAAATGTCTTTCAAAAGAAAAAAATCTCTGAAATCTTATTACTTCAAGCAATTCTTAAGAAAGACCCAAAATTCATACATAAGAGGGACAAAAATTTCACCTTTGGAATTAGAAAAAAGCTTCACTAGTCAATCAGAGCCAATAATTCTCCAGAGGAGCCACACTGGGGAGAAACATTATACCTGTTCTGAGTGTTATAAAAGCTTCTTGTATCTGTCACAAATCAAGAAACACCAAATGAGCCACAGTGGAAGGAAACCCATTAGGAGAAATTGCCCCCGAACTTTTACATGTATTGAGTACAATAAGTGTTTCATTCAGTCATCGCATCTTAAAAGCCATCAAATGATCCACAGTGAAAAGAGACCTTTTACGTGTACTGAGTGCAACAAGAGTTTCACTCAGTCATCGCATCTTAAAAGCCATCAAGTGATCCACAGTGGAATGAAACCTTTTATATGTACTGAGTGCAACAAGGGTTTCACTCAGTCATCGCATCTTAAAACCCATCAAATAATCCACAGTGGAATGAAACCTTTCACATGTACTGATTGCAATAAGAGTTTCAGTCGGTCCTCGACTCTTAAAAGCCATCAAATGATCCACAGTGGAAAGAGACCTTTTACGTGTACTGAGTGCAACAGGAGTTTCACTCAGTCATCGCATCTTAAAAGCCATCAAATGATCCACAGTAGAATTAAACCTTTTACGTGTACGAAGTGCAACAAGAGTTTCAGTCGGTCCTCAACTCTTAAAAGCCATCAAATGATCCACAGTGGAATGAAACCTTTTATATGTACTGAGTGTAACAAGGGTTTCACCCACTTATCGAATCTTACAAGCCATCAAATCATCCACAGTGGAAAGACACCTTTTACGTGTACTGAGTGCAACAAGGGTTTCACCCACTCATCGAATCTTAAAAGCCATCAAATGATCCACAGTAGAATGAAATCTTTTACATGTACTGAGTGCAACAAGGGTTTCACTCAGTCATCATATCTTAAAAGCCATCAAAGGATCCACCGTGGAAAGAAACCTTTCACGTGTACTGAGTGCAACAAGAGTTTCACCAGATTATGGAATCTCAAAAGCCATCAAATGATCCACAGTGGAATGAAACCTTTTACATGTACTGAGTGCAACAAGGGTTTCACTCAGTCATCATATCTTAAAAGCCATCAAAGGATCCACCGTGGAAAGAAACCTTTCACGTGTACTGAGTGCAACAAGAGTTTCACTCAGTCATGGCATCTTAAAAGCCATCAAATGATCCACAGTGGAATGAAACCTTTTATATGTACTGAGTGCAACAAGGGTTTCACCCACTCATCGAATCTTAAAAGCCATCAAATGATTCACAGTGGAAAGACACCTTTTACGTGTACTGAGTGCAACAAGGGTTTCACCAACTCATCGTATCTTAAAAGCCATCAAATGATCCACAGTGGAATGAAACCTTTTATATGTACTGAATGCAACAAGGGTTTCACCCACTCATCGCATCTTAAAAGCCATCAAAGAAGCCACAGTGGAAAGAAACCTTTCACGTGTACTGAGTGCAACAAGGGTTTCACCAGATCCTGGAATCTCAAAATCCATCAAATGATCCACAGTGGAATGAAACCTTTTACATGTACTGAGTGCAACAAGGGTTTCACCAGCTCATCGAATCTCAAAAGCCATCAAAGGAGCCACAGTGGAAAGAAACCTTTCACGTGTACTGAGTGAAACAAGGGTTTCACCCACTCATCGCATGTTAAAAGCCATCAAATGATCCACAGTGGAAAGAAATGCTTGCTGTAAACTATCTCAACCATAAGCCGTGGTCCTGGGCTGTGATTGTCAACCGCACCCCCCAAAGGATGAGTGGTTGATAGTCACAGCCCAGGACAGCGGCTTACGGATGAGATGGTTTACAGCCAGCGTTGAAAAAACTGGCAAAACAGACATACGTTGATTCTGTGGTAAAGATCTGGAAACAATGACTCACCTCATTGTTGGCTGTGAAATTCTGACTAAAGAAAATTTCAGTATAGAAAGGCACAATAAAGTAGTGCGCCTTATCCAGTGGAAACTCTGTAAGCACTACAACATTGCTGTGCCTGAAAAGCACTGGGATCATGACCCTAAGAGAATTACAGAGAATGAAGAGGTTATGATCACTGGGATATTCTCATTCTGAACGATAAAAAGCTGGATGTGAGGAAGCCAGATATAGTGGTAAAGGATAAAAACAACAGAACGGCATTGATTATAGAAATGTCAGTTCCAAGCGACTATTCAGTGAATCATGTTGAGAGGGAGAAAATCTTCAAGAACCAAGAAATGCATTTGGAGACCAAGAAAATGTGGCAGAAAGATACAGAGTTATTTCCCATTGTGTTGGGTGCCACTGGCTTAATTAAGAGGAACTTCCAAGCACACCTTGATACATTACCTATACATGTAAATCTTATGAACTTCAGAGGGTGGCTGTCTTTAACATGATCCAAGTACTACAACGAGCATTAGCAATAAATTTGAGAAACTGAGATCATATTCCACATACCCTGCCTTAGAAGTGAGGCTCATGGCTTTCATGGTATGCGCAAAAGAAAACTTTCCAAAGTACTGAGTACAACAAGAGTTTCACTCACTCATTGCATCTTAAAAACCATCAACTGATCCACAGTGGAAAGAATTAGCAGTAAAATTGAGAAACTGAGATCATACTCCACATACCCTGGCTGAACAGTGAGGTGCATGACTGTCATGGTATGTGCAGAACTCACCCATACAATTGCCTTGAATCATATAAAATAAACACTGGATTGACAGAGTACATTAAGTTCACCATGAAAATATGTCAAGCCACACTCTTTTTGAAGTATAAGGATGGTCAGTACATCATTCCTAACATCATGATCCGGTCAGAAATATTTCAGGGAAATTCCCTGTCACGAATTCTGTTTTATAAGGTGCTCAGTCCAATGAGTATTCTCATAAACTCCTTGGGCTATAGATTTAGCTTGAAATCTAAAGATGGCCATGGCCCAATGGTGACATCACACTGACTATTTGTAGATGACCTGAAGCTCTACAGTTCTTATGACCAAGAATTAGTAGAACTCCATGTATTGAAAAGCTTCTTGGATGATATAAGGATTTTAGATTTAGCTCATGGTCTTTTCTTAGAAGTTCCAGGTGAGTTACGTAAGTCAGTAGGTATTTTCCTGTTTCTAGATAGCTTAAAATCTAACCATTGGGCTGCTTCTCCACCCCTGCTTATTTTTATAGCACTATTAGACATAATAGTGGTGTGCAATGGTGAAAAATACGCTGGTACAATATGTCCCTTCTCCAAGTGCTGTCTGAATCAGTTGGATATAACGTGACCAAGGACACAAGGAGTGTTAATAACATAAGTGAGATTGGAACCCTAACTTTCTTGATTTTTATCCCATTACTCTAACCACTAGCCTGCCACCTCTTCTGCTTTTGGCCTTGACATATGTGCTAAGGAAGCCTTCCTTAGAGGAAAACTGAGCAAAACAGAAAACATCTCCCTGACAGAGGATTGTGACATCAGGTAACTTCAACAGGAAGACACATAGAAATATCTAGGATCAGAGCAAGGGAGTGGAGGAGTAGCCTAATGGATAGAGCACTGGCTTGGTCACCAGGAGACCAGGGTTCAGTTCCCACTAGCATTCCTTGTGGCTTTGGGCAAGCCAATTAACCTTCCATTTCCTTCAAAGAAAGGCCTGGCAGTCACATTGCCAAGACAACCCAGGAGCTGCTGGGTTGCCAAGAGTCAGCATTGACTAAAAGACACATATTGCATTGCATTTTGCAGGAGTAGAGCAAGGATCAATAATCAAGCAGAAATTACTGAGAGAAAAGATCAGTAAAGTATATTACAGGAGATTAAAATCATTAATGAAAGGTGCTATAATATCACAGAACCATACTACAGGACGTCACAAAACAAGCATTAAGACGGATCCAAACTGTCCAAAATATAACCGCTAGGGTAATTATGAACATCAACCCAATGGAGCACATAACCCCAACTCTTTATGCCCTCCACTGGCTACCCATCCAAAGCTGCATTAACTACAAAATCTTGATCTCCACCTTCAAAGTTATAAATGACATTGACACCTCTTACCTTTCTACCCTTGTATTTAAGGAACCCAATAATAGAACTCAACGCAAACTGGTTATCCCAACAGACTTCAGGAAAGCCAGGAAAAAAACAAACAACAAAGTATTCTCGCACATAGCCCCAAACTTCTGGAACGCCCTACCAGACAAACTCAGGGAATTAAATGACCTACAAACATTTCGTAAAAACCTTAAAACCCATCTATTCTCCATCCACTATGGCACACTAACAGAACATGATACACCTGTAACCACCACACCTGTGCTCTAAATACCACACCTCAATCAGTCAAGAGATATAAATAATCCCTGCTTCTTAGAATTCCTAAGCGCATCCATGTACATAGTTTAAATTTGTATCAACCTCTATGTATACAGTTCTAATAGCATTCTCTTTAACAGAATTTGTTTCTGTTATTGTACAATTAACAATGTTATTATTTGTAAACCGCGCTTGATCATTCGGAAAATGCAGTATAAAAATGTTAATAAAATAAATAAATAAATAAGTTACAAGCCATAATCAGCAGTCAGTTACCGAACTATCATACTACTTTGGGATTACAGACCTAGAAAAACTGGATGCATAAATAAGAAAATTCCTACATGCCCATGAAGTAATTTACAAGAATCTGTATGCTGTACTAGAACTGAAGGAGCACTGGGCTTCATAGAAATCAATTATGCATGGAGAGCTATCTAACAGCATCATCAGATCCAAATACACAAACAGTGCTGAAATATGAATGTAAATGTTCTTAAGCAGAGGAGAATGAAACCAAAGGATGAGAAATTGATAGTTGTAGTCCAGGAGAGTGGATTACAGATGGAATGATTTACAGAAAACATTGAAAAAACAGTAAAATACACATAAGTAGATTCTGTAACTGGCTGCAAAGTTCTGATGGCAAAAAATTTCTATACAGAAAGGCACAATGAAGTAGCATGTCTCATCCACTGGAAACACTACAATATCATTGTACTGGTAAAGAACTGGGAGCATGACCCTAAGAGAATTATGGAGAATGAGGAAGTTTTGATCACCTGGAATACTCCCATTCCAACGGATAAGAAGCTGGATGTAAGGAAGTCGGACATATTTATTTATTTATTTATATTTATTTACTTCTCTTATATACCGCGCTATTAAAATCAGTGCGGTTTACAATTGAACAAAAAACATACTGCAGTGTCACACGACAATTGAGTTTTTACATTGAACATGGACGAGATAACCTGGAGGTAACAAGGGTAACTAATTACAGATTAATTATTCATGGAGTATGGTGAGAAATTATACATATAGTATGGTGAGAAATTATAGTATAGCTTGGTTTCAACATATTTATAAGAGGTTTAATCAATAAGATGTGTGATCAGTACCAATAATAAATAAGAGAGGGGATATGGTGGTAGAGCTAGTCATTTTCTTTATGGTGTTGGATTTTGGGTGGGGTGGAGTAGGGTGTAGGATGGGTGGTTGTTTCTGGGATTGGATTCTGGGTAATGGATGAGGAAAAGGTGTTGTTTGAGGGCTTTTCTAAATGACAATAGGTCTGGGGTGGAACGGAGCTCAGTGGGGAGGGCATTCCAGGTCATGGGTGCAAATAGGGAGAAGGCTCTATTGGCAGTAGCCTTTTTGCACTTAGAATGTTATAATATTGGTAAATGAGAACACCACCCCAGAATGGCATTGATTATAGAGGTGTCATTTCCAGGTGACCATTTATTTATTTATTTAGCTGCATTCTCTGAACTGCGGTCAGTGGGAGAAGATCTTCAAGTACTAAGAAATGCAGTCAGAGACCAAGAAAATGTAGCAAAAAGAGAATGAGCTTTTTCCTATCATATTGAGTGTCACAGGTTTGATTCAGAGGAATTTCTGAGCATATCTTGACAAATTACTACTACTAATGAGTATAGCACTACAAGGCGTATGCAGCTCTGTACATGTAGACATAAGACACAGTCACTGTCAGAGCTTACAATCTAATCACAAAAATGGAGACTAGAGTATGGTAAGATACACATAAGTAGAGAACACGAGAGAGGAAAATCAGGATCCAAAAGTAGCCTCAAAGAGCTGTCTTTTTAGCCTGGATTTGAATAGGGCTAGAGCAGGAGCCTGACGCACTGACTCAGGTAGTTTGTTCCGGGCATATGGAACAGCAAGGTGGAATGAACAAAGTTTGGAATTGGCAGTGGCAGAGAAGGGCACAGATAAAAGGGATCTGTCAGAGGAGCAGAAGAGGAAAGGTAATGAGGAGCTGCAGAATGAATGCACTTGTAGGTCAGTAGGAAAAGTTTGAACAGGATGCAGAAACGGATAGATAGCCAGTGAAGTGACTTGAGAAGAGGGGTTATATGAGCATAGCGATACTGGCAGAAGATAAGCCGTGCAGCAGAGTTTTGAACAGATTGAAGAGGAGAGAGATGATCGAGAGGGAGACCAGTGAGGAGCAGGTTACAATAGTCAAGATGGGAGGTGATTAGAGAGTAGATAAGGATCTTGGTAGTGTGCGTAGAAAAGAAGGGACGACTTTTACTGATGTTATAGAGGAAGAAACCAGGTTTTAGCTATCTGTTGGATGTGTACAGAGAAAGAGAAAGTAGAGTCAAAGATGACCCCGAGGTTACAAGCTAAGGAAACAGGAAGGAGTGTGGTGTTACCCACAGAACCGAGGAAGGGGGGAGGTGAGTTTGGGGGGAAAGATAAGGAGCTCAGGTTGGCTATTTTCAATTTCAGATGACAGTGAGACATCCAGACAGCAGTGTCAGATAAACAGGCAGAGATCTGGCCCTTGATCCCCTGGAGAGATTTCAGGTGTAGAGAGCAATTACCCATACATGTTCCATCTTATGAACTCCAGAAGGAAGCTGTCTTTGGACGATACAAGTACTACACCGAACATTAGCTGTAAATTTAATAAACTGAGCTCATATTCCACATATCCTGGCTTATGAATGAGGTTCATGACTGTCTTGGTATGCAGAAAACTATCCCATTTGGAGACATTACCCCGAGGGGAGCCAGTGTATAACTGAAGGGAGTCCATATCTTTTACCCAATCTAGTTGAGTAACTTCCCATGATGACATCGGAAGGAGCGAGTGTGATGGGGATGACCTGTAGTTCTAATCCATTTTGCCCAGAGATGGTGGAGTCAGTATCTTCTTCCATTGGTGCAGAAACAGTAGTAGTTTGAAGATTACATTAAGCTCCTTCATTACTGGACGTGGATCCCTGCTAACTGTGGACTGAGTCGGAATTTAGAATGGGCAGTCTATAGATTGCCTGGGATGCTGGTTAATCAGCAATGTGTCTGACCTCTGGTGCAGCTATTGGACGTGGATACTTGTTCAGAAGCCTACTCTATCAGGACAGAGAACAAAGAGGCTAATGAAAAAATTAAGAGGGCAAATTACAGTTATATGGACTTTTGAAGTTTAAAAGGCAATAAGGTTCTGCTATTTTGAGAACAGAGGTTCTATATTTAAATCCAGAAAGTTCAAAAATTGGAAGCAAGAGCAAAGCAATACAAAATAACCTGATGATCTACATATATGACCACAGTTTCTCATGTTACATTTATTCGATGACTCCAGTGTGTAAATAGTTTCCCCTGGTTATCCAAATTTTACTATCCTGTTATTTGCAAACTCAGAACTATGTACACGTTCTGATTTTTCTGTTCGATGTAAACCGCGCTGATGCCGAATAGTGTGGTATATAAGAAATTGCAAATAAATAAATAAATATAAGTTCTCGAATTGGACAAATCAAATGAGAGAAGTATATAAGTAATAACATCTCACAACAATTGAGGGATGAGAGAGAAAGTGAAAGACAGGAACCAGAAGAAAGATGCCAGAACAGCCAGAGAAATAGGATGAGGTAACTGGTCGGATACAGAAACCAATGAATGGTAAGGGGGCAATGGGGGGGGGGGGGGGGAACATGATGTAAGACAGACCAAGGAACAGAGTCCAGAAGATGGAAGAACTTGGAGCTGAGTTTCTCAAATACGAGGAGATGGATACTTGGGCTGTAGTCCTGGAGAAGGAAGGGGACCTAAGCTAAACTTGATACTCAAAGTAAAGTATCTGATTAGGAACATGACCAAATTCATAACCTGCATATTCTTACAGAAATCAATTGTATTCAGTAGTGTGTAGTGAAAATTATACCCAGAAAATTTAACCAATGAGGACACAATGCCAGAAGAAAACTAACCACTTGTAGAGGGAAAACCGGAATCATTGCGTGCAAAGGTGTCACTGGTAGAAGAGTAACTCAATGGATTGCAGACTCCAAAGATCACGAGGGAAAGGGATTATGTTAAAATATCACCAAACAAAGCTGGAACAGAGAAGTTCTGGCCATGCCCATGAGGCATTTTCAGTTCAAGGCTCTGCCATTTCCCCTCACGACCATGACTTGCACTTTCACCAAAGTCATGGTGAATATCAGATGCTCGATAGCTTTGTGCATGAGCATTATAAAATTGATGTATTAGTGGAGAAATCACAGAGGTGAATCACAGTCGTGTTATTCCATGTTCTGAACTACATGTATGTAATAAAGATTGTTGACTCTACCTGCCTTTATCATTTGTTACACACCCCCACCGAATCCATACTCTCAGGAGTGAGGAAGCCCAAATGTGTTGACTTTTGAATTATATGAGTGTTATCTGTTATAAGTCACTTTGGGCAGCTCTTTTTAGATTGAAAATGCAGTGCGTAAATGCAAATAGATAATTAAAAAAAATCTTAGGATAGCATCTGTCTTTATGAGCTGTGATATGTTGTGCCTTGCAGCTTCGTATGTTTATCTGCCACTAGCATCGTGGCTGAAGATCTTTCTCAAGCAAGGGAGAAATGTCTCCTGCCTCTCAAATTCTGCATTGAATATACCCCTAAATGAGCTCCAGCGAGTGGGAGGCTATTCACCAAAGTTTGTAATGCTGTAACTTTCCAAGGCCATTTATAGAGAGTGTGACAGAGTCTACAAGGAGGTCTGATTTACATAAAGAAGAGGCCTTTTATATAATTGTGCAGCTATATATATGTATGTAATTATGCATGCCTACAAGGTTACCTGTTCTTGTATGTACATTATATCTAGAAACAGAAGCATGACGAAAGAAAAAGACCACATAGCCTATCTAGTCTGTCCTTCCATATCAACCACTACAACATTCCCCTTTTTTCCTTTAGAGATCCTCTGTGATTGTCCCATGCTTTTTTGAATTCAGATACTGTCCTCATCTCTACCACCTCCACGGGGAGACTATTCTACCGATCCACCACTCTTTCAGTAAACAAATACTTCCGCATATCACTCCTGAATCTATCCCCTTTCACCCTCATCCCATGTCCCCTCACAGCAGAACTTGCTTTCAATCGAAAGAGGCTCTCCCCCTGTTCATTTATGCCATGGAGGTATTTAAATGTCTCAATCATATCACCTCTATCCCGCCTTTCCTCTAAAGTGTACATATTAAGATCCTTATGTCTGTCCTCATATGCTTTATAATGAAGACAACTAACCATTTTAGAAGCCATCCTCTATGGACTCCAGCCTGTTTATATACTTATGAAGGTGGGGTCTCCAGAATTGCACACAATACTCCAAATTAGGCTGCACCAAAGACTTATATAGAGACACTATATCCTCCTTTCTTCTGCTGGCCATTCCTCTCCCTATGCACCCAAGCATCCTTCTAGCTTTTGCTGTCGCCTCTACCTGTTTAGCTATTTTAAGATTATCAGACACAATCACGCCTAGGTCATGCTTTTCTTTAGTTGACAAAAGTACTTCACCCCTATACTATATTGCTCCATTGGATTGCTGCAGCCCAAATGCATGACCTTGCATTTTTTAACATTAAATCTCAGCTGCCAAATTCTAGACCATTCTTCAAGCTTAGCTAGATTCCTCCTCATATTATCTACACCTTCCTGGATGTCTACTCTATTGCAGATTTTGGTATCAACCGCAAAGAGGCAAACCTTATCCGACAGCCCTTCCATTATATCACTAACAAAGATGTTAAAAAGAATCAGACCAAGGACAGATCCCTGGGACACACCACTGGTAACATCCTTCTCCTCAGAGTGAGCTCCATTTACTTGTACTCTTTGTCACCTCCACTCAACCAATTTCTAACCCAAGC
This sequence comes from Ichthyophis bannanicus, assembly GCA_033557465.1. NCBI lineage: Eukaryota > Metazoa > Chordata > Amphibia > Gymnophiona > Ichthyophiidae > Ichthyophis > Ichthyophis bannanicus. Next base: position 122,930 of record JAWIIG010000071.1, read on the forward strand.
AGTAACTTTAGGGTCCATCCCTAGGGTGCTCAGTTTGTTTATAAGTCACCTGTGAGGAATGGAGTCAAAGGCTTTACTGTAATCTAAATACAGCACATCTAGGGCTCTCCCTTTGTCCAACTCCCTGGTCACTCAGTCAAAGAAATCAATCACATTTGTCTGATAAGACCTGCCTCTGGTGAATCCATGCTGCCTCTGATCCTGTAATCTGCTGAACTCCAGAATCCTCACTATTTTCTCTTTCAGCAGTGCATCCAATAATTTACTCAACACCAAAGTTAAACTAACTGGCCTGTAGTTTTCATCCACATCCTTTCTTCTGCGTAAAGGGACCACATGTGCCTCTCTCCAGTCCTTTGGCACCTCTCCTGACTCCAACGAGGCAATGAAAAGGTCAGTTAGTGGAGCTGCTTGAACGTCCCCAAGTTCCCTCAGTATTCTTGGGTGTATCCCATCCGGTGCCATCACTTTGTCTACTTTATGTTTATTTAGCTAGTTTCTCATGAACACAGTCTTCTGAAAACTGTTCAAGATGCCTCTCGCTTCTGTTCCTGTCTGTGGGTGTTTTTTGAGGTCGTTCTCCTGATTCTTCATCTCTGAACACAGAACAGAAATATTTGTTAAGCAATTCCGCTTTATCCTCATCAGCTTCTACATATTCCTCCCCTTCACCCTTGAGTCTGACAATACCACTTTTCCTCTTCTCACTAACATATCTGAAAAATGTCTTATCCCCCCATTTTACTGCATTGGTTATTTCCTCCTTTTCCAAATATAGATGCCTGTCTTCCTCTCTCCGTGATCTCTTGTATTTTATAAAGGCCACCCTCTTTTTCTTCACCTTTTCAGCTACTTCTTTCGAAAACCATAGTGGTCTCCTTTTCCTTTTATTTATCATTTTAACAAAAAGGTTGGTTGCCCTTAAAATATCCCCTTTTAGTTTTGCCCACTGTTTTTCTACATCTCCCAGCTGTTCCCATCCTGCTAACAACTCCCTGAGTTATTGGCCCATCTTGGCAAAGTTAGTTTGCCTAAAGTCTAAGACGTTCGCTTTTGAATGGATTTTAATAGCCCTAATCCTAATACTGAACCACACCATCTGGTGATCACTGGATGCAAAATGATCTCCCACTATAACATCAGAAACACTTTCACCATTGGTAAGCACCAAGTCCAGTATGGCCCCTTCACATGTGGGTTCTGTTACCAGTTGCCTGAATAGTTATCCCTGTAGAGAGTCCAGGATCTCCTTACTTCTAGATGATACTGCAGAAGGAATGTGCCAATCAACATCTGGCATATTGAAATCCCCTATCTGTAGCACTTTCCCTCTCCTAGCAATGCTGCATATGTCTTCAATTAAATCATCACCCACCTCTTCCTCCTGTGAGGGAGGTCTGTATATCACACCAATGCAAACAGATTTCTCTTTCCCTCTTTCTAGTTTAACCCACAGTGCCTCCTCTCTCCCTTTTAAGTTCTGTAGTTTGAAAGCTTTATTATTATTTCTACATATAGTGCCACTCCTCCTCCTCTTCTTCCTACCATGTCCTTTCTGAATAAAGTATAGCCTGGTATAGTTATATCCCAGTCTTGGTTTTCTGTGAACCATGTTTCTGTAACTGCCACTAAATCCAAGTCAGCCTCTCCCATTAAAGCTTCAACATCAGGGATCTTATTTTCCATGCTACGGGCATTTATACACACCGCTTTCCATATATTGTTCCTTTTTCCCATTTCCAGAAGGATATTCAATGTTTCACTTACCTGGGGGCTTTCTTTACCCATCGCCAATGAATCTAGTTTAAAGCCCTCTTCAGTAGATTAGCCAGTCTGCTACTGAAGACATGTCAACCTTTCTTGGACAGATGGATGCCATCTCTGCTTTGCAACTCTTGGAACAGCATCCCATGGTCCAGAAAACCAAAACGCTCTCGATGACACCATCCATGCATTCATCTCCAGCATACGAGCTTCTCTGCCTTGGTTTTTACCATCAACCGGGAGGTTTGAAGAGAACACCACCTACACCCCTATCTGCTTCACCCTCCGTCCAAGAGCCATGAAGTCACTTTTTGATATGCTCCGAGGGATGCCTGGCAGTATCATTTGTGCCAATATGGATTAGCAATATTGGGTAATAGTCAGTGGGCTTGATGAGTCTCGGCAAACTATCCGTAACATCTCAGATTTTGGCACCTGGCAGACAGCATGCCTCTCTGTACATCAAGTCTGGTCAGCAGATGGACACCTCGGTACCCCTCAGAAGAGAGTCACCAACCATCACTACCCTTCGCTTCCTTGTGGTCACTGATTCTGCAACTTTGGGTGCTCAAGCTCTGGTTCTTCTCTTTCCAGGGATGCTTTCACCTTCTCCACTTCCAGGGCTGCATAATGGTTCTTCAGTTCAAGGGCTGGAGAAGTTGGATTGGTGATTCTGCAGGCCCGGGTGACTTTTGTCCAACCTTCGTCATTCTGTAGGCTCCCATCTTCTCCTCTGCTGGAGAGCGTGGATGTTGCAAGAAGCATCTCATCAATATACTTTTCACTCTCTTGAACGCTCCTCAGCCTCACCACCTCCTCTCTGAGTTCTTCCACTTGTTTCCTGAGAGCTTCAGTTTACTTTACCCTCCTACCCTTGATTTCACAATGGAGAACAGAAAATCAGTTTCTCTTATTCTCACCTTACTAATTCTCCATATGCTACCACCACTATGTGAAACCATCCCATCTACCTTAGTAAAATACTATCATATCCCTATCATTCAGAACCGCCACAGACACAACCTAGCCTATCCACAATACAACACTTAAACTACCACAGTCATAAAAATCCTCATCAAAGATTAATATGCATCACTCCAAGAGATACAATTCAGCAACTTAATCCACAAATAACCGCAACTCCTATAAAATGTTTACTCAAATGCAAGATCCATTAGGAATAAAATTCCTGTGATAATAGACTTTGTGAATGACAACAATCCAGATTTACTGTTTATCACGGAAACATAGCTCTCGGATGCAGATACCGTACTAACTAAACAATTGAACCTCATGGGATATAAACTTTTTTAATGTCCCAGGGTTTCCAAATGAGGTGGAGGAGTACTTATTCTAGTAAAACAAGAACTTAGGATGACCCTCCACTCAAGCAAAAACATAGATGGAATGGACATACTGATTATTGAAAATAAAAACCTTCCAGACAAAATAAGAGCCATCAAAGACCTTCAAGTCTTCCGCAAGAAGATAAAAATATTCCTGTTCATTGAACACTATAGTAATTCGAATGACAAAACAGAAATATATCCAACATAAAAATTTCCAACATTTGACTAAATAGATGAACTTCTGACTTACCCACATTATCCCTTCTAATCTACCTACCCCCCCCCCCCAAGCCACCCCTCATAAATACAACTCATAGATTAATTCAACCTTAACTATATATCGCAGCAATGAAATCAGGAACAGAAAGACCCATCCACTAGATACAGGTGTAATACAAGTAGAGTCCTTTATGATTTTTGCCATAGATAATATATACTTAAGTTGATTATAAAAACATTACCTGAACATAGTTAACACGCATATACAGTCAAACCTCGGTTTTCATGATTAATCCGTTCGAAAAAGTCTGACTAAAACCGAAACGTATGAAAACTGAAGCAATATTTCCCATAAGAAATAATGTAAATCCAATTAATCCGTTCCAGACACCCAAAAATATTCACAAAAAATACATTTTATAGAGAATAACTATATTTTTACATACAGAAAACAATGAGAAATAAATATAAATGACTAATGAAATGGATAAATGAACATTTAACATCACTGAAAGCAAGCTAAGTACAGTACTGTACAGTACAGTATGTTAACATCTGGCCTTAGCCACCCCTGACAAGCTGCTGTGCCCAGCTCTCTTCGGAATCACATTGAATTCAGTCCATTAAAATACCTTTACATTATCTGCTCAATGCTTCAGAATGGCAGAAAATCTTAATGATATAGCTTCAGACGTACCCTGCAAGAGAAAGAACTGCCTCCCACATTCATGCAACATCTCCTGCTTACGTTGACAGCTTTTCTTCCCTGCTACCGGGACAAAATCTCAGTCAAAAGACGTTGAAAACCGAAGCAATGCATGAAAACCGGGACAAAATCTCAGTCAGAAAAGACGTTGAAAACCGAAGCGTATGAAAACCGGGGCAAATGAAAACCGAGGTTTGACTGTAGTTCTTTCCTGTTTCTAATGTTACACTTGTAGCATCTGTAATGTTAACACATGTTAACGTTACCAGCAGCGGTAAATGTCCCAAAGGGCAGAGAGTAGGGGTCAATGGGCAGGGAGTGGGTGGGGAGAAGCCCCTGCTGCACTAATGCTGTAACATTAATGCCAGGATTTTACCGCCAGTGAAAACCTGTCGGTAAATGCACTTTTGCAGGAGAGAGAGACTATTTCAGTGTCAGCAATGTGCAGCATAGACAGGGAGCCCAAGAAAAGTGATAGTAGTGCTCCATTTGCGGGCAACAGCATAGTTCCCCAAGTAGGAAAGGGCACTATGGTGATGGGGCAAAGGGGGTGCAGGTGGGTCATGCAGTGGGAGCAGCTGGGGCACAGGCAGACTAGGGAGTCACCTAGGTGGCACAAAGGACCACAGAAATTGAAAAACAGCATCTGACCAACGTCAAACATGCCCAGTATGCTGTGTTCCACAGTGTCGCATCCAAGAGACACGCACGTAGCAGGTACCCCAAACATCACTATGCCTGTAATGGGGCAAGCAGTGAAAATCTGGGGACCACTCTAACAAGGGTCTATGGACCTTCCGTAAGAAACGTCCCAAACTATTTTTAAACCCAGCTAAATGAACACCCTTTACTACAGCCCCTGGTAAGGCAGGTCAGGGTTAGACCATGCATTGTCTGAAACATATTTACACCCAGTAGCCAAACTGGGTACACTGTAGCCACATTGCATCCCCTAGCCTGTCCACAGTCTGCTGACATATAACAATCTACCTACGTTTACCTGGTCCACTAGGCCAATAGTCTCTAGACCTCCAACCTGACAGCCCCAGTAGTCTCTCCCTCAGGCGGAAGGGACATAAAATTGGCAGGCGGTGATTGGGGGGGGATGTGCAGATGTCCATGTATGCCCCCCTTCCCAGCACCCGCACCCTAGGAACCTGCCTACCCACATATTGGATTGCCTGGGATTGCGCACTGACAGCACATGGGTATGTCAGCATGGTGGGGGGGGGAGGGGTTGGTGGTGCAGAGGGCAGTGGCACCCGCCTGCAGCAGACCAAGGCTATTTATTTATTTAACTGGTTTTTTTATGCCGCTTTATCATTTCAATCAAAGCGGTTTACATTGTAACTTAAACTTGGTAAACGTACATTAAACAGGGTCATTGATAACTTGGATTTTTCTGAGCAATGGAGGGTTAAGTTTCTTGCCCAAGGCCAGTGTTCCAGTGCACCGTGTGCAGTGCAACATGTCACAGTCTGTCTGATGGGAAACATGTTGGCTCCATGGACAGAGGTGTTTATGTGGCAGCGCTGTGGTACACTACACACAGTCAGTGTACTGCAGAGCAGAGGGTTGCTGGTTTGGGTCGCAGTGGTGGATCCTTTAGTGCATGTCCCAACCTTTTACCCCACATTGCGGATACACCACCAACATGTGCAATCCCGAATGCAGCGGCCAATAGGGGTACAAACACTCACACAGACAGGCTCCACTATCCACAGCTACATAACAGTATTCCGGAACATGCGTGTTTCGTAAATGTCACCACACGCATGTGTACTCTGCCCATTTTGCAAACCTAAATGTCTTGCTGCTTTTCATCAATTATAGATGTGTCCCTAGGTACCCAAAGAACTTGTGAAGGGGGAAATACATATTGGGGGATTAAGGCAGATGTCCCCCTTAATTCCTCCTGTAAGGGGTTGGCTGAAACAAGCACTTTTTATAAACCTAAACGTGCCAAGGGGCAACTGCAAATACAGGCGTGGACACTATCTTTAAACACATACCAATAACTGTAAAAACTGAGCTGAAATTTATTTATTTATTTAACCAATGCTTATATACCACTTTTCACTGGGTCAAAGCGGTTTAGAATAAACAAGGGGGAGTACATTGAACAGGGTTATTTGTATTTACAGGGGGAAAGGAGTATACCATCACCAGGGGGAGTATAATATATTTACATTCTCACGAGATGTATCAGTCATGGGTACATTTCTGACTCTCTCTTCAGTCTTATTCATAGATTATATTTATTTACAGTTCTGGCTTTCTCTGCTGTCTTAATCTGCCTTGGGGAACTTCACTGGGTGCTGTTCTGCATTAATCCTAGGTGTTCCCGGAAAAGAAGGGTTTTTATCTGCTTTCGAAATGTAGATAGGTCATTGTTGCTGCGGACTTGGGTTGGAAGAGAGTTCCAAAGTGAGGGTGCATAAAGATCAAATGCACAGTTACATGTCTGATGATTAAATTTTGTTCTGTCATGTGGCACAATGAGTGTATTGTTCACGGTCTGTCGTGCTGATCTACCAGAGTTCGTCCAGGTTAGCAGGGTTTGTAGATAAGATGGTGGCTGCTGGTGAAGAGCTTTGTGTATCAGAATCAGTGTTTTATATTTATTCTTGCCTCTAATGGGAGAATATGGTGTTCTCTTAGGACAGGGGTGATGTGTTCATGTATTTTTACTCTCTGAATGATCCTTGCCGTTGTGTTGAGGGCTGTTCATAGTGGGATGACGGTGGTGGCCGTGAGTCCTTGGTAGATTGCATTGCAATAGTCTAAGTGCGGTAGTGTCATTGCTTGCATAACTGTGCGTAAGTCTTGTGGGTCTATGAGTGGTCTGAGCCTTTGCACCATCTTGGCTTTGAAGAATACTGATCTTGCGGCTCTTGCTATCTGTTGTTTAAATGACAGTGTTTGGTCAAGGATGACACCTAGATGTTTTACCTGTGTTTGGACTTTTATTTTAGTTGTGCCTAGAGTGAGGAATGGTGGGGGCGGGGGGGCGGTGAAAATTTGGTCCTTGGTTACAAATAGCACTTCCGTTTTTTTTTAGGTTTATGGCAAGATTGTTTTCTTGTAGCCATTTGGAGACATCATTAAAGCAGTCCATTAGTTTTGGGTTTGTTGGATTGGTGGTCGTGATGGGTCCATAGAGCATGGGAGGGGTGGAACCCGTGCTGCTGAGGATCCAGGGCGTTGTTCTTTTCCAGGTGATCTTGAAGTTGCTTTTGGACTATTTTCTCTATTATCTTTGCAGTGAATGGTAGGCTCGCTATAGGTCTGTAAGAGGTGGGTTCCATTGGGTCGAGATCAGGTTTTTTGAGGGATGGTCGTATCATAGAAGTTTTTAGGTTGTTGGGCATTTTGCCTTGTTTGAATGATGCATTTACTATGTTTGCCAGAGTAGCGCTAAGTTCCTTTTTTAACTTTTTTATCCACTCTACCGGGCAGGGGTCGAGCGGGGAGGTTGTGGTGTTTAGTCCTGATATGGAGGTTTCGATTCTTTCTTTAGAAATCTTTACAAATGTTCCCCATTCAGTGTTTGTGGTTATAGCAAGGTCACTTCTTACTGTTATGGGTTGCGGTCTGGGTTGTTACAGCTGCTTGTATTGTGCCACTAGCAGTTGTGGTTGCAGGCTTGGAAATTGGTTCACAGTGTTAAGAGATTTCATTAACGTCTTGACAATATGAAACAGCTTGCGTAGTTTGTTAATTGATGACATTATAATCTTCGTGTGATATGCTCTCTTAGCATTATCTGTTTCCGTGCCATATTTGTCGAGCTCAATCATGTAGTTTACTCTGTCTATTTCATTCTTCAACTTCATCTTTGCTCGATGTGTCTGAGCTGTGTCTTTAGTTTCCGCAGTGTGGGTGTATACCAGCACGCCATTGTGGGTCTTGTTCTGTTTCCTATGTGGGTGGTTGTTGTTTGTGCTGCTGATGTGATTATGACATTCCAATTGTTGGTCAGAGTTTCTCTTTCAGTTGATTCAGTCTGTATTTTTGGGAGTACTTGTAAGAATTCTTCCTTGTTGAAAGGTTTGAATCTTCTTGATAGCTGGTCTTTTTCCTTAATGCGTGGATGTTGGTGTGAACTTCTGAAGGTAAAGATGGTGGTCCGACCATGGGACGGGTGTGATCTTTGTACTGTTGTTTATTGTGGCGTCTGTTGTGTTGAGGAAGATGAGATCGAGGGTATTACCGCTCTGATGGGTTGGATCATTGATAATTGGTTTCAGTTCCATTGCCTTCATTGCCTCATGGAACGCATCAGCTTGTTTCTCTTGCAGGGATGGGAGGTTGAAGTCACCAAGGATTATCTGTTCTTTCGTGGAGTTAGTGATGTCTGTCACATGCTTGAGAATGTCTGATAGGTCTGAGTTCGATGTCGGCGATCGATAGACCAGGCATATTGTGAGTCGTTTGTTGGTGATTGCGATGATGTCTGCTCCTCTGTGGTTTCTGTTGAATATTTACGGAAGCGTAGCTTGGATTTGGCTAGTATGGCTACTCCCCCTCCTCTGGCATGGGCTTAGGAGCAGTTGTAAAGACTGTATCTGTGTGGTGTAAGCTGATTCATGAGTACTGTGTCCGATTCTGTCAGCCATGTTTCAGTTACGCAGAAAATGTCAATATTGAGAGAAGTGATGAGATCTTGGAGCATGGGAAGTTTATTCCTCACTGAGCGTGCATTTATCAGGGAGATTAGGAGTGCTGTTGTGGTAGATGGTGGTAAAATACCTCGGCATCACAATTGACAAGCAACTAACCTTCAGAACCCAAATAATGATGATAGGACAATCTACTTCAAAACAAAGACTCTACAGAGACTTCTGCCACTGCTAGAGCCAACAGATTTCAGATCCGCACTACAGCCCTCACCCTCCCTCATGCAGACTTCTGTAACAATATCTACCAAGGACCACCTCAATCGACACTTCTCCCTCTTCAAACTGCTCTTCACACTGCTGCATGTACCATACAAGGTGCAGATAAGTACGATCACATCACCCCCATCCTAAAACAATTACACTGGCTGCCGCTCATCAGCAGAATAAATTACAAATGCTTCCTCCTCACAGACAAAGCACTTCACTCCCAACAAGAAACTTGTCACAAACCCCTACTACAGAAAACAAAAAAATCCAGACCACGAAGACAGACTACAATCAACAAACTCAACATACCACAAACCAAACGTAAATACAATCAACAAACATGCCACATAGCATTTGAGCTGTACACCCCATCCCTATGGAACTCTCTCTCGTACACCCTAAGCAACATCACCAACCTCCCTACATTCCACAAACACCTAAAGAACTACCTATTCACAGAACACTTTGGCCCCCACCCACCTATCCCCCTCAACTACACAACTCAACCACAATAAACTCACAAATATAAATAGGTGTTTTATATCAGTTAAAATGTTAATAGCTTGGCTCAGTTAAAATGTTATATTAGAAAAAATGTTTGAATATTTATATGTCACCATGTTACTTGTATAACAAATGTTCAATGTAAAATGTTCTGTTCTCTGGAAACCACTTTGACCTGGTGAAAAGCAGTAGCTAAATAAATATCTACCTACCAATGTCAACCCTTATATGAAATCAGTGATACTCTTGTTGCCCTGTCCAAACTACACCCCCGGCCGCCCCCATATAGGGTTGCCAACTGGCTCCAGATGCGCCCGACAGGCTTGAAGCAGTCCTGGGTTTACCCCATTGCATGCAGTGACTTGTAGTTTTCCTTTTTTATGGAGTGTAATGGAGAAATCAGACCTACATATCCCTGCATGCAATGAAGTAAACCCAGGACTGGATCAAGCCTGTCGGGCGCATCTGGAATCAGTTGGCAACCCTACCCCCATATGACTTGAATATGATCGGGGTGGACATGTGTATTTTTGGGCCTTTCTAAAATGGCTATTTGGACGTGGATGTGATTTGCGTGTGTGAGTGATCGTTTTCACATGTGCAAATCATGAACAGGGCTTCTAAAATAATCTCCTAAACAAACAGCCCAATTGATTGAAGACCCTCTGTAAATATTTGCTTCTACATTTTAAGGAACCACATGTACAACTTCATTATTTACTGACAGTATCATACTATTTCTGAGCAACTTTGCAAAGTCAACAGCAATGGTAAGGAAGAGATTAGATGAACAGAATGGTAAATCTGCCTCTAAAATGAATTCAAATTAATGAAACATTTTACCTCTAGATCCCAAATTTCAAATATGTGCATGTCCTGGTTTATACTGGAAGAGCACCAGGCTGGTGGTGGGAGTTTAGAATTATTCCTTACAGCTCAGTCTGACACTCTGAAAGTGTGACAAATCTATAGACTGATACCTATAATAGCACACACTGTCAGGGTATGGAGAGCAGTGAGGACATGTTTAATAAATTCATTGTAGGTAGTTCTCTTATCTTGGTGTTGAGCTGCAGTCCATATGTTTTAGCTGCACTTTTAACATAAGAACATAAGACATGTCATACGAAGACCAAGGTCCATCAAGCACAGTATCCTGTTTCCAACAGTGGCCAATCTAGGTCACAAGTACCTTGCAGGTTACCAAAAAAGGCACACAGGTTCCACAAGTTTGATTCCCTATTGAGTGAAAAAATATTTTCTCTTATTAGTCTTAAATGGGTTATATTGTAACTTCATTGCATGTCCCCTAGTCTTCCTACTTTCTGATGACGTAAACAATCAATCTTCGCTTACTCCTTACAGATGACACAAAAATATCAACAGAGTGGACTCCCCCGAGGGAGTGGTTAACGTGAGGAAAGATCTACAAAAGCTGGAAGAATGGTCTAATGCTTGGCCACTAAGATTTAATGCAAAGAAGTGCAGAGTCATGCATTTGGGCAGCAGAAATCCACGATAGGGGGCGAGAGGTTGATGTGCACGGATCAGGAGAAAAACCTTGGTGTGATTATTTCTGAAGATCTCAAAGCGGCAAAACAGTTCGACAAGGCAGTGGCAAAAGCCAGGAGGATGTTGGGCTGCATACAAAGAGGAATTACCAGCAGAAAGGAAGGGGTACTTATGCCACTGTACAAGTTTACTGGTGAGGCCTCACTTGGAATACTGTGTTCAGTTTTGGAGACCATATCTTGCAAAGGATGTAAAAAGACTGGAAATTGTTCAGGGGAAGGCGACCAAAATAATTTGGAGCCTGCATCAGAAGACGTATGAGAAGAGACTTGAAGACCTAAATATGTACACTCTGGAGGAGAGGAGGGCCAGGGGAGACATGGTTCAGACCTTTAAATACTTAAACAGTATTAATGAGCAAACAAACCTCTTCCAAAGACAAGGAAGCTGTAAAACTAGATTGCATAACAGGAAGCTGCAAGGGTGTAAAATGAAACGCAATGTCAGGAAATACTTCTTCACTGAAAGGGTGGTGGATGCTTGGAATGCCCTCCTGACAGAAGTGGTGTGGGCAAATACTGTGGCAGAATTCAAAATGGCATAGGACAGACACAGTGGATCCATTTATAGCAACAGGATAAAATAAAAATAAACATAACTATCACTATCTCTTGCATCTCTCACTTGGTTTGCAGCTTGTCGTGCTGTGAGGGCTTGCGTGCATCAGTGATGCTGAGAGCTAAACTATCTGTAGTTTAACTACTGGCAGGGTCTCCCAAGATGGACAGGTCTCAGCTGAGGTGCCAGACGAAGACAAACCACCCATCTGGGCAGCAGCAGAATGGGATAGTTTTGACGGCGGAGGATCACATTTCTGTGACAACGGCAACAACACCAAACTTAAACTGCGCGGAAGGAAGGCCCGGCAATCTACTTCTGTATCTTGCCATGAAAACCCAATGGATAGTTACAACAAAACAAATTGTGCTATGGTGCTGGAAGATGAGACTCCCAGGTCGGAAGGCACTCAACTAGCTACTGGGGAAGAGCTGAAGACTTTTCAGAGTAAAGCCAGCATTTATGATGTGGTTGGATCAAAGCCCTCGGGAAGTCTGACTGCTGATGTAGCTGCGCATGAAATGAGAGTCAGAAGCTGTAAAGATGTCTTACACATTGGAACATGGAACGTACGAAGCATGAACCAAGGGAAGTTGGAGGTGGTCAAGAATGAAATGGAACGTGTACAACTTGATCTGTTGGGTGTCAGCGAACTGAAATGGACTGGCATCGGGCACTTTGCATCAGATGATCACATGGTCTACTATGCTGGAAATGAAAGACAAAGAAGAAATGGTGTTGCGTTTATAATAAAGAAGAAACTTGCAAGAACTGTAAAGAAATACAATGCAGTCAGCGAACGCTTAATCTCTATTCGTCTACGAGGATTGCCTATCAACACAACTATAATTCAAGTATATGCCCCAACAACAGCTGCAGAAGAGAATGAAATTGTTCTATGAACAAGTACAAGCTGAAATTGACAGAACATGCAAACAGGATATCCTGATAGTCATGGGTGACTGGAACGCAAAAGTTGGCAACAAAGAAGAAGGCAAAGTAGTTGGAAAATATGGACTTGGCAACAGAAATGAAGCTGGAGAAAGATTGATAGAATTCTGCAAGACCAATGATCTATTCATCTCAAACACCTTCTTCCAGCAACACAAGCGGCGACTGTACACATGGACTTCACCCAATGGATTGTATAAAAATCAAATTGACTACATCTGTGGAAGTCAACGATGGAAAAGCTCTGTAACATCAACAAAGACAAAACCTGGAGCTGACTGTGGTACAGATCATCAACTACTAGTATGCAAACTCAAGCTAAAGTTGAAAAAGAGCAAACCACTCATGAATGCAGCAAAATATGACCTTGAGAATATACCACTGGAATTTAAAGACTGCCTGCAAAATCGATTTGCTGCTTTAGATACAAATGACACAGCTCCGGAAGAGTTATGGAATGACATCAAGAAGGTTGTGCTAGAAGAAAGCGAGAAGTCTCTACAAAAGGTGAAAAAGCATAAACGGCCAAAATGGATGACGGAAGAAACTCTGAAAATTGCCCAGAAACGCAGAGAAGCTAAAGCCAAAGGAGAAAGAAAGACAATCGTAGAACTCAACAGAGATTTCCAACGTGCAGCAAGACAGGACAAGGAAAAGTACTACAATGACACTTGCAAGGAAATAGAAGCAGAAACTATTAGAGGAAGAACAAGATCGGCTTTCCTAAAGCTGCGAGAGTTAAAGAAAAAGTTCCAGCCTCGAATTGGAATATTACAAGATGTTCAAGGTTCTATGTTGAATGATGCTGAGAAGATCAAGAAAAGGTGGAAGGAGTATACAGAGTTTTTATATGATAAAGATCAAGTGGACCAACAGCCGTTTCAACCTATACCTTATGATCAGGAACCATTGGTGATGAAAGAAGAAGTTGAAGCAGCATTGAAAGCCTTATCAAAGAACAAAGCACCAGGCATTGATAGCATTCCCATAGAAGTATTGCAGCAATCTGATGCAGCTGTTACCGTACTTACACGGCTCTGCCAAGAAATATGGAAGACAACATCATGGCCAACTGACTGGAAAAGATCTGTGTTTATACCAATACTAAAGAAAGGTGATCCAACTGACTGTGGAAATTATCGCACAATCGCTCTGATCCCACATGCCAGCAAGATTCTACTGAAGATTATTCAAAAGAGACTACAGCCATACCTAGAACAAGAACTACCTGAAGTGCAAGCAGGGTTCAGGAAAGGGCGAGGAACGAGAGACATCATTGCGGATGTGAGATGGATCCTTGAAAAGACTAAAGAATACCAAAAGGATATCTATTTGTGCTTTATCGACTATAGCAAGGCTTTTGACTGTGTAAACCATGAGAAACTCTGGATCACATTAAGAAGAATGGGTATACCAGAACACCTGATCGTTCTCTTGCGCAATCTGTACATTGATCAAGAAGCAACAGTTCGAACGGAACAAGGAGAAACAGAATGGTTTAAAATAAGCAAAGGTGTAAGACAAGGCTGCATACTTTCCCCCTGCCTGTTTAATTTATATGCAGAACAAATCATCAGAGAAGCAGGACTGTATGAAGACAACAGAGGTGTGAAGATTGGTGGAAGACTCATCAACAACCTTTGCTATGCTGATGATACCACATTACTGATGATTACCACATTTAACGTGAGCTGTTTGATATATGCAGATGACATTCTTTTATACATGCCGTTCTCCACAGCCCAAATGGACCTAGCACCACTAATAGACTGTTTCAATGCTGTCTCAGCGTGGCTTCAATCACAGAATCTACGCATTCAACATAAAAAGACGGAGGTTCTTTTCATCTCCAGAGACCCCAACTTTACTCCCCCATCCCATGTCAGTGTCAAGGAAGCTGACCTACTAACCAAAGAAACAATAAGGTACCTTGGAGTTACGTTGGACCAACGTCTAGATATGAAACACCACATAAGCAACATTGTCAAAGCTGTATATTTTAAAATCCGCACACTCAGACATCTGCGCTCCCTGCTGGACCCAGATGACTTCCGGACCATATACCAAGCGCTAATTCTGCCTCACTTCGACTTTGCAAACGCCATCTTTCAAGGGCTCCCTCAATCCACATTGGCCCCATTACAGCTGGCCATGAATGCTGCAGCAAGGGTCCTACACGGAGCCGCCAGAAGTGACCACGTGACTCCCATTCTCAAACAACTTCACTGGTTACCTATCCATGGGAGGATCATCTTTAAAACCCTACTCCTTGCATTCAAGGCGATCAAGGGTATTTCTTCCGCCTCACTCACAGACCTTGTTCACATAGTGCCCCCCAACAGAGCCAGAAGAGCAATAGCCATAAACCTACTAGTAACACCAAAGGCATCGTCGAAGTGCAACATATCAACCACAAACAGGGCGTTCAGTTTCTATGTACCTATATGCTGGAATGCCCTACCCCCTGACATTAGGGCTATTACCGACCTAGTGCAGTTCAGGAAGGCACTCAAATTCCATCTTTTCCTCCAATGCTACCCAACCACCAATGCCACCTAGACATCCCCTCTGAAGAATTGCCCCACTTAGGAAATAACCCTTACTCCTATTATGATATCGTTACTTATTGCCATATAATTATTTCATGTATGTATATAGTTGACCCCTGTTATCCATGTTTGTACCCCTGTTCGATGTAAAACCTAACAGCTTGTTGTTATGGTCGTTGTGTTATAATGTAAACCGCGCTGATGCCGAATAGTGCGGTATATAAAAAATTGTAATAAATAATAAAAAATAAAATTACTGGCTGAAAGTGAAGATGATCTGAAACATTTGCTTCTCACAATCAAAGAACATAGTCTCAAAATGGGCCTGCACCTTAATGTAAAGAAGACAAAGATCATGACAACTGGCAAAATCAACAGGTTCATCGTTGAAGGAGAAGAAATTGAAATCGTGAACAACTTTAACCTACTTGGATCAACTATCAATAAAGAAGCAACAAGCAGTCAAGAAATCAGACGACGCATTGCTCTTGGCAGAATGGCTATGAAAGACCTAGATAAGATTCTCAAGAGCAGAGATGTCTCTCTCCATACAAAGATTCGACTTGTTCAAGCCATGGTATTTTCAATAACATCATATGGATGTGAAAGCTGGACAGTGAAAAAGACAGACAGGAAGAAAATTGATGCCTTTGAATTATGGTGCTGGCGGCGAATACTGTGTATACCATGGACTGCCCGAAGAACAAACCAGTCGGTACTAGAGGAGATCAAACCTAAGCTTTCTTTAGAAGCTCAGATGACAAGACTTCGACTTTCATACTTCGGACACATCATGCGAAGAGAGAGATTATTAGAGAAAGACATCATGCTTGGCAAGATAGAAGGTCAACGCAAAAGAGGAAGGCCAGCAATGAGATGAATCGCTACAATAACAGCAGCTACGGGTACCAGTCTGTCAACAATGAGCCGCCTGACTGAAGACCGAACACAATTTAGGATAGCTATCCAGAGGGTCGCCATGAGTCGACTCCGACTTGACGGCACTTAACAACAACAACATCTCTTGCATGCATGGTGCCATTGAGTAAGTGCTGACACACGACCAGCTACAGCTCTGGCACTCCGAAGGGCCACTTGGGGGCAGCTTTGCCTTTTCAGGTTCAGAGTCTGCTCTCAGCTTCTCTCTGGTGTTGCCGTATATCAGCAGCACTGCAGAGTTCGGTTTCGGTATAGCAAGCTCTGCCCCTTCCAGGAGGAGGTGATGTCATAAAGGGATGGTCCTGCAGCTGTGGGCACGGATGCTGGGAAATGTAGTCCTTCCATGCCCTTTTGGGAATGATGGAAAGTGCAGTTCTGTAATATTTTAAATACAAGCTCAGTTTTACTGTGAACATAACAAAGATGAGGTGAGAGAAAAGAAAGGGGCAAGTAGAAGGGAGGGTAGAGAGAAGGAGCCAAAGACCCAGGTTTCCCAGAGCTGCGAGATAAAGAGGAGATACCGCAACAAAATCTGTTGCATCCCGCCAATAGGAAAGAAATGAGACCTGACCAGGAACAAATATGAACCAGTACAAGAACATGGAAATTGATCTAGTATTAATATAATTTTATAAATATCTCCTTCTCGTTTTACCTTAATCTCTACATGTATTTGTATTGTATTCTGAATTTGGGGTTATTATCCCTGCATTAGTAGTATTAGTATTGTTATTACGACACACAGTCTACCAGATAGTAGTGACTGTATTTGGATCTCTGAGTACTGGATCTTTCCTAACAGCCTGAGATACTGAGAGGTATCGTGGCAGGATATGGGTACTGCTGCTTTTTCTAAATGACGGCTAGAAATATTTTGTGATGCCTATGTTTTAGGTGGTGGTCTGTTTCATAAGAACATAAGAAATACCATACTGGGTCAGACCAAGGGTCCATCAAGCCCAGTATCCTGTTTCCAAAGCTTCCAATCCAGGTCACAAGTTCCTGACAGGTTCCAAAAAAAGTATACAGATTCCACTCTGCTTATCACAGGGGTAAACAGTGGATTTCCCTGGTCCTCTTTAATGATGGTTTATGGACGTTTCCCTCCAGGAGCTTGTCCAAACCTCTTTTAAACTCAGCTACACTAAAATTTACAAAATATCAATTATAAGAGTAAAATAAAATCCAATATATAGAGAGGACAGTTTCCAGATTCTGGTGCCGCTCCGTATTACACCGTATTTTGCCTGTGGCAGTGTGGCAGGTGCAGGCCTGTGACCCACGGTGTCTGACATAGGCAAGCCAGCATGGCTAGCTTGACCTGTAAATGAGGCCTGTGGAGAGGCATATAGGATTGCACATCCCCCAATATGCTGCTATTGTAAGAAAGAACTCAGTAGAAATATTGAATTAGCTTAGATAAGCAGAATTGCAGAATTAAGAAATGGAAAAGTACAGAAAAGATGTGTTTTAAAGTTACTGATAAGAAAGAGTACATTTGCAGAGAAATATTGAGGAGTGCTGACAGATGAGTTACAGAACCTTGCTCTTCTGCACGCACAAATGGTCCCATAGCCTTGAAAGTGTGAAAGTAACAAGTTGATGAACTAACCATTGTAATTGGGACTAGAAGGGGGGCAGGCAGGTGTCATGCCTACAGAAGCCCACAGAAGGAACATAATTGGAGAAACTTATCAGTACCGGGACCAATAGAGGGGCTACGGGAGGTACGGGAGCGTACCGGGACCAATGAAATGTTTTTCTATACCTAGAATGGAACAGAAGTCTATAAAAGTTGTTGTAATGCTTGAGAACTTTGCTCAGCCATTTTGAAATTGCCTTGCTTGAGACTTGTGCACAAATAAATGATTTGGACCTTCTGAACAGACTCCTGGTATCATTGGTTTGTCTGCGCTTTGCTGCTACATATTCCTTGGTGCATTGGCCGGGAAGTTGTGGAATCAAAGTGTATATAGGGCAATATACCACGACTTTCCGCCTCTATAGGCTTGGTCCTGCCGGGATCGCGCCCTTCCGACGAGGGCCGCTCCCTGGCGCCGCCGGTCCCTTGTATCGGAGGGAGCTGGTCGGACCTCGGCGGGTGACGAGCCCGGCTGGAGCCAACGCCTCGAACCCGAGTGAGGGGAGTCCGAGGTCCAACTCATGCGCCTGCTTGGGAAGTTTGAGGACCGGATCCGGTGAGTATAGTTTTGATTTTGGGTCTAGACAGAAATAGAAAGAGCAGTACTGCCATTGGAACTTGGAATTTGGAATTTGTAATCTCGAGATATTGGGAATTGGTAAGAGAGCTTGATCAACTCTCAAGGAAGAGCCGAGTAGCCTGGCATGGGAATTCGCTAGGTGAAACCCTCATCCTTTTTGTAATTGTACTTGGAAAAGACTAGTCAGAATAGATAGAAACGAATGCATTCTGGGATACGTTGCTAGCATGAGTGTGTGAACGAAGTATGAATGAGAGGTCTGGCAGCACGGACCAAGTGAAAGCTGACCCCTGATTAGCGCATTTCCTGACCGGGCGACCGCGTTCAGGTCGCGAAAAGGGGGAAGCGATTGTCGTCTTGTCTTGTTATTTGTATTCCCTGTATGTTTCCAGGGCCGTGAGGACCCCTTACCCACGGTCCGCCCACCTTTTCCCTTCTGTCTGTTGTTGCGCGCACACATCGAAATGGGAGGGGCGGAGTCTACTAGGAACACTCCATTAGAATGTATGATCGCACATTTTAAAGAGGGATATTCAGGAGATTATGGTATTAAAATGACAGCAGCCCGTTTGCAGATTTTGTGTACTAGGGAGTGGCCCGATCTAGACCCCATCTGGCCCCGAGAGGGAACGTTCACCGTAGAGATTATCCAGTCAATACATCGTAGAGTGCGGGTAGCGCACCCCGATCAGTACCCCTATATAGATTCCTGGTTAAGTATTTGTGAAGATCCGCCCTCCTGGGCGCAGCGCTGTTATGAGGAACAGTGCAGAATAATGTTAGCTAAAACAGATTCTAGACAGAGAAAGGAACAGCCTAGAATGAAAGAGCAGGATAAGAAAGCCAAGAAGAAACCCATCTTGGCAGATCCCGATTCCCCAGAAGTAGTCCTCAGGCAGCCCCGAACCCCAGGTCCAGTAAGAATAGTCCGGCGGCGTCCTGCCCCAGATCCCCAGAGACCGCCGGAGCCGAGGCGGGACCCAATCCCTGACCCCCCTCCTCCTGGAGGAGAGGAAGAGAAAGAATTAGCGGGGAGAGAAGAGGAAAATGTAAAAAGTGAGCCAGAAGCGGAGCTAGAAGAAGAAGGAGAGGATCCCCCAGAAGAAGAAGAACAGGACAGTGTACAAATAATTGAGGAAGCTAGTGCTAGTACTAGCGCCCCGGTGAAAGAGAAACCCAAAGCAAAACCAGTTGAGAAAAAGAAAGCAACTCCTGCAAAGACAACGACAATAGCCCTTAGATCCCAGACCCAAATGACGCCTGGGACGACAGCCAAACTGTTTCCCTTAAGGCAAGTTCCGGGGGTGCCCGTAAAGAATGATAATGATGAAGTGGTAGCGGGACCCCTAACTTATGTGTATATCCCGTTCTCTACAACGGATTTATTAAATTGGAGGTCGCACTATGCCTCCTATACTAGCAAGCCCCAGGAGCTGACCGAATTAGTAACTAGTATTATGGAAACTCACCAACCCACTTGGCCAGATTGCCGTCAGCTCCTGACCACCCTATTCACTACAGAAGAACGAGCGAGAATTAGAAAAGCAGCTATCGAATGGATGGCAGAAAACCCTGCAGCTCCAGCGCAGGGGCAGAATATAATAGATCGTAGAGAAGCAGCTCAGAGAGAATTCCCGAATGAAGACCCCCAATGGGATCCAAATACAGATGAAGGATCCACCGCCCTAGCCCGTTTTCGCCAAGGCTTTTTACAAGGCCTGCGAAGAGGAGGCCAAAAAGCTATGAACCTTTCCAAAGTAACAGGAGTTATCCAAGGAATAGATGAGAGCCCAGCAGATTATTATGAAAGATTAACTGAAGCTTATAGAATGTATACTCCCTATGATCCCGAGGCACCAGGAAGTTTATGCATGGTGAATTCTGCTTTTGTAAACCAGTCTCAACCAGACATTAGACGTAAATTACAGAAATTAGAAGGGTTTGCGGGCATGAATGCAACACAGTTATTGGAAGTCGCTCATAAAGTGTATGTGAATCGTGATACTGAAAGACAGAGAGAATGTGATAGAAAGATGAAGAAGAAAGCTGATTTTTTTGGCTGCGGCCATAGTTGAAAAGAAAAGGGGAGGTGTCCCTAATCGAAGGAGCAGAGGAAGAGGGCGGGGTCAAGGCGGAGGCCGGACCCAGAGACTAGGCGTGAACCAATGCGCCTATTGCAAAGAGGAAGGACATTGGAGAGATACGTGCCCGCAACTCGAAGACGCCCAGCAAGATGACGAATACGATCATCAGTGGCGAGAAGAAAGACGAGGCCGTCCCCGAGGCCGAGGAGGAGCCAATCGAGAACAATTCCAGCGAGAGAGGGGAGGAGGAGCCATCCAAGCATTGGCCACACAGGCCCATGATGAGGATGACGTGGATTAGGACAGACCGGGCTCCAAGTTTGCTTTAGGTCTCCAGGAGCCTATGGTCGAAATACAAATAGGAGACCAATTTATGAACTTTATGGTTGATACTGGAGCAGAACATTCAGTAATAGACAAAAAGATAGCCCCATTCACCAAGAAAGCAGTCACCATTATAGGAGCAACTGGTGCCAAAGCCACAAAGTCTTTTCTACAAAACCGAATATGCAGTCTAGGAGGACAGCAAGTAACTCATCAATTTCTTTACATGCCCGAATGTCCAGTACCATTACTGGGACGAGATATGCTAGCCAAGCTTCAAGCCCAAATATCTTTCTCCGAACAAGGAGAAATGCAAATGACAGTGAATTCCCAAGCCAAACCAGCAGGAGTAATGCTGCTGACAGTACCCCGAGAAGAAGAATGGAGATACTACATTGATGATTCGATTCAAGATACCTATTTTGAACAAACTTTAAAGAACATTCATGCACCACTTGAAGTATGGGCAGAAGGCAGTCCCCCAGGCCTAGCCAAGCATATAGCACCAGTGATTGTAACCCTCAAGCCTAGTGCTACCCCAGTGCACGTCAAACAGTACCCTCTCCCAAGAGCCGCAATTGAAGGCATTCATCGCCACCTACAGAGATTACTTGAGTATGGCCTACTGAAAGTATGTCAATCCCCATGGAACACCCCACTTTTGCCAGTGAAGAAACCTGAGACAGATGATTATCGACCAGTGCAAGATTTGAGAAGAGTAAATGATGCAGTTGAAACTATACACCCAGTTGTACCCAATCCTTACACTCTACTAGGATTGATACCCGCTGAAGCTACCCATTTCACTGTACTGGATTTAAAAGATGCATTCTTTTGCATAAGATTAGCCCCTGTAAGCCAAATATTGTTTGCATTCGAATGGCAGGACCCCATCTCTGGAAGAGGGGGCCAACTCACCTGGACAAGATTACCCCAAGGATTCAAGAATTCACCTACCATCTTTAGTGCTGCACTAAACCAAGATCTTTCAAGCTATCCAGTAGCCCCGGGGAGGAGAGTACTTCTCCAGTACGTGGATGATCTGTTGATAGCTGCCATATCAGAAAAAGAATGTATACGAGCCACCCAAGATCTCTTGCAGTTACTAAATGAAGCTGGATATAAAGTTTCCAGAGCCAAAGCACAACTATGCCAAACAGAAGTGAAATACTTGGGTTTTCGTATTACCCAAGGAAGCAGAAGATTAGGCAGAGAAAGAAAAGAAGCAGTATGCAGAATTCCAACTCCAACAACCAGAAAGCAAGTTAGAGCCTTTCTGGGAGCGGCAGGATATTGCCGAATCTGGATACCCAACTTTGCTCAAATTGCCAAACCACTGTATGAAGCCACAAAAGGAGAAGAGAAGTCACCACTGGAGTGGGGACTTGAGCAGGATACAGCCTTCCAGAAGTTAAAAGAAGAATTGATGTCATCACCAGCACTTGGACTACCAGATGTCCACAAACCCTTCCACTTGTTTGTACATGAAGCACAGGGAAATGCCTTAGGCATGTTGACTCAGAAATTAGGAAATTGGGAGCGACCTGTAGCCTACCTATCGAAACAATTGGACCCTGTGGCCAAGGGATGGCCACCCTGCTTGAGAGCAGTTGCAGCTACAGCACTATTAGTGAGTGAAGCAGACAAACTCACACTAGGACAGAACATACGAGTCACTGTGCCACATGCAGTCCTTGCCCTTATGGAACAGAAAGCAAATTATTGGCTCACCAATTCCCGAATGTTGAAGTACCAGAGTATGTTATGTGAAAACCCACAGATACAACTTGAAGTAAGCCATGCCCTGAATCCAGCTACCTTGATACCCATCAGTGAAGAACTCCCAGAACATGACTGTATCGAAGTCATGGAAACTGTGTTCTCCAGTCGACCTGACTTAACAGATGTGCCCATAGACAATCCCGACCAGATCTATTATGTTGATGGGAGCAGTCTCATCCTTGACGGACGACGCTGTGCCGGATATGCAGTCGTCACTCAACACGAAGTAGTTGAATCATCAGCCCTAGCCTCAGGCACATCAGCCCAGAAAGCCGAATTGATAGCACTCACCAGAGCATTGTTGTTAGGAGAAAAACTTGTGCTAAATGTATATACAGATTCCAAATATGCTTTCACTACCTTGCATGCCCATGGAGCTCTCTACAAAGAAAGAGGACTCATCACATCTGGAGGAAAATCAGTCAAATATGGTCCCGAGATATTGATGTTACTTGATGCAGTCTGGGCCCCAACACGTGTAGCTGTCATGCATTGTAGAGGACATCAAGCAGGAAAAGGAGAAGTTGCCCGAGGGAATAGATTTGCAGATGCCTCAGCACGACAAGCAGCTATGATAGGACAGATTGCCCCACAAGCTATGCCAATGCAAGCAGCATTGTTTCCAGTACCCTTGAATCTATGGACCCCACGATATACCACCAAAGAATTGGATTACTATTGTGACAAAGAAAATGGAGTATTGAAAGACGGATGGATTGAGCTGCCACCAGAAGAAGGCAGTCAACCTCCGGGAAGAATAGTAATTCCAGAATTGTTAGGACCATCCTTTGTCAAAGCTTTTCATGAAGCCACCCACTATGGAAAGAGTGCTATGGAGAAAGCACTCAGACCACATTTCTACATCCCTCTGATGACAACCATATCAGCCTCAGTAGCACGACAATGTCAAATCTGTGCCAAGAATAATGCCAAGCAAGGCCTTATTACAGCACCCCGAGTTCAGTCAAGAGGTGTGACCCCCATGCACAACCTCCAAGTTGATTTCACCGAAATGCCAAAAGCCAATGGATACCATTACCTACTAGTATTAGTTTGTACTTTCTCTGGGTGGGTAGAAGCATTCCCAACCAGAACTGAGAAAGCCCGAGAAGTTACCAAAGCCCTAATGAGAGAGATTGTCTCCAGATTTGGAATCCCAGCAGTAATAGGGTCAGACAATGGACCCTCATTTGTCTCTCAAGTTACTCAGCAGTTAGCAAAAGCTTTGCAGATACAGTGGAAGCTCCACACTGCATACAGACCCCAGAGTTCAGGGAAAGTTGAGCGAATGAACCGTACCTTGAAAGCCCAAATGTCCAAGCTTTGTCAGGAGACACACTTGAAATGGCCCCAAGTGCTCCCCATAGCTTTACTCAGAATACGCTCAGCCCCTGTAAAGTCAACAGGATTTTCCCCTTTTGAAGTTTTGTATGGTAAACCCCCACCAATAGTGCAGGGAGTCAAAGGAAATCTAGCCCAGATTGGTTCAGAAGTAACCAGACAAGAACTCCTAGCTCTTAGTTTTGTTCTGCAGACTCTCCATATGTGGATCCAAGACCAGTTGCCTATCAACTTGACGGAGCCCTTGCATCCTTACCAGCCTGGAACTTCGGTGTGGATCAAAGATTGGAAGAAGATACCGTTGGAACCCCATTGGAAGGGACCGTACACCGTCATCCTGTCTACCCCAACTGCAGTAAAGGTAGCCGAGATCGACGCCTGGATCCACCACAGCAGAGTCAAGCCCGCCGCCGATCCTGAACCAGAGCGGTGGACAGCAGAACAGCACCCTGATGTACCCTTGCGAGTTACTTTGAGACGGCAACCAGCAGCATAGACACTTCATCACAAGTGCTTTGCAGTAGCCAAGTCTTTCGAAGAGGATTGCTGTTTTCCATGCAGCAACAGTTTTGTTTCAACGAACCCAATTTGTGTGTGATTTGACACACTACCTTGAGACTACATTGACTAAGCCAGACTTCACAAGCCAACTGAATTGCTAAGTTGGTTAATGTGTGCTGGACATCTTGAGGATCTTCAATCAACACTCAGCACCCGTTAAATTGCTTCATTAGCAAACGGGACGAAGAATAATAGACCGTCGTGATCAAGATCAGCAAGCTGAGGATTCAGAAGAACTCCAATCAACATCAACATGTATCTTTGCTTCTGCTTTGCCTTGGTTGCCTTCTTTGGAGGTTTTGAACAGACTTATGCTCTACCTCCATGCACCGCTTGCATTACTTCTACTAGAACTGGACTGAAAGTAACTCAGACTTTGCTTTACCATTCCTACTATACCTGCAAGGGAACAATAACTCGGTGTATCTATAACACCACTGAACTAAATGTTTGCACTCATGGCAAAATTAAAGCATGCTATAATCCGCATCAGAATCCATCCTATTACACGTTGGAAATAAGATGGAAGGATGCAGATGGACCTATATTAGCTGCTACACCACCACTTAAGGACATTACTAAACCTGCTGTTTTGAATTTTGATGCATGTAATGCTATTAATAGAGATAGTCAGTCCACCTGTGGTACATGGGAGAAAGCGTATCGAAATGACCATAAGTATATGTGTCCAGAAGGTGCCACAAATTGGTGGAAGTGTACAGGTAAAACAGGATCAGGGTATAGTACTGCTACAGCGGCAGACTACTATTGCCCGTATTGGGAATGTGTTTTTTATGCTACCTGGAACACTGGTATAACTGATGAGAAAATAGATAAGCGGATGGCTACTCTAACCAAGCCAACCACAAATGATAAATGTCAGAAAGATGCTTGCAACCCCTTACATTTGCGTGTACATAACCCCCATGCATGGAAACAAGGATATAAGTTTGGTTTACGTATTGCAGGAGGAGGAACAGATCCAGGGACCATTGTGTATGTTAGATTGAATACCCAAGCCCACAAGTCATCTAAATATCATATTCATAGTACCTTTTATGAAGCTATGCATATAAATAAGTTTGAGATCCCTCACCCTTCACAGAATTTGTTTCTAGAATTAGCCGGAGCAGTAGTATCTAGTCTTAAGATCACAGATTGTTATTTCTGTGGCGGAACCCAAATGGGAGACCAATGGCCCTGGGAAGCCCAAGAATTGAATTATTCCATGATTTACAATCAGACTGAATTACACAAGACAACCAGTGAATGGGTGTTAGCGCACTCAATCGTTGGACGTCTTTGCTATGCCAGAACTGGACCCCAGTTCACTCAAAAGGTAGGACAGCTGGTCTGTCTTAGCCAGAAGTACTATAATGCCACGACCAAGAAGGTAGCATGGTGGTCAGGAATCAGACATCCTGAACCTCCTAACCCATTAGCCAGATTTCCTGAACTTGCAGGTCTATGGACTAATCTTGCCAAAGTCCAAGCCTGGCAAGCCCCACCTGGCCTATATTGGATCTGTGGAAACCGAGCATATGCGCAACTCCCACCGCAATGGGGAGGAGCATGTGTCTTAGGAACCATCAGACCTTCTTTCTTCTTGTTAAACACTGAACATGGAGAACAATTAGGATACCCTGTATATACCACCCACAAACACAAAGGAGCATCTAGACAGAAAAGAGAGGCCTTACAGATAGGCAAGTGGGAGAAATGGCAAGGTGATGATTGGCCACCAGAAAGAATTATTGAGTATTATGGACCTGCCACTTGGAATGATGATGGTATGTGGGGCTACCGAACCCCAGTCTATATGATTAATCGTATTATTCGCTTACAAGCAGTAGTTGAAATAATAACCAATGAAACTAGTCATGCTCTCACGCTCTTAGCTAGACAAAGTACTCAGATGCGCACTGCCATATACCAAAATCGCTTAGCACTTGATTATTTATTAGCAGCTGAAGGAGGAGTATGTGGTAAACTGAATTTAACTAATTGCTGTTTGAAAATAGATGATAAAGGTCAAGTAGTTGAAGAAATTGCTAAAGATATGCAAAGACATGCTTATGTGCCAGTACAGACTTGGCACGCCTTGAAATTTCCTAATTGGTTTGCTAACCTTTTCTCTTGGCTGGGAGGATTTAAGACTTTTATTATCTTAGTACTAATCCTTGTTGCTGTTGTCCTCTGCTTACCATGTTTAATCCCATGTTGTATGCGTTCCCTTCATAGTACTATTGATAATACAGTAGAGCGGAAGACCGCAACTAGAATAATGGCTTTATACAAAGTCAGCCCTAGTGGAACTAGTAAGGATCCTTTAATCAGGATGTGAATTTTCTGGAAAGTGATTTAATTCTCACACCTTATTAAGTAATAGGGTGAGATTAATCAAAGGGGGGAATGTGGCAGGTGCAGGCCTGTGACCCACGGTGTCTGACATAGGCAAGCCAGCATGGCTAGCTTGACCTGTAAATGAGGCCTGTGGAGAGGCATATAGGATTGCACATCCCCCAATATGCTGCTATTGTAAGAAAGAACTCAGTAGAAATATTGAATTAGCTTAGATAAGCAGAATTGCAGAATTAAGAAATGGAAAAGTACAGAAAAGATGTGTTTTAAAGTTACTGATAAGAAAGAGTACATTTGCAGAGAAATATTGAGGAGTGCTGACAGATGAGTTACAGAACCTTGCTCTTCTGCACGCACAAATGGTCCCATAGCCTTGAAAGTGTGAAAGTAACAAGTTGATGAACTAACCATTGTAATTGGGACTAGAAGGGGGGCAGGCAGGTGTCATGCCTACAGAAGCCCACAGAAGGAACATAATTGGAGAAACTTATCAGTACCGGGACCAATAGAGGGGCTACGGGAGGTACGGGAGCGTACCGGGACCAATGAAATGTTTTTCTATACCTAGAATGGAACAGAAGTCTATAAAAGTTGTTGTAATGCTTGAGAACTTTGCTCAGCCATTTTGAAATTGCCTTGCTTGAGACTTGTGCACAAATAAATGATTTGGACCTTCTGAACAGACTCCTGGTATCATTGGTTTGTCTGCGCTTTGCTGCTACAGCAGGATCCAACAGATGATCCAAACACCACCCCTCAATAGAGACAGAAGGTCAGTGGCACTCAATACTCTGTTGGTCCCTAAATCAATATCACAGTGTACCAAAACTACTTCAGACAGGGCCTTTTTATTCTGTGCACCAAGGTGTTGGAATAGCCTTCCTCAAAACATCCGAGCAATACCAGACCTTTTGCAGTTTCGCAAAGCTTTGAAACATTACCTCTTCCTTTTATCTTATCCAGTAAACAATAATGACATCTCAACCAACCCAAAGACCTTCCACTCATACACATACAATACAGATACCCCACAAACCACATACACACAAAACTGAAGCCATGATGATATTATGACTATGTTTATTAATTATTTACCCTGTTATCCGAGTTATATTCTCCTGTTTTCTGTAAACACAAAGTACTGTTGAATTGCGTATCTCACTGTTTTTTTGTGAACCGCGCTGATGCTTAATAGTGCGGTATATAAGAGTCTATAAATAAATAAATAAATAAATAAATAAAATTTTGCTGCTGCTGCTCCTCTTTCTCTTCTTTCCCCCAAGATTGTAGAGTTTTCTAGCTCATTCTCTTGTGGGAAGTATTTGAATTCCTCAGGACAAGTTACCTAATTCCAGGAGGGAGATTAAAGAAAATATAGAAATGCATTTCCCACGATGCTCAGTCTCCCTTTATCCTGAGAAAAAGAGTATCATGGAACTACATTTCCCAGCATCCATACTAACAGCTGTAGTCCTCTGAGATCACTTCCTCCTGGAAGGGCTGGAGCTTGCATTACAGTGCTGACATCCAGCAGAACTAGAGAGAAACTGAGCGCCTGCACTCTGACCTAGCAAAGCTCAAAGTTGCATCCTT
The DNA here is from genome assembly GCA_033557465.1 of Ichthyophis bannanicus. NCBI lineage: Eukaryota > Metazoa > Chordata > Amphibia > Gymnophiona > Ichthyophiidae > Ichthyophis > Ichthyophis bannanicus. The sequence goes on from JAWIIG010000071.1 coordinate 151,198, forward strand.
GGGGGCTGTGCAGGGAGTGAGGAAATCAGGGCTGCAGTTGCTGCTGTGGGGAAGGGCAGGAGAATGGCTGCAGGACTTTCTGCTCAGCAGGTAGGAGACTGGCAGGCAGTGGGCAGCTGGGGAGGCAGCGCCAGGCTTCTACTTCCTGTGATCTCTTCAGATTCCCCTGACTCTCTCCCTTTCCTTTGTGCATTTTGTTTTGAGTGAACCATGAGAAAATATCTTAAATTTAAAAATATATAGCAAAATTGAAAGGCAGATCGTATTTGAACTTCAGATCATATTAATCATTCAAAGGTTTTCTCTTTCTGTAATTGACAAGAAAGTTTAAACCATTCTGTTTCCAAGAGCTGAAATATTTTGAGTGTAGTTAAATACCAAGATAAGAGAAATATTTGCCAATGAATTTATTAAAAATGTCCTCACTGCTCTTCCTATCTTAACTCTGTGTGCTATTATAGGGTTCGCTGTACAAATCTGTGGCACTTTCAGAGTGTAGAGCTGGTGCTCATCTACTGCAGGGTTCTCAACCCAGTCTTTGGGGCACATCATCCAATCAGGTTTTCCGGATATCCACAATGAATATGCAGGAAGGAGATAGATTTGCATACCAAGGTAGCAGTACATGCTGTACTGTAAGCCAAGACATACACATATATGAAATCTGGGATCTAGAAGAAAATTTTTCATTTATTTGGGTTCATTGTATAAGCAGATTTACCACTCAGTTCATCTAATCTCTTACCCTTCTTGCTGACTTTGCAGAGTTGCTCAAAACAGTAAGACATTGTCAGTAAATAACTACTTATGTGGTGTTCTTTAAAACTTGTAACCAAATATTTATTGAGGGGCTTGAATTGATTGGGCTATTTGTTTAATTTTAGTTCACATCATTTTTATTGAAAATTTTTCCAAAAGAACAAACAATACCGTTTTAAAGAACGACAACAGGTACACACAACGAACATTAAAACTGATAACCCCCCCAACATACCCACCCCTGATCCCCCCCCCTTTGCCTTACCCTCCCCCCCCCCCTCACAACATGAAAGACTCATCGCATATATCAGAGCTACCAAGAGGCACACCAGACAACCACTGGCTAACCCCCCCACCAGCAGCTCCATACACAGGGCAAGGAGCTCCCGTCGAAGAGAAAAATAAAGAAAAAGATATAGAAAGAGAGAAGAAGAAAGGACAGAAGCCTCCCCGGAAGGGAACCTACATATATCTGGTTCAAAGTACATCAGGGCAACACTGGGACACCACTGCAGGAGTGGCTACATCATCATCGCGGCAGGAAGCTTCCCACAACAGGACGGGTATCCCATTCCCATGGCCTCACCCACCAACATTGAGCACCACTCCCCGCTCCTTTGCGGACAGCGGAGAGATCACAGGAGACCACAATTCCCAAAACTCTTCCCAAGTCCTACCTCCCTTCTGTTGTGCAGTCATCTTTTCCATAATCATCAAATCAAACATAGATTGTTCCCACATCCCCAGAAAGGGGGGTGAGGAAGATATCCAGCGACTTAGCAATGCTCGCTTAACCAGTAAAAAGCCACGCTCAAATAGCGCTCTACGCCGATACGGCAAGTGAGCAAAACCTAAAGCCCAATTATGGAAAAGACACACCTCCCTCTGTATGGCACACTCTGACCCCGTCCACCGCTGTAATTGAGCGCAGACTCGCACCCATAAGTCGCGTACCTTCGGGCAACCCCAAAATTTATGGAGCAAGGTCCCGACGGCCCGATCACACCACCCGCATAAAGCAGTAGGTCGTACTCCAGCCTGCGAAGCCCATTGATCGCTAGCATATGCTTTCCACAGGAACTTATACTGCATTTCTTGGAGATAGACCCACCTCGATCCCTTCGAGATCCCCTCAAAGGCTACACGCAAGATATCCGCCGTCATCTCATCTACTCCATCACCTCGCCACCTACGTGCAAGTTCAATCAGGAACAGATCTCCTCCGGAGGGCCGGAGCAACTGTCGACCAATCTCCTCCCCCGGCACGCGCTCCGCTAATTTCCCCAAAACGAAACGAGGAGAGCTAGTGGGACATCCACCCCTCGACTCGTATATTTATTGAGGTTAAGTAATGTCGCACCTGCAGGTAACCATAAAAATCCTGGGTGCGAATGTCATAGCGCTGTTGTATCTGCTGGAAACTGTCTAGGACACCAGCCCCCCCCGTATACAAATCGCCGAGACATACCAGTCCCTTGTCCGCCCAGTTACAAAAGATAGTACGCTGAGAAAAGCCTGGGCGAAAGTCCGGGTTACCCACCAAGGGCATCAGCGGAGACATTCGCCTATCCCAGTCAAATCTCTGGCAGAGTACCCTCCAGGCAGTGCGTAGGGCCTCAAGATATTTCCTCCCCACCCCCCTCCGAGACACCGGGGGTAATTGTTCAACATGTAAAAGATAGAGTATATGATAAGGGGTGAAGGCCGCTTTCAACTGTCGGGTCAGAGCCCCCCCCTCCAAGCCTTCCAGGATCGCCCATATGTGGCGGGTTAGATACCGAAGATTGTAATTGCGTAGAGAAGGTAGCTCCAAACCGCCTTCCTCTCGTCTACCCTGCAAGGCCCGCAAAGGAATACGCGCCCGTCGACCCCCCCATAAAAACGCTCGAAGGCAGTGCTCCAGGCGCCTCCAATCCCCATCGAGAATCCAGATCGGGAGCATGCGAAGAACATAAATCCACCTAGGAAATTCTACCATTGTAAACAGCGCAATCCGCCCTCTCAGTGACAATGGGAGACCCCGCCAGCTCAGCAAAGTCTTCTGGCTTCTAGCAAGTAAACTGGGCACATTAACACGATATAAATCCTCTGGCCGATCCGGCAACTGCACACCCAGATACGTAATCTGTCCGTCCGCCCATACCAATGGAAATTCCCCTGCCCAGCGAGGTCGTACTCTACCCCCAACATCCAAAACCACCGACTTTGTAGTGTTAATTTTTAGGCCCGAAAATCGTCCATACGCCCGTATCAAGGTTAGGGCATGAGGCAGTGACAAGTGCGGAGTAGTGAGGCAGAGCAACATGTCATCAGCAAATGCACAAACTTTCAGTTCTTCTCCACCCATTTGAATCCCTATAATTTTGGGGTTGGTCTGCAGGGCCTGCAGCAGCGGCTCCAAAGCCAGCACAAATAGTAGTGGGGAGAGGGGGCAGCCTTGTCGAGTCCCTCTCGCCAATTCAAAAGGATCCGAGAAGACCCCATTAGAGCCCACTCGAGCCATGGGTTGTGCATACAATGTCCGAATCCATCGCATGATATCCCCGTGAAAACCAAAGGCCTCCAAGGCGACCCAGAGATAGCGCCATGCCACTCTGTCAAAAGCCTTCTCGGCATCTAGGCTAACTAGCAGGAGCTCTTCAGCGTGCTGCAAACAGTGATCCATACCCAAAAGAAGTCTAGTAATATTCCAAGATGCCTCCCGGCCCTGCACAAAACCTACTTGTCTCTCATGAATAAGAGACGGTAGAACGGGAGTGAGCCGATTCGCCAGTACTGAAGCCAGCAACTTTAAGTCACAGTTTATGAGAGAAATCGGCCGGTACGAGGCGGGGTCCATCGGATCTTTCCCCGGTTTGGGGATCACAGTAATGTCCGCACACCTCATGTCGCACGGAAATATCCCAGCATCACGCGCCGCCTCAAACATCACCACCATAGAAGGAGCCAAATTTGGCGCCAATATTTTGTAATATTCCATGCTAAAACCATCTGGACCCGGAGCCTTATGAGACTTACCCCGCTTAATACCAGCCAGAATCTCTGCCACCGACAGCGGGGCATTCAATTGTTCTAAGATTCCCGCCGAAAGGCGCGGCAGCTCTAATTTCTGCAGGAAGGCCACCGCCTGGGCGTAGTCTCTCTCCTCTTCACTGTAGAGTTGCATATAAAAGGTGCGGAAAATCTTGGCTATGGCCTCCGACCGATGTTGTACATTGCCAGCCTCATCTCGCAGCACCGGGATAAAGCGAGTTCCCCCGGAAGTCCGAATAAGCTTTGCTAATAATCTCCCAGATCGATTACCAAAAACATGCAGACGATGCTTATAATGCTGTATCGAAAGCGTCGCTCTTCTCTGTAGCAAGGCATTCAGAACTGCCTGCGAACGGGTGTACTCCCTCTGGACAGCACTATCCCTATGCCCACCCAACTTACCCTGCAACACTCATAAGTCACGTTCCAATTGCAACACACTACGGTCTAAATGCCTGCGTCGACGAGCAGTATAAGAAATAATCGCTCCTCGCAGCACGGCCTTACTAGCCTCCCAAAACAATATCGGAGAACACTGCGGGGTGTCGTTGAAGGAGACATATTCGTCCCACTGTTTTGTCAAATAGTCCCGAAAATCCTCGTCTTCCCATAGGTAGACAGGAAAGCGCCATCCTGCTCTAGTCGGCCCTGCACAGTCCCAAGTTATCCAGACCATCCCATGGTCCGAAATCACAATCGGCTCTATCTCAGCCTGTAAGACACGCGTAACTCCCTTCTCACTAACCAATATAGAGTCTATGCGGGACCAGGTTAGGTGCGCTCTCGACTGGTGTGTGTATGTGCGGTTACCCGGGTGCAGCATGCGCCATACATCCACTAAATCACCCTGTCTACAAAGATAGCTAACTCCCCTACGCGACCAGGCACCCTTCTCCCGATGATGGGACTTATCAAATCTCGGGTCATGTGGACAATTAAAGTCTCCTGCCACAATGACGTGAGCGCGCCCAGCACCTTTCAGCAATCCCAATAAATGTGTAAAGAAAGCATGTTCATAAACATTTGGAGCATATACATTTAATATCCAAAGCGGTTCAGCATAAAGCTTGCCCTGCAGCAAGAGATATCTGCCATGAGGATCTGCCTGTGTTGTGTGTACTTCAAAGGGCACCCCTCGCCGCACTAATATCGCCACTCCTGCCTTTTTTGTGCCGGAATCAGCACCATAGGAAACCTCCACCCAATCGCGCCTCAATTTCTGATGTTCCCTGGCGCTCAAATGGGTCTCTTGCAGCAGGGCAATATGCGTTCCCTTTCGCTTCAACCCCTGTAGAATCTTAGTACGTTTTATCTGGGAGCCGATGCCTCCAACATTCCAAGACACTATCTTTATCTCAGGCATAGTCCCAGCTCCAGTGAAACCAGTAGACCAAACAGCCATAGATCCACCTGGAGATGCCCAGCCTCATCTCCAGGTGCAGTACCCCAAGGCCCCCAATGTACCACCTTCCATGTTGTGTGCCCCTTTCCCAAACTGTAACCCCCCTCCAAAAGAAAACCCTCCCCTGTTCTCCCTCCCGTATCTGCACCCCCTGCCGTCTCCCTCCCACCCCCAATCGCCCCCCTCTTGCCCCCCCTACAACCCCCTCCTCGCTCCCCCCGCCCCCCTCTCCAACTCTCCTCGACCCCACCCCCCTCCCTACCCAGAAACAGTACTCCTATCCCCCCCCTTCCCCCATCTACCTTAGAAAACTCTACCATAGCCCTCAAAGGAAGAGAATCACAATCCACACTTCTGGACCGTCTCCCTTCAATTCCATCCCATACAGAGAGCCCGGGTGGGAAGCAACTAGGTAAAGCATCCCATCAAGAAATGAGCCCTCATGCTTAGTACGTATAACTCAACATGGTTAGACTAGGAGGGCACAGAGGTCGCTAACCAGTACTTACACAGCCACCACCAGTGTAGAAGATATTCTACCCACATAGCAATGTCCCATTGGCAGCCCCCTATCACACCAGACACTCTCATCCAGTCTAGGTGACACGAGGCCTGCCCAACCAGAACTCAGTCAATCAGGTCCATACAACCCAATCAAGAAGCAGGATCTATTCCATTCTCCGACCTAGTGCTCAGCACCGCGGCCAGAAAGGTCTTTGCTGCCGAAATCCGATCAAAGATATGGGTCTTCCCCTCATGGAACACACGTAGAACAGCAGGATACACAAGGGCAAAGTGAATGCCTGCTCTCACTAGTTGACCACAGAGAGGGGAAAACTCCTTTCTTTTAGCCGCTAAAGCGGCAGAGTAGTCCTGAAACAGCAGAACCACTTTATTGTCCAGTTGTAGGGAGCGCCTCTTACGGTACGCCTGAAGCAGGGCCATTTTGTGCTGGAAGTTCATTAACCTGGCTAACACCGGCCTCGGTCTCTCATCCGGGCCCCGCTTTGGTCCCAGGCGGTGCGCTCGCTCCACTGTGACGCGGCCAATCAAGTCTTCTAAGCCCAGTTCTTTCGGCAGCCACGATTCAAAGAGACCGGCGAGTTGTTGGTCAGACCAGGTCTCTGGTACCCCCACCAGCCGTAAGTTGTTGCGGCGCGATCGATTTTCAAGATCGTCCGTTTTCTCAAGTAGCGCTGCGATTTCCTTCTGGTGGCGAGCTAGAAGGGTAGCATGCTTCTCCTCACCCTCTTCCACCGCTGTGATGCGGTGCTCAGCTTCCTCTACCCTCCTGGTGAGCTCGCCATAGGTTTCTGCCATCGCATCTAGCTTTTGCAAAATGGAATCGAATTGGGGTGTCAGCAGCTTAGCCACTTCTTGTGCGAGGTCATCGGCTCCCGATTCGCCGGTTCCTGAGCCCGGAGACGATCCTGGGGAGCCCAGACTCGTTCCAGACCGCGTGGTCGACGCCATCTTAGAGTCCCGGGGCCCAGGCACTTTGTCCTTCTCCCGTTTCGTTGTTGACCGCATGAGTGCACAGCACCTCTCGCACACTATCAAGGCTCTTTTACCCACAAAGGGCCTCCGGGGTACTGCTCCCACGATATGCGTTCACACCCACTCTCAATTATTGCTGTTTTCTTGCCGCTTTTAGGGAAACGGTCCAGGAGCGCACTGAGGACACGTCCTCACTCGCTCATGTGCTCACGTGATCCTCGGCTATTTGTTTAATTTTAAAATGAAAAATAACAGAAAGAAGGCATCCAGCTTACTCCCACTGCAAATGTAACAAGACTCTTACTTTCTCATCCAGGTCATTATTACACGCATACATTCCAACGCACGTACACCTATGTCATAAGGGAGATTATGTGCTCACTTTCCCTTATAACATTGCTGCATTCTAAGCATCTACCTCCCTGTGGCCACAGATTACCACCAATAATGCGTCCCATAAATGTTTCCTTTAATTTTGCTACAGAATTAATTTGTGAATCTTTTTATAGTTCGATTAGCAAACTTGGGAGTCCAATGGGGAAATGGATTCTTGTGCCACACACAGGGGACACACGTCCAAAGCATGCTCTAAGCTACGTGAGTCCTGCACTCACATTCCTGATGGTGGAGATGGTGCGTTAATATCATATTTTCAATCACAAGGAACAGGTAGTTCCCCAGGAGTCCTGCAGATCCTGCCTGCTGCCTGCCCCTGCAATGGCTAACACAATATTGAAGCACCAGGCCTGCCAGCAAAAATGTGGATGGAGGACTCCTGCACTGCTTAGAGGGAAAGCTGGACAAGTCTGAGAGTTTATTTGAGGGGTCAGGGATCCTAGCTGGGTGGAGGAGTAGTCTAGTGGTCTGCTAGGTCGCCAGGAGTCAGCACTGACTCAAAGGCACACATTGCATTTTGAATCATGGCATCCACCTCTTCCATGATAAAATGACAGAAGAATACAACTAGTTGAAATCTAATGCATTCTGAGCACCTATCTGAGTGTGCCTCTGGTTTTTGTTTCAGATGCGGGTGACATTTGAGGACATCGCTGTCTCCTTTTCCCAGGAGGAGTGGGAATATTTAGATGAAGGGCAGAAGGAGCTTTATAGGGAGGTGAAGACGGAAAATTATGGGATTCTGATCTCCCTAGGTAAGGACTGCATTATCTGTATTTCTAGCAGACATGGGAATATGAGATATTCCTTATCGTTCCTTTAGTCCAGTCCTGCATCTATGGGTAGTATCACCTCACCAGCAGCTTGGAGACTGAGCATGTCACTGTAGCAGCAGATAAGCATGCAATAAATAAAACCAGGAGTCTTTTCAAGGATCCAAGGCAGTTTAATGTGCACAGGCTCAAGCACTAATCAAATTCAAAATGGCTGAGCAATGGTTTCTAGCAAAACAACAACTTTTATAGCTTTCTTTCCCATTCTAGACATAGGCAAACCTTTCATTGGTCCCGGTAACCCCTCGTACACCTTCTATTGGTCCCGGTACTGATATGGCTACCCAATCGGGACTCTGGTCTGGGCTCAGCACCTGCTCACCCCCCCTCTAGTCCCAATTACAATGGTCAGTGTCTCTAACTTGTTACATCTCTCCTCCAAGGTTGCTCAGCTAGTTAAAGCATATGGAAAAGCAGGGCACTGTAACCTTTCTTTCAGCACAGTTAATTAATTCCATAGAAGCATAGCACACCTTATCAGTACCAATTAAACTTGTTTTTCTCTATTTTCTAAGTTTCGATTCTGCTTAGCTATACTTAATTGTGCTCAGTTAAGTTTCGTTTCTACAATAGCAGCATTTGGGGAAATGTGTAATTCCTTTGGGCCTCTCCACAGGCTTCATTTACAGGTCAAGCTATTCAGGCCTGTCTGCTCACTTCAGACACCATGGATCACAGGCCTTCGCCTACCACATTCCCCCCTTTGATTAATCTCACCCGCATGTTAATAAGGTGTGAGAATCAAATCACATAATACTAGGTAAAGGTACCACTCTGTGGTATAGGGTAGTAAGTTCACATAGCTAGTATCTTTGTAGCTGCCTTATGCTCTACAGTGTTATTAATAACTGAAGTTATCATTCGCAAGCAAAGTGGCAAGAAACAAGGGAGCAACAAGCAGATAGTCAAAGTCCATAGTTTGGCAAGAGTGGGAAAAAGAACTAAAGGATTAGAAGGTTCAGGAGCATTTATGCCGGACCACCAAGATGTCTTCTTTGTTGTGCTGTTGTAAAACTTCTGATTTAGACAGTCCAGCTGTCCAACCTTCATAGTAAGTTGTGGTCCGGTCCGAACAAAACACAAACTGCCAACAATGGGGTGGGCCGATACTAGTAGTATTATGTAAATCAGTCTGATTGTATAGGATAGAATAGTTCAGTTCTTGGGCCTCCCATTGTTGTTCCTCCACAAGACAAGCAATCTGAAACATGAAGACCGAATGCCACTGCTCCTGCTAATTCAAGAAATAAGTTCTGGTGGCAGGAGGAACGTCAAAGTCTGATTTCATGGCTTCATAGAAAGAGTGATCTTTTGTCCTGTTCTGGTGGTGGTATGCAAGCTGCACAAGGGGGTAGGGCAAAAGTCATTTCAAAGCACCCCAAAACTGTTGCCAGAATAAAGCAATAATAAGAATTCATAATGGGCATAGTCTCTGGAAAATTGGTGGAACTGTCGGATTTCACAACAGATGACAAATGTGGAGTTGATTGTAGATCCTCAAGCTTCTGCCGTACGTAGACCTACCAGCTTTTTGGCAGGAGTAGGGCTGTAGATTCCAAAGTATCACTGTCCTCTGGGATGTCTCAGGTTCTTGAAATATCATAGTACAGTCTCTCAGGCTATTATTGCCTCCTTAAAGCAGTTCACTTCTTCAGAAAATCAAAATAGTCTTTTCAGTTTCTTAACACAACACAGTCTATTTCTGATGATTGCAGCTTCATTTTTTTTTTTTTTTAAGATGCGAGGCTTACTTTCAGATAAACAAACAGTCTTGAAACAGTGCAGTTTCTGAGGGACCAATAAGTCTTAGGTCCGTGGCTGTTGTCGTTGGGGTGAGGTGCAATGGAGTCTTAGGATGCTGTACAGTAGCCCAGTGATCAGGAACAGTTGCTGGCTTTACTCGACTATAATGGATCCAAAGCTCGAATTCTGTGACTTTTACTGCAGTTGGAGATGACAGGATAACAACATAGGGTCCCCCTTCCAATGCAGGGCTAAAGGTATCTTTCTCCACTCTTTGATCCACACCGAGACTCCAGGCTTGAAAGGATGCAGGGGTGCAGGCAAATTGATGGGTAATCGATTTTGTACCCAGGTATGAAGACTTCTGCAAAACAGAACTTAAAACCAATAGTTCATGTCTAATAATTTCAGATACTATCTGTTTCATATCTCCCTTTATTTCCTATACAATAGGCGAGGGTCGCCCATACAAAATTTCAAAAGGGAAAACTCCTAAAGACTTAGCAGGGGCTAAGTATATCCTAAGAAGGGCTATAGGAAGAACCTGGGGCCACTTCAGATAAACCTCTTGGCAAAGTTTAGACAACTGAGATTTCAGGGTTCTATTCATACATTCTACTTTTCCTAAATTCTGAGATCTATAGGCAGTATGTATCTGTTAATATCAATATCTTGGGGCTATACTTAATGGACTTGCTTCCTAAGGTTATCCACCCTCATTCTTTGTACAGGGCCCCATGTGCATGCAAGGTTGTAAGGGCATACTTGGAATCTGGGTACACATTTAGACAGGGCTCTTTTCCTATTGTTAGTGCTCTAGTGCGGGCTATCAGTTCAGCTTTCTGTGGTCAAGTTTCTGGGACTAGAGCTGAGGACTCAACTACCAAATCAGGGGTCAGCACAACAATGTCTATTGATGATGAAACTGCCTTCAGCCACAAAGAAAGTCTGTTCAGGGTTCTCCAGAGGGACATCAGTCAAATCCAGGCGGCTTGAGAATACAGTGTCCATAATTTCTAAACAGTCATGATCAGGGGGTCAAGACCAACTGGTAACAACATAACAGGATTCAAAGCTTGACTGACCTTCAATTGGAGCTGGGGGGTTTTACGCAACATACTCTGTGGCACCCAAGAAGGCTCTCACTTGCCTCCTGGTGATTGAAGTAGGAATACTGCATACAGCTTCTTTGCATTTTTGGTTCCAGGCGTCGAATTCCGCTGGACAACTGGAATCCTAGGTATTTAACTTGTTTGACATAATTATGCCTTGGCTCTTGAGACTTTGTATCCAGCCTCATTAAAAAGGTGCAAGAGTTCACTGGTGGCTTGTGGACATTCACTTTCTGAGTTGGTGGCTATAAGCAAGTTGTCCACATACTGGAGAAGAATTCTTTCTCCTGGAATTACTGGATAACTTGTCAAATCTTTTTGCTGAGTAAGGTGAGTTCTTGAATCCTTGAGGTAATCTTGTCTAGGTGAGTTGGCCCCGCCTTCCTGTAGTAGGGTCTTGGGCTAAGCGTATGCAGAAAAAGGCATCTTTTAAGTCCAGAATGGTGAAATATATAGCTTCAGCAGAGATCAGTCCCAAGAGAATATAAGGATTTTGGTACCACTGGGTGTATAGTTTCTGCTGCATCATTCATTCTTCTTAGATCCTGCACTGGGCGGTAATCACCTGTCCCAGGCTTCTTAACAGGAAGAAGGGGAGTGTTCCAAGGTGACTGACATTCCTTTGAAAAAGTTCATACTTCAATAGTTTCATTAAATGGCAGTGGATTCCTGCAATGGCTGGTCAGGGAAGAGGATACTGCTTCACATGCACTGGTTCCGCTTCTGGCTTGAGGGTGACAATGACAAGGGCTATGTTCTTCGCTAGGCCAGGTGGGTTATCTTCTGCCCATACTCCAGGTGGGGCTATAAGGTTGGTAGGTATACAGGAACTAGCTGGCTTGATTGGAGATGCACTATAGAACTGCTACTCTTCTTCTCGGGGAACAGTCAGCACCATCAATCCAGCAGGCTCTGGGTTCACAGTCATTTGCATTTCTCTCTCTTCAGCAAAGGATATCTGTGCCTGAAGCTTTGCAAGCAGATCTCGGCTCCAAAAATGGAATAGGGCATTCAGGCATATACAGGAACTGGTACATTATTATTTTTTTTCCTAGTTCACACATGCGGTTCTGCAGAAAAGGCTTTGTGGCCTTAGCCCCAGTAGCTCTGATAATGGTGGTGCATCTAGAAAAACACAGGGGCTACTGGCTTTAGTATTCTGCTCCTGTATCCCCCATAAAAGTCCATATATTGGTCCCCTATTTTCAGACTGACTCCTGGGGACCCAGGGAAACTGGAGAGTCCGGTCTGGCCTAGTCTTCATCCATGCTGTAGCCCTCTCAGGCTGCCACTTACTCTATAGCTGCTTCACTCTCGTGCTGAAACACTGTGCTTGGTTTTATTGTTTTATGACTCTGCAATCAAGTACTCCCTCCTCCCCTCCTGGGGTGGAGTCAAGATACGGGCATTCACTTCTCTAATGTCCTTCTTCTCTGCAACAGTTTTTTTCCTTCCTCTGCTCCTTCGATCAGGATAACCTCCTCCACATCATTCAACTAAAGCATCAGCAAGAAGATCTGTTCTCTTCTCCATTTTTACATTACTTTCTCTATCACATTTATCTCCACAATTCACAGACATTCTGAACAACTTAATCGTGCTATATTCATGCCCGCAAATCCATCCAGTTTCATTTCTGTTTCTGTCAGTCTCTCTGGGACTGACTGACAAAAACGTAAATTCTCCTGGGCTGCTGGATCACATGGGGTACATAGTGAGGGCTGTCTGAATAACACTGTTTATTTGTTCAATTAAATCCTAAAGCTTTGAGGGAAAGGCACGTAAACAAGTCTGGTCAGCTGGCTGGCAAACTACTTGGGAATCTACAGGGTGGAGTTCCCCCCCCCCCTGTCCTAGGCCCACACTGTTTCTCCTAGCAACGCTCTATCCGGGAGGTTTCTTTTTTTTTTTTCCATTTACTTCTCTGCTGTGGGCACATTAGTTCACGCCCACCGGGGGGGGGGGGGGTGACATCATCAGTGGACTGGGCCCCCCTCCCCCCCCATTAAGCACTCTGAATGGAGCAGGGGCTTCTTGGGGAGCTACTTACAGGGAGAGAAAACTGACTGGACGGGATATTTAAATATGGAGCAACCAGCAGAAGCCACCCCCTGTCACATAGCATTCCTAATTGGGACAGAGACATTTTTATTACCATAATTTAAATACAGTTCTTAAAAATATAAAAAAACTATTATTTTTGCAACATGTTATAACATCTATTCCAATAGAAAGAAATATGGCTCTTAATATGACGGGACATATCTGTTACGTATGACTAGAATAAAAATACTTAGCAACTAGCTGCCAGCCGTAATCAGCATGTCTCTGCAAAAGAAATTATTATTTTTTTAGTTCAGAAAGCAAATATTCAAAAGACATTCCGGATATTTTTCATAAAGTACAGTACATCTTTCCCTTTTTTCAAATACAGAAAAACAGATGAATTTATCTTAAAAGCCAATATTGTAAAGGTCAGTGTAGCTAACTGATTTGTTCATTAGTAACTAGTACAGAGTTTAACAATTCAAAGTAATTACCTTAAATCTTACAGTTTGGGGAAGCATGCATTCAGATGACTTATACTTGTTCATAAAAAGGTTAGTGCAAACACTCCGCAAGATAAACTTTTTTTTTAAAACTTTGATTGAATGAATCCTTTATTTTAAATAAACGGGAGACCTCTCAACCGAGAGTTGCTGTCTCTTAAAACACATTTTTTTTCCTTCTCTGCAAGCTACACCCCTCTGCTCGCTGGGAAACAACTGAACTGTGCTCATAAAAAGAGACTTCTCATTCACACGCACAGAGAGATGCCAGAAAAAAAACAATTTAAATCAGTGTCAAGTCGTGATCTAATAATTACTTTGTAGATCAAAGGAAAAACAAAAACAGTTCTCTATCATTTCCTATTTAAACTATTACAGTGCTTACTGAAAATTTGAACATACAGCCGACAGAAATTCTTCTCACTTGGTCCGCAACCCGTAAGGGATTAATACAAACTTAACCCTTTTCAGGCTAAGCCCAAAAACTATCGGGACCCACAATCCTGACTAAACATTCTTATTAAATGATATATAAATGATATATAATACATAACCATAGCAGAAGGAACATTACTATCAAAAACATATTGAATAAAACAGGTACACTGTTCCTGAGGTAAGCACAAAAGACACTGTACATTCTTTCCTCCAGACACGCCCCCTGTCAGTTTTTCACTGTGCAGTAGGAAAGCGAACTGGGTGAGACCAGCTTTTTGATTTCTAAAGTGTCTCTAGGTGTTTTGCGTCTTCTTTCTGCTTTATTAATACAATTTCTTAATCAGTGAACTGTCACAAATTACTCAACAGAATAATCTCACATTTATAACAGAAGGGAAACTCGTGGTTTCAACAGAGAACAAAAAAACAGATACACAGTAGGGCAGACAATACACATCAAACGCTTCACAATCATGCTAGCAACATATCCCAAAAAACCCAGTCCTGTCTGTTCTGACTAGGCTGAATCATGATTTTTTTTTTTTTTTTTTTAACAGCTGTACCTCGCGAATACTCATGCAAGGATTTTCAAACAAATTTTTCCCCACGCATACTCATGTAGGGACCTCGCGAATACGCATATGAGGTTGACTTAAGTCTTACCAAACAAGAAGGACGATGGCTTCGCCTTGCGCATACTCATGCAAGGGTAATAGGACCGTCCTTGAGAGGGGATCAGTGCTCTCATTACCAAATTCCAAGTTCTCGAGATTACAAGTTACAAGTTTCAAATTCTTACCAAAGTTTCACAAGTTTCAAACTGCAGTTCTAACTCATCTGTCTAGACAGGTTTTCAAAACTATACTTACCGGATCCGGTCCCCGATACTTCACTAGCTTCTGAGTTGGATCCTGGACTCCCCCGGGTCGGAGGTGTTGGCCAGCTGGACCCAGTGCCTGCCGAGGCCAGGCAGAACCCCCTCCGATACAAGAGGTTCGGTGGGCCCAGGGAAATTCCCCTGCGTCGGATTGGCATGGTTCCAACTGGACCAAACCTCAAGGCGAATTACGTGGATTTATTCACTTGAACACCATCCACCACTCGCACTTCCCGGCCAACGCACCAAGAAATGTAGCAGCAGATAAGCATGCAATAAATAAAACCAGGAGTCTTTTCAAGGATTCAAGGCAGTTTAATGTGCACAGGCTCAAGCACTAATCAAATTCAAAATGGCTGAGCAATGGTTTCTAGCAAAACAACAACTTTTATAGCTTTCTTTCCCATTCTAGACATAGGCAAACCTTTCATTGGTCCCGGTAACCCCTCGTACACCTTCTATTGGTCCCGGTACTGATATGGCTACCCAATCGGGACTCTGGTCTGGGCTCAGCACCTGCTCACCCCCCCTCTAGTCCCAATTACAATGGTCAGTGACTCTAACTTGTTACATCTCTCCTCCAAGGTCGCTCAGCTAGTTAAAGCATATGGAAAAGCAGGGCACTGTAACCTTTCTTTCAGCACAGTTAATTAATTCCATAGAAGCATAGCACACCTTATCAGTACCAATTAAACTTGTTTTTCTCTATTTTCTAAGTTTCGATTCTGCTTAGCTATACTTAATTGTGCTCAGTTAAGTTTCGTTTCTACAATAGCAGCATTTGGGGAAATGTGTAATTCCTTTGGGCCTCTCCACAGGCTTCATTTACAGGTCAAGCTATTCAGGCCTGTCTGCTCACTTCAGACACCATGGATCACAGGCCTTCGCCTACCACATCACAATCTCTGAAATCAGGGCATACATACCGGTGGCACCCACCACCAGAACCAGTATCTCTGTCTCCAAGCAGCTGGGGTGTGGTGATTCCATAGGTCAGACTCGCTAAAGGAACTCATAAGGAATAGGAAAAGATATTAAAATTAAAAACACTTTGGGCATCAATGGGCAATAAGCACTGCGCTGCAGCAGCAGTGAAGTTGCTTTAAAAAAAAAAAAGCATCCAAGGCTAGTGCCTAGAGCTGGAGCTGGAAGGACAGGTAGGCCGCCCCGGGGCAGAGACAGGGGATCGCTGCTGCACTCGTTTTCACTAGCGGTCACCTCTGGTGTTTCTGAGCAAGCAGGCCTTTTCTTGTGAACTCTCCCGTCGATGCCGAAGCTCTAACGGCTGCTGAGGATTGTGCGGAGAGTGTGCAGAACAGAACACTGCTCCAAGTGAGTGAACAAAAAGGTGGGGCCTGACTCACAGTGTGCTGAGCGGCTGTCAGCTGAGTAGAGAGAGAACGGCCGCCATTTTGAGAAACGCAGTTTTCTTTTACTTTTACCTTTACTTTAATTTCTCTGCAGTTCTCGTTTTCAGGTTCTTGCCAGGTGATTGTGTTTGGTAGGCATTGCAGAGTAGCCTGCGGCTGTTAGTCAGACTCTGGGATGCAGCTGTGTTTTCTTGTTTTTGGTTTCTCCTGGGGGTAATAAATAAATAATTATACTGGAAATGCATTTGCTAAGAGGGAGAATCAGGGACAATCCTGACTGAATTGGTCTGAGGACCTTGGGGTTTTCCTTTTATCGCTCTCCTTTAAAAAGAAAAAGAAAAGGGAGGGCCAAGATACAGTAAGTGCAGGATGTCCTTTAAGAGCACATGTTTGACGTCTGGCTCTCATAGGGGATTGGTGTCCAGCACTGGGCTCTGCTGTACTTGTGAGGCAGATGGCAGAGGTAGGTATCCTCGAGGGCCGGGAAGACGGTATGCCAGGCCGTCTAAAGAGAAAGAGGACGCTCCTTCGCATTCCCACGGGGGTCCACCCCCGTGGTTCAGGACGGAACTCCGGGGAAGGACTCTGAGGTCCAGACCCTAGGAGCACAGGATGCAAAAAAGAAGGGGAAGTCTGGGAAAGTCTCAAAATGCTCTCCCCAGATCAATGGAGAGAGGTGCCAGGCGCTTTTTCACTGGAGTTTGTCCTCCTTCTGAAGCAGCGGACAGGTGAACTGGAAAGTGCGCATGCATCCAGTTCAAAGCATGCGTTGCCGGGGACACTCTCGGAAGGTAGGGCACCAGGTGAACCAGGCCCTAGTAGAAGGCAGATAGAGAAGGACCCTTGGGGAAAGGGGGTTTCTCTTTCTTCCAAGGAAGAAGAAGAGTGTATATTGGCACAGGAGGAGGGGAAGAAGGAGATGGAGCTGGAGCTGGAGGAAGGGGAGACTCCTCAGGTAGAGCATAGTGGGGGTTTTCGAAAAGAAGAGCTTACTTATTCCTGAAAGCCCTTAATATGGATACAGAGGCTCCCCTAGAGGAGGAGCCACTACAAGATCCCCTCTTCCAGGTGTTCAGAACGTTGCAGAAGGTAGTCCCTATACACCGAGTCCTCAGGCAGATGATTCAGGAGGAATGGGACGTGCTAGGGGCCGCTAGGAAAGGAACACAGACGTTGGCGCAGTTCTACCTGCTCCAAGAGCAGGATAGGGACCTCCTGCGATCTCTGAAAGTGGATGCTGCCGTATCGGTAGTGATTACCATTCCAGTGGAAGGAAGTTCGGCGCTCAAGTACGCCCAGGATAAGAAAGTGGAAACGCTCTTAAAGCAAGCATTTGACATCAATGCCCTCTCTTTGCAGGTGTCGATCTGCGGTGCTTTTCTGGCATGCGCATGCCTGAGATGGATGCAAAGTATGATCAAGTCCTTGGGTCAGCAGCTTCCAGCAGAGGAGGCCAAAGTAGAGTCTGCGGCAGCCTATCTGGCAGACTCGTTTTATGACTTGATTCGCAGTGGTTCCAATAGTATGGCGGCGATGGTGGTAGTGTGTCGATACCACTGGTTTCAAAATTGGTCAGCTGATGGCTTTCCAAGGGAAACTCCTTTTTGGGGAGGACCTTGACAAGCTGGTGAAGAACTTGGGAGAGTCTAAAAGGGGTCGCCTACTGGAAGACAAGCGAAAGGCTATTAGATCCAGTGGTCCATAGCGGGGTCAGATATCAAATATTTGCTCTTTTCATGCAGTTCGTTTTGCTCCGTTCAGGGGAGCGGGCAGAGGTTTCTTCTCTCCCACTACCATGGCCCCAAAAAGATCACAATGAAGTGAGGCCCGCCCACTCAGTGGTGGTACCTGTAGGTGGTCAGCTGCGTGACTTTTACCCTGTGTGGGCACAAGTGACTTCCGATCAATGGGTATTGGAGATCATCAGAGAGGGTTACACGTTGGAGTTCAGGCATCCGCTCGCAGAAGCCTTCGTCCTTTCTCCGTGCAAGGCCGCTCAGAAAAGGAGGTAGTGCAGGGCACTCTGGAAAGACTTATGGAGCTTCTCCAATGCGGTTGTGGTCGTTACTCAATCTATTTTGTAGCCCCC
Organism: Ichthyophis bannanicus; assembly: GCA_033557465.1. NCBI lineage: Eukaryota > Metazoa > Chordata > Amphibia > Gymnophiona > Ichthyophiidae > Ichthyophis > Ichthyophis bannanicus. Next base: position 169,296 of record JAWIIG010000071.1, read on the forward strand.
AAAAGAGGGTCTCCTTCAGGCACATTCTGAATCTCAAGCATGTCAATCAGTGTATAAAGACGCCTGGATTCCACATGGAAACACTCCGATCAGTGATTGTGGCAGTCAGAGAAGAGGAATTCTTGAGTTCCCTCGATCTGACGGAAGCCTACTTGCATATTCCAATTTGGGTATTCCTAAGATTTGCGCTGCCCATGGGCCATTTCCAACTTCAAGCACTCCCTTTCGGTTTGGCAGCCACACATGCACTTTCACGAAGATGATAGTGGTGGTGATGGTGGGCCTGCAACAGAAAGGGATTCTGGTACACCCCTAACTAGATGATTGGCTCATCCTGGCAAAATTAGAAGCCGAAAGCACGCGGGTCATGGCGGAGGTGATCAGGTATTTACAGGAGCTCAGATGGGTGATAAACATGACAAAGAGCCAACTTCATCCCTCACAGGAGTTGGTGTATTTGGGGGCCAGGTTTCAGACGGCAGGACAGGTTTCCTTGCCAGAAAGCTGGGTGTGGACTTTACAAACACAGATTCGAACGTTTTGCGACATGAAGAGGCCGATGGCATGGCACTACCTGCAGGTGTTGGGCTGTATGGTGGTGACCAACGAACTAGTGCCGTGGGCTCGGGCGCTCATGTGTCTGTTGCAGCGGAGTCTATTGTGTACATGGTTGGCACAGAGTCAGCCACTGTCGCTCCCGCTTCCATGACCAGAAAGCACCCAAAACTCGCTCAGGTAGTGGCTAATTGGTGACAGCCTTAGTTCTCTGTGTGCTGTGCTTTCCTGTCTAATCAATGTGTTTATACCTCAAAAATTTCCTGTCATGATTTGACAATTTCCAATCTGTAATCAAACCGCTGCTGATCGCTGGAAGTAGCGGTATACAAATGTATACTAAATAAATAAATAAATAAGTGGGCATGCCTCTGGAGACACGCAATTGGATTACAGTGACAACATTTGCCAATCTATCCGGCTGGGGAGGGGGGCTCATTGTGAGTAATGCATCGCGCAGGGGTGTTGGTCAGACCTGGAGGCCACTTGGTCAATAAACCATCTCGAGTTGAGGGCGATCTTCTTAGCATTACAACAGTTCTGCGCTCAGCTTCTGGGCGAGTCCAGTGCAGGGGTTCTCGGACAAACTGACAACAATAACATATATCAGTCGTCAGGGGGACACAAGCAGTATCAACTTGGAGGAAGAAGTATCTCCGTTGTTAGCCTGGGCAGAGGATCATCTACAGTTTCTCTCGGTGGTACATATGACAGAGAAGGACAATGTGGCAGCCGATTACCTCAGCCGGGTACATATCGATCCAGGGGAATGGACGCTCAATGATGCGGTTTTTGCTCGACTGGTCAGACAGTGGGGTCAACCGATTATGGACCTCATGCCGAAATACGAATCAGCAAAAGCACCACGCATTTTCAACAGAAGGAGAGAACGAATATCGGAGGGGCTAGATGCCCTAGTCCAAGGGTAGCCATCAGACAGACTACTTTATGTATTTCTTCCATGTGCGCTAATAGGACAAATGATACAGAGGATAGGGATGCATCAGGGCCCAGTGGTGCTGATAGCTGCCGACTGGCCTCGCCGCCCTTGGTATGCCGATTTGGTGCGCTTACAAATAGAATGTCCATGGCGGCTGCCGTTGTGACCTGACGTGCTGACTCAGGGCTCCATCCTGATGCTGCAGGTGGATCGATTCTTGCTTACGGCCTGGCTATTGAGTGTGCGCAGTTGCGGCAATGGGGTTATTCGACCCCGGTGATATCGATGTTACCGAAAGTCAGATGGTGCTCGATGGCGGTGGCTTACATGAGAGTGTGGAGAGTGTTTGAGGACTTGTGTGCACAAAGCCACTGTAGGTCACTGTTGGCATCAGTGTCAAAGGTGTTAGCTTTCTTGCAGGCAGGTTTCGAAAAGGGTCTAGCATGCAGCATCCTCAGGGTTCAGGTGGCAGTCATCTCTTGTTACCGGGGGAGAGTCCAGGTGGTTTCGCTAGCGGCTCACCTTAACGTGGTTAGTTTCTCAGAGCGGTAAACCAGGAGCGTCCACCCGTAAGAGCGATGGTGCCTCCTTGGGACCTTAATTTGGTATTGTCAGTGCTGACGGAACCATCTTTTGAACCCTTAAGTTGATGTATGCTAAAGGATATTACAATAAAGACGGTGTTCTTGGTGGCAATCTGCTCTGTGAGATTTCCGAGTTGCAGGCCTTATCCTCTAGAGAACCATTTCTGGTGTTGGATTAGAAAAAGGTGGTTCTGCAGCCGGTTCCTTCCTTCCTTCTTGCCTAAAGTTCTGTCAGTGTTTCACTGGAATCAGATGGTGACGCTCCCGGTGTTTTCAGGGGCAGGGGGAAAGGAGAAGGATCCCCTTCTGCACTGTTTGGATGTCATATGGGTATTATGCAGGTACTTGAAAAGAGCAGAGTCTTTTCAGAAATAAGATCGACTGTTTATTTTGTATGGGGGAGTGTGTAAGGATGAAGCGATTCAAAAGCCTCCATTGCACAGTGGGTACGAGAAGCAATATCTTTGACATATTTACTGCAGCACAAACAGCTACCTAGCGGGTCGCAAGCACACTTAACTGGAGCGTAGGCTACTTTGTGGGCGGAGTCGAGGTTGGTAGTGCCAGGGGATATGCGTACCTGGTTGTCCCTGCATATCTTTGTCATTATAGACTGGATGTTCAGGCCACAGGTAACAATCGTTTTGGATCAGCAGTTCTTCAGGCCATCCTGGTGGGTCCCTCCCAGGGGTGGTACTGCTATGGTACATCCCACAGTTGCAGGACCTGACTGGAGAAGCAATAATGAAGGTGAAATTAGGCCTTACCTGCTAATTCACATTCCTTGAGTGAATCCAGTCCAGTCCCGGTCCCACCCTTGGGTTTAGTTTTTTCAGTACAGCAATAGGGGTTCTGGTCCCTAAGAATATCAACTCATTTTGGGGCCGGATAACACTGTGGAGAAGCAGTGTGGAATAGTGTGGCACAGCAAAGAACCCTTGGCAGCTCAACTCGGTGTGGTCAGGATTGTTCATTAAAGGTTTGGTGTAGAGGTTCTACTGTGGTAAGTGATCTCGCTCTCTCTCAGGCGGGGCTAGTTTGTTTTTCCTGTCTGGGGGAAGGGCTTATTATATATAGTTAAATTTGTTCTGTAATTGTTACTTTCATAAGTCTGCTTTGTCAATAGGATACTGGCTCTGGTGGGATGTTCCACTGGTATATATGCCCTGATGTCAGAGATTGTGACATGCTCAGTCTCCAAGCTGCTGGTGAGGTGACACTACCCACAGGTGTGGGACTGGACTGGACTCACTCAAGGAAAGTCAATTAGCAGGTAAGGCCTAATTTCATCTTTTTGTGTACATCCTCCACTTCAGGAACTTACAAGTATGATCAGGATCTGTCTCAGCCCTGCTGTCTTTCTTAAGATGGCAGGATGAGATCTAAGTCTGAGGGATCATAAGGCCATCCTATGTTTCCTACAGGTCTCCCCCTTTAAATCAGAAATAGGTCTTCAATTTCTGGAGCAGGACTGAAAACTATGGGCAGAGCAACATAAAGGTTACAATAGACTATATTAGGGCAGACTTTGAGACCAATGAAAAGTGCTATGCTGTGTTCATTGCCTCTCCCCAGCTTATGACACTATCTGGCACTGTGGGCTGCTCCTAAAGCTGTAGAACTGTCTCCAGGATCCCTATATGATAAAAGTAATACAAAAATATCATCACAAACTGTTTAGACAATGGACCACCAGCTCAGAATCCTTAAGAAAGGTGCTCCTCAAGAATTGATCTTTGTTCCTGTTCTTTTCAGCTTTTATACTGCTGATGCTACACAAATCTTGGGAATGAAATTTCTTTATGCAGTGACTTGCCTGTCCTCTATACCAGCAGTTCTGGAGAAAAGTTACAACAGTCTGTAGGAGAGACATTGAAGCCAGGCCCCTTGGTCTCCTGTGATATCATGAAAACAGCCAAGAAATCAAATCCTTCCTATGGAATGCTGGGGCAGAACCAGATCCTTCCTCTGTCCTTTCTCTATGCAAGATCCTTTCTCTCCACTCTCCATCTCAAAAAGAACCAAAATTAAATTACTGAAATATAAAGGAAGATTGTAAAACTACATTTGAGATCGTCCTACTAGACCAGTTCAGACAAGTGAGTTGTGTTCCCTACCAGCAGATGTGGAGGCAGAGCAAAACCTTCTAGAGGCTTCTTATGAAATCACCACTCCATGATCAGCTGAGCCACTAGGGGAAAGCCAGTATTTCTTTGTCTCCAGCAGATATTATTGTCAGCATACATCAGTCTGACATTATGCCTAGCATAGGTGTCATGGCTGTTCCCAGACCTTGGATTTCAAGCAGCTTTGTTACTCTGGTGATGTCAGTCTCCAAACTTAATGAGGGTAGTTTACAAGATGAGATTAGCTCTGACCCCCTGGTGATGTCAGTCTCTGGGCCTGATGAGATTGGTCTGCAGCCCCTCCTTGCTAAATCAAGAATAGCAGACCTCAAAGGGAGGTGCTGGAAACAATAGCAGACCTCAAAGGGAGGTGCTAGAGAAACTTCACTATAAAGGACAGAAATACTTCCTCTTTCTCTCTCTTTTCCTATTTTCATCGGACACACCTTGCCATGAGGCTCTGACACCCACTTTTCTCCCCTTCCCCTTGTTCTCTCTTTCTCTCCCTATTCTTCTTACTATGAGGCTCTGACCCATATTTTCTTCTCTCTCTCTCTCTCTCTCTCTCTCACACACACACACATATTCATTGAAGTAAACTGAAGCAGCTTTCTAACAACCTCCTACCTCTGTTCTGTAATTTGTTTAATAAGCCTATTTCTATATAAAACCCTTTTTCCAAGCCACACCTGTTTGGTTATCTTATTTGTGCTGCTTACCCTACTGTCACTGTGAAATGAACCCAGGACCAAACGGAGAGTAGACCAGAAGATTACATATTCAGAAGATTACAATTATATGTATGTTTATCAGCTCTGGTGAAAATCTGAATAAACAAGGAATTTATAAAGAGATTTTATAGCCTTCCTATAGTCAGTTAGGTCATTGATGGCTGGTGTAGTGATGGGCAGTTCATTCCATAGTGGGGGAGTATATATGGAGAAGTCTCTTTTGCAAGTAGATTGTCTGACCTTCGTCTTGCTTGTTGGGATTTCCAAGGTGTTGTTACTAGATGTTCTTGTTCCGGTCTATGTGTTTTCTTGATCATTGACTGAAGGATAGGCGTTGATAAGTTGTTCGTTATCTTGAATATTATTAGTAGGTCAGTAAACCGTGTAAATGCCTTTAGAATACATAACAACATGGAACAGAACAGGAAACATAACTTTTATATAATTGTGCCCCCTGTGTATGGGTTGTATATATCTAAGTTTACTCGCTATTTGAGGAGGGGTTTCTGAGGAAGGAGTTTCCCCTTAACAGATACTATTGAAAAGCACAGCACACATTTCTCACTAATGTCAGCAGTTATAAAATTACTCCCCAAAGGGATTTGCCCAACGTCAAAAGGAGTGTTGGGGTGGTTAGATTTGAACCCTGCCCTCACCAGGCCACACCTTCCCTTTCATCAGCAAGTGCTCCTCATCTTTAATTCTGATAGAATTTCATACTCTCGTAGTGATGGTGCGGAAAATCTTGGATACGATTCTGAGGGGAGAAGGTGTTGAAGGGCTAAGCAGTCATCCTGCAAGATGGTCACTGTAGTCTCCTAAATCAGCCTTAATACTAAGGGACCTCATAATGTGCAGCTTCTTGAAAATATATTTGGTTAATATGAAACAATCACAGCTTTCCTTCTTCTTAAGTGATTCAAGTTCTTTAATATAAAAATATATGACTTGTTCAATTACCAAAATACTTAAAGTCAGATATAATGACCCCCCAGGTCCCTCTCATTTATGATGGACGGCAGTAGTAGATCCTTTCTCCGCTTCCCCATCATTTTCTACTCCCTGAGAGCTACTGCTGTCTGTTTTTCAGTCATTAGAAAGGAAATAGAACTCATTTTCATGTTTATTCCTGAAAACAGGCTATGAAGGAATCAATTCTGATATATTATCAAAGATTAAACAAGAGGAAGAGCCGAATGTCTGGGATCTCCAGGAGTCAGGAGAAAGAGCAGTTACTGACTCATATTCAGGTGAGTAATAATAAATACTATACTGTGTAATAGGAGATATTGCAGAGTATAGCTGAGTAATGCTAATTTACTTACCTGCAACCTCACATATGGAGAATATAAGCTCTCACGGATAGGTGATGCCATTCAATAGAACCCAGGAGAATAAGCATGTTCAGGTCAGAACCAGGAGAATAACCATAGGGGGTCATTCTGTACCCTGAATAGTGGGGTTGGACGTCCAACCTCCGCTCAGCCCCAGAATGCTATTCCAGTGCCAGTGCTCCCCGTATGTACAGAGCAGGGAGCACTAGACGTGGGCAGGAGGGGCTAGCGCCAGGGAGGAGCAGGGGTAGAGCCATGTGTTGGGATGTACAGAGACCATTCAGGTCAGGCCTGTGTACATCCCTCGGTGCGGAGATGGATGCCTGCCTTATTCCTCCTCGAGAGGGAAATAAGTGCCAGGTAATCCGGCAATCACTTCATGTAGCCCCCACAGCCCCATTGTGCTGCTGTGTGAGAGCTCACGCTGCCTGAGCCTGGCCTTGAGGGCTCCCACCAAGGGTCAGACAGTGGTGTGCTTAGGCCGCACTAGGACCAGGCATTCAGCAGCTCTGTCTGTCTCAGTGCCATGGCGAATGGACACCAATGCACCAGCATGCCATCTGTAGTGCTGTGAGGTGGACAGGTAGCCCATGGGACGTCTCCTGCACAGGAATACGGAGCTCCCCTCCCCCAGACATCTATGTCCCCAATTCTGCCATTGCAGGTACATCCGGGCCCCGCGGTGGCAGAATCGGGTCCATCTCCTGCATGTCTGTTTTTTGCCTGGCCTATGCAGGCGGACGTTTGGGAACCAGAATGTGCCTTATAGTGTTTATTTATTTATTTATTTAACCAACAGAGGGTTAAGTGGCTTGCCCAAGGCCACAAGGAGTGCCCATAGGACTAGAAAATGGAAATTACACTAACCTGGTAATTGTAGTTCCTGGAGGGTCCAGTTTAGTCCTCCACAATCGGGTAGTGCCCCTCCTCCTGCAGCCGGGAGACTGGACCAATCAAATCTTCTGTAGTATATATGCAGACGGAGCTCCCAGAAGCCCCCAGTGTACTAGTAACAAAGCATACTTAACGAAGCAACACATTAGATTAATATACAAAATGACATAATTAAAGAGCAATTTGTTCCCCCCAAGAAATATCCAACCCCCTCCCCAAACGAGGAAGTCAGAACACTGCATTGCGCCGGTACCGACGCCCCAGAAATCAAAACACCGCTCCCCACCAGAATCTCAGGAGCTGCCTGAACCCCCAAGACAGGGAAGAGCCTTAGCAAAAAACGCGGCTGCAACAGAGGGACCGAACGGCAAGAGGAACCGTCTTATGAGCAACCGTTCGGAAAGCGCGCCGCATAATCATATCAGACCGTCGGGAGGGAAGGAGGACTAAACTGGACCCTCCAGGAACTACAATTACCAGGTTAGTGTAATTTCCATTTCCTGTTCGGTAATCCAGTTTAGTCCTCCACAATCGGGATGTAACAGAGCAGTTAAGACCGGGCGGGACCTTGCCATCCGGCGCGCAGAACCGCCGAAACAAAACAGGAATCCCGAGCCGCTGACACATCTAAGCGATAGTGTCTACTGAAAGCATGCAGAGACGACCAAGTGGCCGCCCTACAGATATCTGCCGGCGGAACCAGGCTATACTCCGCCCAAGAGGTCGCCTGAGCCCTAGTGGAATGAGCCCTCAGACCCTCCGGAATAGACCGCTGTTGCAACAGATACGCGGACGCGATCGCCTCTTTGAGCCATCTAGCAATGGAGGCTTTAGCCGCCGCTTCCCCTTTACGCGCACCCCGAAGAGCACGAAAAGCCGGTCAGATTTCCGAAAAGACTCGGTAACCTTTAAATAACGATGGAGCGTACGACCCACATCGAGCCGGAGAAGACCTTTGTCCGTTGACCCGACAGATTGCGAAGAAAGCACTGGAAGAAACACTGCCTGATTCATGTGAAAGGGAGACACCACCTTTGGCAGAAAGGAAGGAACCGGACGGAGAACGATCCGATCCGCGGAAAAAGACAAGAAAGGCTCTCGACAGGACAATGCATGCAGATCCGAAATGCGCCGTGCCGAACAGATGGCTACAAGAAAAACCGCCTTCAGCGTGAGATCTTTCAGAGACGCCCTGCGCAGGGGCTCAAAAGGTTCACGAACCAGGGCCCTCAGAACTAAATTCAAGTCCCAAGGAGGAACGAAAACTCTGCGGGAGGGCCGCAAATGAAAAACAGCCGTAAGAAATCGGCGTACATCCGGATGAGCCCCGAGCTTTTAGGGAACTAGCCGCAAGGCCCTTATTGAAACCATCCTGAAGAAAACTTAAAACGACGGGCACGGAAACCGTCGCCGCCCGGACTCCCCGCCGGGAGCACCAGTCTTCAAAAATCCTCCTAATCCGAACGTAAGTAAGAGAAGTGGACGTTTTCCTCGCCCGCAGAAGGGTAGAAATCACCGCGGGGGAGTAGCCCTTCCTTTTCAGCCGAGCCCTCTCAATGGCCAAAACCGTAAGCGAGAATCGATCCACTTGGGGCATCCGCAAGGGACCCTGAAGAAGAAGATCCGGTAGCGCGGGCAGGAGCCAAGGAACGCCGTCGCGCAGCCGGACCAGATCGGCATACCAGGGCCTCCGGGGCCAATCCGGGGCCACCAGTAACACACGACCCTGATGGCTCTCGATATGTTGCACGACCCGGCCGATCAGAGCCCACGGAGGAAAGACATAAAGAAGACCGGACGTTGGCCACGGCTGAATGAGAGCGTCGAGCCCCTCGGACATGCGCTCCCTTCGCCTGCTGAAGAAGCGCCCTGTCTTGGCTGATTGAAAGGTCGCCATGAGATCCATGATGGGTGGACCCCACCGCCGGGCGATTTGCGCGTAAACCTGTGGGTTTAGCTCCCATTCTCCGGGGTCCACCCGCACTCTGCTGAGAAAATCGGCCTGGACATTGTCTATGCCTGCAATGTGTGCCGCCGAGATTGCCGGAAGGCGAGTTTGCACCCAATTGAACAAGGCCGCCGCTTCTGCCTCCAGGGTCACGCTGCCGGTACCCCCCCTTGGCGATTGATGTAAGCTACGGTGGACGCATTGTCCGACAGGACTCGCACCGGCCGGCCGAGAACCAGGGTCTCCAGGGCCACCAGGGCTAGCCGGACTGCCCGCAATTCGAGACGGTTGATCGACCAAGAGGCCTCCAGGGGAGACCATTCCCCCTGTGCAAAGCGGGACTCGCAGTGAGCCCCCCAGCCGGTTAAGCTCGCATCCGTCGTGAACGGAACCCACAGTGGAGGCTCCAAGGGAATCCCCCGCGTCAGGTTCTCGGCGGAGAGCCACCACCGGAGGGATCGGCGAACCGTCTTTGGGCAAGGCAATCTCTTGTTCAACGAGTCGAACTGGTTGGACCAACGTCGCAGAAGAGCACTCTGCAGCGGACGCATGTGGAAGCGCGCCCAAGGCACCACCTCCAAAGTCGCCGCCATCGTTCCGAGGAGCCGCAGGTACCACCACGCCGACGGAGCTGGCATCCCCCGGAAGAGACGGACCAGAGCCCGCAACTCCAGCACGCGTCGCTCCGGAAGGCACACCAAGCCCCGTGCTGTGTCGAAGCGAACTCCCAGATACTTGAGATCCTGTGTCGGAGACAGACAACTCTTGCATTCGTTCACCACCCATCCGAGGGACCGAAGGAGATCCACCACCCTGCTCGTGACTTGCACACACTCCCGACTGGACTTTGCTCGAATCAACCAGTCGTCGAGATACGGATGGACCAGGATGCCCTCCTTGCGCAACGCCGCCGCGACTACAACCATCACCTTTGTGAAGGTGCGGGGAGCCGTGGCGAGTCCGAACGGCATGGCCCGGAATTGGAAATGGCCCCACGGAAGCGCAAAGCGGAGAAAACCGTGGATGGGAGGGCCGGATGGGAATGTGTAAATAGGCCTCGGTAAGATCGAGGGACGTTAAAAATTCCCCTTGACGCACCGCTACGATGACTGACCGCAGGGTCTCCATGCGGAAGTGCGGCACCCTGAGAGCGCGATTCACGCCTTTGAGATCCAAGATCGGACGAAGAGAACCGCCCTTTTTGGGAACCACAAAATAGATGGAGTAGCGACCTGCGCCTCTTTCCAAAGGCGGGACCGGAACCACGGCCCCCAGAGAGAGCAGCCGATCCAGGGTCACGCGGATGTCCCGCGCCTTTTGAGCTCCCTTGCTGGGAGACAGAACAAACGAATCCGGAAGTGGGTGCGCAAACTCCAGGGCATAACCTTCTTCTATAATCTGCAGCACCCACCGATCTGACGTAATTTGGGCCCAAGAAGGAAGAAAGTCGCGCAAACGACCCCCGATAACCGGGTCTCCCTCTAGAGCCCGCCTCGTTTCATTGCGGCTTGCGATTAAAGGAAGAAGCCGAGGAAGAGGCGGCTCCGGAGAAGCCCCTTCCCGCTCCTCTGAAACCACGAAACCCTTGATGACGGGTTCCAAAACGACCGCGCTGCGATGTCCACAGCCGGGAAGAACAAAATCTGCGAACATCCCGAAACTGGCCGCGCGCTGAGGTGGACGACCTATTAAGCTTAGGCTTATCCTCCGGAAGCCGACCACCCTTAGACTCACCGAGATCCTTCACCAACTTATCCAGAGCCTCACCAAATAACAACCTGCCCTTAAAGGGCAGTTTACTGAGGCGAGACTTGGAAGAACCGTCGGCCGCCCAGTTGCGCAACCAGATGGACCGTCGTGCCGCTACCATGGAGGCCATACTATTAGCTAGGGAGCGGATTAAATCATAAAACAGATCCGCCAAGTAGGCTGATCCCGACTCCACGCGGGTAACGTCCAACAGCCCCTGTTGGTCCATACCGGACCCCGAGCGCAGGTGCTGCGACCACCGCAAACAAGCCCGAGCTACCCACGCCTCACATATAGAAGCTTGCAACGATAAGGCGTTGGTCTCGAAAGCTTGCTTCAACAAATTATCAACCTTTTTGTCCTGAACATCCTTCAGGGCCGCGGCCCCTTCAACCGTGATGGTGGTTTTCTTGGTCACTGCCGAAACGGCAGCATCCACCCGTGGAGACTTAAACAAGTCCCTGTCCTTGTCGGCAAGGGGGTAAAGACGATTCATGGTCCGAATCCCTTTCAAACCGGATTCCGGTTGCTCCCATTCCGCATGGATCATCTGCTCAACCACGCGGTGCACAGGAAAAACTACCTGGGCATCCCTGACCGCCTGAATGAGAGGATCCTCGAGACCCTCCTCCTCCAGCGGCCGCACCGCAGAGAGGTTAAGCGCTTGGAGAGACTCCGTGACCAAAGGGACCAGCTCGTCCCTTCGAAACACCCGAATGATTCGAGCCTGATCTTCCGGCTCCGGGAGCTCCCCGTCTTCTAACTCCTCCACCTCAGTCTCAGGATCCCCCTCAGCCTCGGAATCCGGAAGACAAAGGGTGTCCTGATCCTGGTCCCCCAACCTGGGCCGCTTGACAGCAGGTTGGGAAGACCGCTGAACCCCCCCTGCGGATCCTGGGGGGAGAGAGGCGGGCCAAGCCTCCGGCAAGTGACCGGACCGGCTTAAGCGGAAGGCCTGATGCATGAGAAGAACAAAATCTGGGGAAAAGTCTATAGGCGACGCTACTACAGCCGCCTGCTGGAGCTCAGGGACCGACGTATTAGACGCCGGGCCCAAACCAGAAGGGAGGATGCTCGGTGAAGGGACACTGTCCCCCGAAAGAGAAGGTTCCACGGGCACATGCTGTTCCTTAACTTCAATAGGAAGCTCCAGGTCTGAAGAAACTGCAGCACAGCTCTTGCAGATTCCAGAGTCAGTCATTGTACCTCTGCGGGACCCACAAATTACACACTGAGGTTTGGCAGCCATGCTAAGGCAACCTGCTCTCAGGGAGAAAGAAGGCAACAGGAACAGGGAAGCCCACACCAAGGGGACTAACCTTATTCAAATCAGTACAGCTTTAAATTTAAAACTTTTTTTTTTTTTTTTTACAGAAAACAAAACACTCCCCAGTATCCTAGGGGTGCCCTGAGCAAAATCGCCAGGAAAATAAACCCCAAAAACACCAGGGGAACCCGTGCACAAGTGTTAAAAAGTGCCCTTAAAAAGCACACTTTAGAAATCCAAAATGGCCGCTGCACTTTTTCACCCGCGGTAAAAAACGGCGCGAAAATACAAAGGTAACCAAATAATATGGAAAAGAAAGAAAACGACCCTCTAATACAGGGCAAGCGAAAAAAATCAGGAAAAAAGTGCAATTTGGAAGCCAGGGGAGCCGACAGAGCCTCTGACAATGCAAAGAACAGAGAGAGCTGAAAAGTTAAAGCAAGGAAAATTCCTACCAGCTCAGGGAACAGCAAGGAACTCAGCCCACTTCTCCAAGTGACAGGCAGTGTTGCAGCCGGTATGGCTCTTCCCCGTACAGCCTTGGGGAGAGCTCAACCCAGGCTTCAGAGATTCCCAGACCGGCCTTGGTCTGGCTTCCCCCAGGATGTCCCCTGTGGTTTTTTTTTTTTTTTAAAGATACAGCTACCTAGCAAAGAAATAGAAAATAAAGGACCAGAAAGTTAGTTCTTTTGGGGTTTCTAACTAGTGTTGCTCCTTCAAGTGTCACTTAGCGTGCCCAGAAAGGGCACAGAAGTCCTCCAGCTGCAAGGAGACTGGACACACTGGGGGCTTCTGGGAGCTCCGTCTACATATATACTACAGAAGATTTGATTGGTCCAGTCTCCCGGCTGCAGGAGGAGGGGCACTACCCGATTGTGGAGGACTAAACTGGATTACCGAACAGGAACCCCATTCTCTCCACCCTGAGATTGCTGTCCTTAGGTGAGACTTGGACCCTTGGCCCTCCTGGCTGAGGTACCTTGTCCTAACCACTAGGCCACTCCTCTTTACAAGAGGCTCTGCCAAACAGAGGGCCCAATATTCTAAAGGCATTAACACTTTTTTCTGATTTATTTATTTATTTAGCTGCATTTATATCCCGCTTTTCACTGGGTCAAAGCGGTTGGGGGATACATTTAACACGAGGGATATGAGACACATACACTAATACTTACAGGGAACATGGGCAATGGAGGGTTAAGTAGCTTGCCCAAGACCACAAGGAGCACCTGCGGGACTAGAAACCCCAGTCCTTCCAGCCCAAGGTTGCTGTCCTCTAGTGGGATTTGAACCACCAACCTTCCGGCCTGTAGTACCTTGTCCCAACCACTAGGCCACTCCTCCCACTTTTTTCTGATCTGCTAAAATAACCCCAATTATCAGGCACTTCAGTAATTGACAGTTAGCCTCTCAATATCCAGGCTGTGAGGACCAGGGATGTAGCAGAGTTCTCTGAAGCTGCATGATGAGGTTTAGGGAACTTTCCTGTTCAGAGGAGATGGGAAGAGGTTCTCCACTCCAGTATGTGGTTAAGAACATGACTCAGTTTGTCTGCGAGGACGTTGTCTTTTCCAGCCAGATACATGTCTCTGAGAGTTATCTCATGTGAGATGAACCAGTTCCCCATTCTGACAGTCTCTAACACAGGAAAGTATAATCTAGACAGATTTAAATGTAATATTGCTTTACAAATGAAAAAAAACCCAGCATAAAATATTTGCTTTTTTTTGGAGCCTTTGAAAGGATATAGACATAGTGAAGGCAACATGGGTAAATTCTCTGGGCTGAAACTTGCTCTTCACTCAGTGGCTAAAACTATGTGCTGAGGTTTCACAGCACCTGGACTGGCACTGGGGGAGGCAGTACACAGAAAGCTGGGCTCAGATTTCTTCCCGCTGGCTGGGCTGCTTGATTTTTCTTCTCTTGGGCTTGTCTCTTATCAGTACACTGGTACTGAGGCTTTAATGCTTGAGGGAAGAGGCTCAAAGAGTGTGAGAGTTAGAGAGCTTTCAAATGAGAGGGGACACGCTCCTAACCAGTGAATCAAAACAAAATATTACCTGGACATGATTAATTAATCCCTTTACTAATTTTTGTTTGCACATCCCTTGGCAGAGATGACAGCCTCCAAATGTTTCTTGAAGCCATCTATACGTTTTGTACATCTGCCTTCTGGTAGTTTCTCCCACTCTTCTGCTGGATTCCTTTTACCAATGGTAGATTTAGAGTAGTTACTCACCTGTAACAGGTGTTCTCCAGGAGCAGCAGGAATCAGAACTCATATATGGGTGACGTCAACGCCGATGGAGCCCCCATGCGGAGCATTTCCCCAGCTTTCAAGGAAAGCCTTGGGAATGGAGGCACGCACGCGTGGTCCCCTTCCCGCCCAAAGGTGCCATCTTGCTCAGTCAGATGACATAGCTAAAAGACAGCACAAAACAAAATGAACTATATACAACTGCAACTCCAAGGGGAGGAGGGAGGGTTGTGAAGACTGATTCCTGCTGCTCCTGGAGAACACCTGTTACAGGTGAGTAACTACTCTTTCTCCAGGACCAAGCAGGAAGTCAGTCCTCACATATGGGTGACTCCCTAGCTCTGGGCTACCAGGAACCCAGGCTAAAAAATAGAGCTCCCTCTAGAGTCTCAGAAACAGTGAGAGAATCTTCTCTGAGACTACACCTGAACGGACCAACACCAGGGCCGGAGGGTAGGAGTTACCTAAACCTCAAAGAGATTACGGAATACTGCTTGCTCAAAAGCACTGTCCCTACGGGACTCCCTCTCGAGGCAGTAGTGGTCCGCAAAAGTCTGGCTTGAAGACCAAGTAGCGGCCCGCAGATGTCTGCCAACGGAACAGAGCGGAGGTGAGCTACTGATGCGGCCTTAGCCCTGACCCGGTGGGCCGTGACTCGACCCTCCAGGGAGAGGCCGGCTGCCCTGTACGCCCAGGCGATACAGTCTGCCACCCAGATGGACAAAGTACGCTTAGTGAAAGGCAACCCTAATTTATCCCTAAGGTATCCCTTTCCTTGCAAAAATAACTGAGAAACTTGTCCAAATCCAACTCCAGGACTACATTGATGACCACTCCCCCCTCGACTTATTCCAACATGGATTCAAAAAACATCATGGAGTCGAAACCCTCCTCACTTCCTTACTCGATTCCCTTTATACTCACACCCGGAACTCCACCCAAGGATGTCTACTCATTTTCCTAGACTTATCCGCTGCATTCGACTCCCTCCCCCACCATCAACTCCTACTCAGACTTCATGATATAGGTCTGAGGGGCACAACTCTAAAATGGTTCACATCCTACCTTGACCACAGAACACAACAGGTCCGTATAGGAAGTGATACTTCCCTCCCTTTCACACTAAAACAAGGCGTACCTCAAGGTTCCAGTCTATCAGCGTTACTCTTTAATATCTTCCTCCAACCTGTATGCACGATCTTCCAAAATTATGGCATCCAATATCAAATATATGCAGATGATATGATGTGTTTCTTCCCATTTAACCTCTCTAACCCTAATTTCTCTAAACTAAATGAATGTGTAACCAGCCTCAAATCTTGGCTCTCTCAACACAACCTAATAATCAATCAATCCAAAACTGAAGCACTCCAAGTCTTCTCTAACCCCTCATACATTCCACCTACAACCCTCACCTTTGACGATCTCACTATCACTTTAAAAAACCAGGTGAAATATCTTGGTATCATACTCGATCAGAACTTATCCTTCACAGATCAAATAAAGAAAACCACTAACACAGTCTACGCTAAGCTACGCACACTCAGGAACCTCAAACCTCTCCTAAGCCCTGACTCCTTTCGCACTGTCTGTCAGGCCCTTACAACCCCCACGCTAGACTACTGTAATCTGATCTATCAGGGCCTTCCCAAGAACTCTATTCAACCCCTCCAACTAGCCCAGAACACACTAGCGCGGCTCATAACAAACAATCCTAGACGAGCTCATATTACACCTATCCTCTATGATCTCCACTGGCTCCCAATTCATCACCGAGTAAAATTCAAGGTTCTTACTCTAATACACAAAATTATTTCAAAGGAGTCAGCTCCTTGCCTCTCCCCTCTCCTTGCTCTCCCCTACAACACTAGAAATCACCGCTCTATCACTAAAAACTTACTTACTACACCTACAATTAAAAAACACTGTAAACAATTTACATGCAACAGGACATTTTCTCTCTATGCTCCATCCCTTTGGAACACCCTTCCACATGACCTGCGCAACTGCGTGAGCCATGCTGACTTCAGGAAAAAGCTAAAGACTCATCTCTTCCTTGATCATTTTTCTCTCCCACCCTAATACCTAAACCCCCTTAATTATCTCCCTACCCTTGTCCCTTCAAACTGTACAGTACTCCTATCCGTAGTTTAGCAAATACATACATATATAAATATGTAAATAGTTGTTCACTGTTCATTGTAATTAGTTGTATAATACAATTTTGTTTGTTCAGGTTTTTATTCTGTACCCTGTTATTCGTTCCTTGTAACAGTTGAAATATACTGCCTTTTATTGTTCTATGTGAACCGTTTTGATTTGTAGAAAGACGGTATATAAAACATGTTAAATAAATAAATAAATAAAGGAAATGAAGAGCTGAGAAGCTCTTCTATGCCCCTGCATACATTCTAGGTAAAAGGACAGCGCCCTCCTACAATCCAGGGTATGCAAGACAGTTTCGGCCCTACTGGCGTGCGGCCTGGGAAAGAACGTCAGAAGTACCACCTCCTGATTGAGGTGGAAGAAGGAAACTACCTTTGGAAGGAACTTAGAATGAGTCCTCAAGACTACCCTGTTCTTATAGAACCTGGTATACAGCCTATCCGAGACCAGGGCCTGAAGCTCACTCACACGCCTAGCCGAGGTGAGTGCCACGAGAAACAACGCCTTCCAGGATAAGAAACGTAAGTGGCAGGTAGCCATCGGCTCAAATGGTGGGTGAGTCAGTTGCTGCAAGACCACATTGAGATCCCACTCAGTGGCCGGTGGACGAATAGGAGGCTTGAGCAGGAGCAGGCCTCTGAGGAAGCGAGACATCAGAGGGTGGCCCGATAGGGATTGTCCATCCACCGGCGAGTGATGAGCTGAGAGGGCACTGAGGTGGACCCAGACAGAGTTGGACTTAAGTCCTAGGTTAGACAGGTTAAGCAGGTATTGCAGCACCACCGGGACCGAGCAAGAGAAAGGATCCTCCTGCTGTTGAGAACACCAAGTGGAAAACCTACGCCACTTTAGAGCATAGGCCTTCCGAGTGGGATGCTTCCTGGAAGCCAACACTACCTCTTCAACCTTCTTTGGTAGGAGCAAGGGAGCAAGGACTACCCTTTCAGCAGCCAGGCCATCAAATTGAGGGATTTGAGGTTGGGGTGTAAGAGGGACCCCTGATCCTGAGTCAGACGGTCGGGTTGTAGCCCCAGAGGAAGTGGGGTATCCACTGCCAACTGCAGAAGGAGGGGGAACCACAGCTGCCTGGGCCACCTGGGGGCTATCAAGATCACCGTGGCCCTGTCCTGCTGGGTTTTGAAGAGAGTCCGGGCCACCAGAGGTGTGGGAGGAAATGCACACAGCAGGCCCACCGCCCAAGGGATCAGGAATGCATCCGCTGCTGACCTCAGGGGATGCGGTTATCTGGAACAGAACTGAGGTAGTTGCCTGTTCAGAGGACTGGCAAAAAGGTCCATGGTTGGAAGTCCCCACTTCAGAAAGATCTGTTGGACTACCAGAGGATCCAACTGCCACTCGTGAGGCTGCAGGAGTCTGCTTAGCCTGTCCGCCAGGCAGTTTTCCTGGCCGGGGAGGTAGACCGCCTTGAGGGTCATGCCCAGATTGAGGGCCCAGGAACAGAGAGCCTGTGCTTCCAGGCACAGTAGACGGGACCCTGTACCTCCTTGCTTGTTCACGTAGAACATAGCCACTTGGTTGTCTGTCTGAATCAGGACAGATTGGTGGGAGAGAACCTGAGAGAAAGTCCGTAAGGCTAGTCGAATGGCTCTCAACTCCAGCAGGTTGATTTGCTGGGTGGCCTCCCACGGAGACCACAGGCCTTGGGTGCAGGCCCCTTGGCAGTGTGCACCCCCAGCCCTGTAGGGAAGCATCGGTCTTCAGTACCTGAGTGTGTGGGGAGGCCTGAAAAGGAACTCCCTCTACCAGGTTTGGGAGATGCTTCCACCAGCGTAAGGAGTCCACCAAGAGTTTGGACACCTTTATCCTGTCTGACAGCTTCCCTGTGGCTTGCACCCACTGTGCCCCGAGGCACCATTGAGCTGGCCGCATATGCAGACGGGCATTTGGGGTGACATGCACTGTGGAAGCCATGTGACCTAAGAGCCGGAGGAAGCATCTGGCAGAGACCAGGGAGTTCGCCTGAAACCGGCCGGCCAAGTTCATCAGCCTGTGAGCTCTGTCCACAGGCAAATATAGGCCTTTGCATGGATGGTATCCAACCTTGCCCCTATGAACTCCAAGTCCTGTGAGGGGACTAAAGTGGACTTTTGGAAGTTTATGACGAACCCCAGATGCTGAAGCAGGGATATTGTTCAGAAGGTGGCCTGCCTGGCCTCCTGTGGAGACTGGCCCCTGATAAACCGGTCGTCCAGGTACGGGAACACAAAGATCCCCTGGTTCCTGAGGTAGGCCGCAACCACTGCCAGGCATTGTGTAAAAACCCTGGGGGCGGAGGTGAGGCCAAAGGGAAGCACTCTGTACTGAAAGTGGTTCCCTCCCACCACAAATCTGAGGTATTGCCTGTGATTTGGATGGATGAGGATGTGAGTATAAGCATCCTTCAGGTCTAAGGAGCACAGGCAATCTCCCTGCCGGAGGTAGGGCAGTAAGATTCCAAGGGTAAGCATCTTGAACTTTTCCCTCTCCAGAAACTTGTTCAGATTTCTTAGGTCTAGGATGGTTCTGAGGCCTCCTGTTCTCTTTGGTACCAGAAAGTACCTGGAGTAGAAGCCTTGCCCTTCCAGGTGGTGAGGCAC
Source organism: Ichthyophis bannanicus (assembly GCA_033557465.1). Lineage (NCBI taxonomy): Eukaryota > Metazoa > Chordata > Amphibia > Gymnophiona > Ichthyophiidae > Ichthyophis > Ichthyophis bannanicus. The sequence goes on from JAWIIG010000071.1 coordinate 188,444, forward strand.
CGGTTCCACCACCTGGTCCTGCAGAAGACCTTTCAACTCCTGGAGGAGTAAGAACATAAGAACATAAGATATGCCATACTGGGTCAGACCAAGGTCCATCAAGCCCAGTATCCTGTTTCCAACAGTGGCCAATCTAGGTCATAGTCATACTTACCTAGCAGTTTCCCCAAAAGACACAGGTTCCGCAATGCTTGTACTGGGTCAAGCATTGATATCCTGGGTCCCTTCTTAATAATGGTTTATGGACCTTTCCTCCAGGAACTTGTCCAAACCTTTTTTAAGCCCAGCTACACTAACAGCCTTTACTACATCCTCCGGTAACAAATTCCAGAGTTTGATTACACGTTGAGTGAAGAAATATTTTCTTTTATTAGTTTTAAATAGTTTACCCTGTAGCTTCATTGCATGTTCCCTAGTCTTTCTATATTCTGATAACGTAAACAGTCGATCTACGTTTACCCGTTCCACTCCATTCATTAATTTATAGACTTCTATCATATCTCCCCTCAGCCGTCTCTTTTCCAGGTTAAAGAGCCCTAACCTTTTTAGCCTTTCTTCATAGGAGTATCCTTCCATCCCCTTTACCATTTTGGTGGCTCTTCTCTGAAGTAAGTTTCTGTGCAGAGGGGGTCTTGGAGGCTCCCCTGGAAAGTAGGAGGGGGGGATCTGGGTGACGTGGAGCAGATAGCCCCTCTCTATGATGCTTAACACCCAAGTATCCCCTGTGATGGCTGGCCACCTGTCCGTGTACAGGGTCAGCCGACCTCCTGTGCCCTGGAGAGAAGCGAAGGCTATGCTGGCATAGTCAAAAACCCCCTCCCTGCTTAGCAGGAGCCGGAGTAGGAGGCTTGGGGGCCTTCTGTCTACGGGGCCCATGACCCTGCCCCTTGGCCTGCTGGCCCTGTTGGAGAGCTGCAGAGGCCTGGTAGTGAGGGTAGGTTTTGTAGGCAGTGGTCTTCCTTGGGTAAAAGGTCTTTTTCCCCGAGCCCTTCTGAGAAGGGGCAGAGGTTTTCCTGGACAGCCTGGTCCTGGTGAGAGTCTCTGACTCGAGTTGTGCAGCCTTGTCAGCCATGGGCTTGCCAAAGAGGTTTTCACCTCAACAAGGGACATCGACCAACTTGTCCTGCACCCATGGCTCGAGGTCCGAGGATTGTAGCCAGGCCTGGTGGCGTGCACCGATGCCGGCCCCTGCTACCCAGGCCGAAGCCTCAAATCCATCATAGGCTGCTCGAGAGATAAACTTCGAGCACTCTCGAATCCCAGAAGACAAGGCCTTGAACCTCTGCAAAGGTTCCTCGGACAACCCAGCTGAGAACCCGGCAATCTCCTTTGCCAGGTCTCGAAGGTACATGCCCATGTACAGCTGGTAGGTCTGGACGCGGCAAGCAAGCATAGAGCCCTGGAAGCACTTTCTACCGAGGGCATCCAGGTACTGGGCTTCCATGCCGGGAGGCACCGAGGAGTGCATCTTCTGACTCTTCAGACGATGCATGGCCGATTCCACAACCATGGAGTGGTGTGGTAGCTGTACCTTTTGGAACCTGGGGCTCTTGCAGACTCGATAGATGGAATCGACCCGCTTGCTTAGAACCGGCATCGAGGCTGGCGCCTCCCACATACGGAAGAGCAACCGCTCCAGCATCGGAGGAACCGGTACAGTAAAGGCCTCCTAGGGAGGAGAGTCATACTGTAGGGCCTCGAGCTCCTCGGCTGGAGGCTCCTCCTCGGGGTCCGCCAGGAAGGCCAAGGCTTTGGCCATGTCCCGCACGAAGTCCGAGAACCGGGTATCCTCCGGGGGGGACCTTGTCCGAGGCTCGGAACCCGGTGAGTCCGAAGGGACGCACCGAGTCCAGAAGGTGTCTGGGGACTCCTCTTCCTCAGTTTCCCACGCCAATACGTCCGAGGAGGAATCAAGCGGCTCCGAGCGGCTGGGCATCGACGCCATCCGCCCCGATGCCGAGGGTACCGGCGTCGACGACCTTGGTCCCGAACAGGAGGCCAAGGGTGACCTCGGCCGAGGATTGACTCGAGTTCGCATGGTCTCGAGGATCAGCTTGGCCTCCGGGGTCGACTTGGACATCGAGGTCCCGGTGGTCGGGGCAGATGCGCCGGTGAGACCGGCGATCAGCACCCGCTGCTACTCCATGAAGGCAGACAGTCTGCTCTCCAAGGCCGTCAACCTGAGTCCGAGCTCAGGAGACGGAGCAGCCTCCGACTCGGGCCCCGACGGCGGCTCCCCCGGAGGAGAGTCCACGAGGACTACAGTACTCACGTGGCTCGGGGGCTCCGACTCCACACAAGGATGCTTAGCAGGCCTCTCCGACTCCGAAGACCCGGGACGGTGGTCGGGGCTATGCGACCTGGCCCTCGAGGGACCAAGAGCGTCCACCGACGCTGCCCTCGCGGGTTTCTTCTTCCTTCCGTGCTCCCTCGAGGGGGACTCCCTCTCAGAGGAGCCCCGACGATGCTCGGGGTCAGACTCCCGAGATGTCGAGGCCTCTGACGAAGTCCAGACCTGTCCAGACGCAGAGTCGGAAAAGATCCTCTCATGTTGGTATTGACGGATCCTCAATGCCTTCGAGGACATTTTGCCACAGGGGCTACAGACCTTAGGATCATGGTCTGGCCCCAGGCACCGGAGGCAGCAGTCATGTGTGTCGGTGAGAGACATAAGTTTCTTGCACCGATCACACTTTTTAAAACCACTGGCAGCCATCGGGGGAAAAAGGGCCCTTGCAAGATCAAAAAATTGGGCTGCCAGGGAAAGAAAAATTGGCGCGAACGCAGTCACTAAGGACAAAAAACGAAAAAAGAGATCCGGGCTCGGCACCGGTGTACCAAGTCCAGGCGGGAAAGGGAACCGACGTCGAACCGAAGAAAAAACACGACTTTCTTTCTTTCTTTAACTGTATTTATATCCCGCTTTTCACCAGGTCAAAGCGGTGTAACATAAGGGGGGGGGGTGGATAATCAGATATAGGGTAGGGCCGACACCAGGTGGGCAACATTGATGATTTCGATAAAAGATGGACATAGACATGGACAAGGTAGCACAGTTTTTGATCTTATGTTCATGATGGATGGGTTAGGGGATTGGTGCAGTCAGTGGTGGGAGTTTGTTTCTGTTTTGAGATATTCTTGGAATAGGATGTTTTTTAGTTGTTTTTTGAATGACAAGAGATCACCGTTGTTCCTGATGTGATTTGGTAGAGCATTCCAGAGGGACGGAGCATAAAGTTCAAAGGCTCTGTTGCAGGTTCGTTGAGTGCATTTGGTTCTTTTGTGAGGGATGGCGAGGGAGTTGCTGGAGGTTTGTCTGGTTGTTTTGCTGTGGGCTGGACTGGGTAGCAGGGTGCGGAGCTGGGTGGTCTGTGTTTGGTGGATGGCTTTTTGAGTGAGTAGAATGGATTTGTATTTAATTCTTGCTTCAAGGGGAAGTATGTGTAGGTCCCTCAGAATTGGAGTGATGTGGTCCCGTTTCTTTGCTTTCTGAATAATTCTTGCTGTGGTGTTCAAGGCAGTTCGGAGGGGGTTGGTCTGTGTGGCGGGTAGTCCATGGTAGCTTACGTTGCAGTAGTCCAGATGTGGGAGTGTCATAGCTTGCATTACTGTCCTGAAGTCCTGAGGTTCGAGGAGAGGTCTGAGACGTTGTACTGTTTTAGCTTTGTGGAATATAGTTCCGGTGGTTTTAGTGATTTGTTGCTTGAGCGTAAGAGCTCAGTCTATGATAATGCCTAGATATCTTATTTGTGGCTGTATTTGAATTTGTGTGGTTCCCATGTTGAGGTGTGTAGGTGGCGTGAAGTCAGGGTCTTTTGTTACTATGAGAGCTTCGGTTTTCTTTAAGTTAATGGATAGGTTGTTCTCTTGCAGCCAGTTGGATACTTCGGTGAAGCATGCTGATAGATGTTCATTTGTTGGGTTTGTGGTTGTAATTGGGGCATAGAGCATTATGTCATCAGCATATATGTGGAAGTTGATGTGGGTACGTATGACTGAGCAGAGTGGTCGCAGGTAGATGTTGAAGAGCATGGCAGATAGTGTGGATCCTTGAGGCACTCCTTGGTATTGCTGGAAGGGGGCGAGGTTGATATGCTTGTGCGGATCAATTATTGTCTATTAGATAGGTAGGATTGAAACCATTGGAGTACAGTATCTTTGATTCCAATTGTTTGTAGTCTGTGTATGAGGATGTTGTGGGAGATGGTGTCGAAGGCTGCTGATATATCCAGGAAGATCATAGCATATCCGGAGTGTTTTGCTTGAGTTCCTATGATGAGGGTGTTCATCAGTGCTGTCATGAGGGTCTCGACTCCGTGTAGTGGACGGAAACCATGTTGTTACGGGTCCAGTATGTTGTTGATGTCTAGATGTTCTTGAAGCTGCTGCTGGACTACCTTCTCGATTATCTTGGCGGTGAACGGGAGGCTCGCTTCGGTCTGTAGGAGGTGGGGTCTAGGGGATCCATGTTGTGCTTTTTTAGGGTTGGTCGAATGATTGTGGTTTTGAGGATGTCTGGCATGCGTCCTTGGTTGAGGGATTCATTGACAATGTGGGTTAATGGTGCACTCAGGTCTTCTTTGGATTTCTTTATCCATTCAGTAGGGCAGGGGTCTAGTGGGGAGGTGGTGGTGTTTAGGCGGGAGGTGGTGGATGATATTTCTTCTTCTGTGGTTGCTTCATACATACTCCAGTCTCTGTTCATGATGGGGTGGTGATTTGTTGTGGCTGTCTCGGTGTTCAGATGTGGATTCTGTGGTTGTTGGAGCTGTTTGTATTGTCAGGCTAGTAATTCTGGTGGGATATTTGGTAGTTGGTCAGAGTTGTTAGGTGCTCTTGTCAGTTTTTTGATGATCTGAAAGAGTTCTCGGGGTTTGTTTATTGATGTATTTATGATCTTTGAATGGTAGGCTTTTTTGGCTTTGTCAGTTTCTGTGTGGTATGCATCAAGTTCATATATGTATTTTGTTTTGTCATCTTTATTTTTGGTTTTTCTCCATTTTCTTTCTGTCCTTCTGAGTTTGGTTTTTAGTTTCCGGAGGCTGGGAGTGAACCATCGGGCTTTTGAGGAGGTGGGTCTGGTGTTAGCTTTGTTTGTTGCTGCACTGGACGCAGAGGAGATTGTGGTGTTCCAGTTGTAAATTAGGTCATCGATGTCGTTGGAGTTTGTTTGGAGTTTAGGTAGAGTTTGTGCTAGGAAGTCTTCTTTGATAAATGCTTTAAATCTTCTTGTGTGTTGTTTGTTCTCCTTGTTATTCATATGTTGGTAGGTGTGGGATATGTTGATGAAGTAGTGGTCTGACCATGGTACAGGTGAGATCTCCGGGTTCTTGTATGAGGAGGCAGTTTGGGAGTTTAGGAATATGAGGTCCAGTGTGTTCCCTTTTTCGTGTGTTGGTTCTTTTATGATTTGCGTCAGGTTCATTGCTGTCATGGCGATGATGAAGGTTTCCACTTGTTCATCTTGGAGTGATGGGAGGTTGAAGTCTCCTAAGATTATTTGCTCTTTTGTGGAGCTGGTGCTCTCAGATATGAGTTGTAGTATCCTTGGTAGGTCGGTGTTTGTGGTGGGTGCACGGTAGATTAGGCATATTGAGAGGTGTTTATTGGTGAGGGTGAGTATGTCTGCTTCATTGGTGGTTTCTGAAGTATGGATCCTGAGGTGGAGGTTGGCTTTTGCTATAATGGCTACACCCCCTCCTTTCGCGTGTGTTCGGGAGCAGTGTTGGAGGTTGTATCCTTTTGGGGTTAGTTGGTTCATTACCACTGTGTCGTTGTCTGTTAGCCAGGTCTCTGTTACACACAGGATGTCAATCTTCTTAGTTGTAATCAGGTCTTGGAGCATGTGGTATTTGTTTCTGACTGAGCGTGCGTTTATTAGTGAGATGGAGAGGTGGTGGTAGTTTGGGGGGTCAGGGATGTGGGTTAGTGTATACTGTGCGTGGGGGTAGTTGTGTGCAGGGTTGTAGATGTTTGTGGGTTGGATTGTTGTGATGTCTGGCCAGAGTAGGTTATTGAATGTGTCTGTGGGGGAGGGGTAGAGGGTCAGGAGAGGGGTTAGGAGGTAGATAGGGGCTAGGAAGGGTGGCATGGTGTGTGAGAGTACCTTGGTGTTTAGGAGCTGTGCTGTGTTTCAGTGCTGGTTCCTTGGAGTGTTGGGGTCTTTTTTTCTGTGGAGTTGTAATTGAAGTTGTATTTCCACTGCTGTAATGGTTGGTGTATTCAGCTGTTTGTCGTGGTGGTTTTCGTTTTTGCCTCTTTTTTGTTTCCACTGTTTTCATGCGTCCTGTGTGGTCAGTTGCTGAGACATTTCTTTTGGGTTGTTTTAGATTGTGCGCGCCTCTGTGCCGCACCTAAGGGCCACGCCAAAGGGCCCTTTGGCGAGGCCCTCAGGTGCGGGCCCGCCAGGCACGGGCGCGCCCTGCTGGGACGCCGCTTTAAAGTGTGCCTTGCTGTGGTCGCGTTGCTCCCACTGCCCCGACTTAACGCAGGAAAAATCAACTTTTTTCACGGGTGACAAGGACAGACATCCGAAGGGCTCCACGGAAAAAAGAAGACTGAGCAAGATGGCGCATGTGTGCCTGCATTCCCAAAGGCTTTCCTTGAAAGCTGGGGAAATGCTCCACATGGGGGCTCCGTCAGCGTCGACGTCACCCATATGTGAGGACTGATTTCCTGCTTGGTCCTGGAGAACAGCTCTTTTCAAAGATTCTCGATTGGATTGAGATCAGGACTCATTGCTGGCCAGTTTAAAACAGTCCATGGGTTCCTTTTTAGCCATTCTTTTGGATGCATGTTTTGGGTCACTGTCCTGCTGAAGGACCCATGACCTTCAATCCACATTTTGCCCCAAAATTCCTTGGTAGTCCTCTGACTTCATGATTCCTTTAATATGTTCCAGGCCTCCAGTTCCTGAGGCAGCAAAACAGCCCCACAACATTATGGAACCTCCACCATCTTTAACTGTAGGAAGGGTGTTTTGTTCCTTTACGCTTCATTTCTTCGCTTGTAAATGCATCGCTGGTCTGCACTACAAAAGAGTGCAAGTTTGGTTTCATCTGTCTACAGAACATTTTATCCAGAAGGATTGTGGTTTCTCAAGGTGGGTTTGGGCAAACATCAGGCGTGCCTTTCTATGTCCTGTCTTTGAGTAGTGGAGTCCTCCTTGGCCTTCGCCCATGAAGTCCTTCTTTGTTTAGGGCATAGCTCATGGTGTGGGTTGAAACCACCATTTCAGATTTCTCCAGGTCAGCCTTAATCTCTTTGGACTTTCTATGTGGTGTTTTTCCAACAGTTCGCACTAACCTTCTAAGACTTCTTTTCCTCTTCCCACACATCCTGGGAGGTTCTTGACAGTTCCATTAGCAGAAAACCTCTTAATAGCATTGTGAACTGTAGACACAGGAATCTGAAGGTCTTTGGAGTTGCCCTTGTACTCCTTTGAAATTTGATGTTTGGTGATAATGGCTTTTCTGACGGTCTCAGGCAGCTCTCTTGTCTTTACCAAAGAGCAGATACAGTCAAAGTAAAGCAATGGGGCCTAGTGGCCACACAAACCCAGCCTCATCAGTGCATGCTTTTACCTGCAGGAAGATTGGGCAATATGCAAATAGTCTATTTATCCTTGCAAGTGATTTTTTGAAAAGCTCCTCATTATGGGGGTCATCCTCACTATTTGGCCGCCTCTGTATTCCTGGCTAACCTTCCCGTATGAACAAGGTGTTTGTACGGGGAGGCTAGACAGGACCGGGAAGGGGGTGGAGTTAGGGCGGGCAGTGGGCGGTCTACGACCATGGACATACAGGGCCGATTCTGATGTCAGCCCTATACGTCTAGGGCCGGCGGGTTGAACAGGGACTTATTTCACCTCTGAGGTGGAATATGTTCCCCAGACAGCAGGGGATGGCTGGTCTGGGCAGTGGAAGAGCTCGGAGAGGGTGCAGGTGATTCCTCACAACCCAACCCTGGCCTTGGGAGACCTGATCGGAAGTCGGGCTGCAGAGAATTGCAGAGCACATCAGCGGCTGGGGATCGCAGCTCCTGAATGGAGCCGCAGTGCCGTGGCAATTAGATGCCATGGCGCCACGGCTCTATTCAGGAGCCTTTGAGGTAGCCAGGTAGAGGCCTGTATGTGCAGGCCAGCCGGAATCAGGTCCCAACCTGCACGTACAGGCCTAGTCGTGATTCTGATCCCACGGGATCAGAATCGCATCGGCCTCTGTGTGTCTGATTCTGATCGGGCGCACAGGGGCATGGATGTCCTGAACAGAATGCAGCCCTATGCATATATTTACAAAACAAGGTTTAATATTTAAACATGTGACATCCAAATATGAATTTATCTTGCACTGTTCTTGGAGGGATGGAATGGAAATAAGATTTGAGTTTAATAAACAAAATCTTGGGGGACGGGGGGCTTGTGGTCTAAAAGCTAATTGTGAAGGAGTGCAGTGCGGAGGTTTTGCCTGGGACGCCTAATATTCAAATTCATTTCCGGGATCATTATAGCTTTCCATAGTCATTAATACATCATTAATGTCTTCTATTTGTATCCTATTTGTATGCAGATAATCAGTCTATCCAGGAACAGAAGAAGGAAGAGAATCGCGAAGAACCTCCTGTAGAAATGCAAAAATCAGGAAATGTCTCTGAGAATATTTCCCATAGGACTGAGAGGAAAAACACAAGGAATCGTCAGCAGGAATCAGAGAAGGAGCAGAGAGACCCTGCAGGAGACTCACCGGATGGAGTCACTGAGTGTGAGAGAAGTGACAGGGAACTCACAGACATCCCTGAGCACCAGATACACCTGAGAGCAGAGAGATCTTTCCCAAATAACAGCATTGACCAAATGGCTTCTAAACACCACCAGGGAGAAAGGAAAGGGAAGAAATTCTGTCTGTGTGACTCCTGTGGAGTGAGTTTTGATAAGAAATATGATTTATTATTGCACCAGAGGACGCACAGTGGAGAGAAACCCTTTTCATGCTCTCAGTGTGGAAAATGTTTCAAAGAGAAGTTAACCCTGAAATTACACCAGAGAATTCATACTAAAGGGAAGCCACTTCCCTATATTGAATTTAGCAAAGGTGTCTGTCATAAGGAACTATTAATTACAAACCAAAGAACACACACTGGAAAAATGTCTTTCAAAAGAAAAAAATTTATGCAATTCTTAAGAAAGACCCAAAATTCATACATAAGAGGGAGAAAAATTTCACCTTTGGAAATAGAGAAAAGCTTCATTGGTCGATCAGAGCCAATAATTCTCCAGAGGAGCCACACTGGGGAGAAACATTATACCTGTTCTGAGTGTGATAAAAGCTTCTTGTATCTCTCACAAATCAAGAAACACGAAATGAGCCATAGTGTAAGGAAACCCATTTGGAGAAATTGCCCCCGAACGAAAACTTTTACATATATTCGGTACAATAAGAGTTTCATTCAGTCATCGCATCTTAAATGCCATCAAATGATCCACGGTAGAACGAGACCTTTTACGTGTACTGTGTGCAACAAGAGTTTCACTCGGTCATCGCATCTTAAAAGCCATCAAATGATCCACAGTGGAATGAAACCTTTTATATGTACTGAGTGCAACAAGGGTTTCACCCACTTATCGAATCTTAAAAGACATCAAATGATCCACAGTGGAAAGAAACCTTTTACGTGTACTGAGTGCAACAAGGGTTTCACCCACTCATCATATCTTAAAAGCCATCAAATGATCCACAGTGGAATGAAACCTTTTACATGTACTGAGTGCAACAAGAGTTTCACTCAGTCATCGTATCTTAAAAGCCATCAAAGAATCCACAGTGGAAAGAAACCTTTCACATGTACTGAGTGCAACAAGAGTTTCACTCAGTCATCGCATCTTAAAAGCCATCAAATGATCCACAGTGGAAAGAAACCTTTTATGTATACTGAGTGCAACAAGGGTTTCACCCACTCATCGTCTCTTAAAAGCCATCAAATGATCCATAGTGGAATGAAACCTTTTATATGTACTGAGTGCAACAAGGGTTTCATTCAGTCATCGCATTTTAAAAGCCATCAAAGGAGCCACGGTGGAGAGAAACCTTTCACGTGTACTGAGTGCAACAAGAGTTACACTCAGTCATCGCATCTTAAAAGCCATCAAATGATCCACAGTGGAATGAAACCTTTCATATGTACTGAGTGCAACAAGAGTTTCACTCAGCAATCAAAACTTAAACGCCATCAAATGATCCACACTGGAAAGAAATGCTTGCTGTAAACTATCTCAACCATAAGCCGTGGTCCTGGGCAGTGATTGTTAACCCCACCCCCAAAGGATGAGAGGTTGATAGTCACAGCCCAGGACAGCGGCTTACGAATGAGATGGTTTACAGCCAGCATTGAAAAAACTGGCAAAACGGACATACATTGATTCTATGGTACAGATCTGGAAAATATGACTCACCTCGTTGGCTGTGAAGTTCAGAAAATTTCAGTATAGAAAGGCACAATAAAGTAGTGTGCCTTATCCAGTGGAAAGTCTGTAAGCACTACAACATTGCTGTGCCTGTAAAGCACTGGAATCATGACCCTAAGAGAATTACAGAGCATGAAGAGGTTATGATCAGAAACATAGAAACATGATGACAGAAAAAGACCACATGGCCTATCTAGTCTGTCCTTCTATAACAACAACTACAACAGTCCACTTTTTACCTTTAGAGATCCTCTGTGTTGGTCCCATGCTTTTTTGAATTCAGTTACTGTCCTCATCTCTACCACCTCCACTGGGAGACTATTCCATGGATCCACTACTCTTTCTGTAAAGAAATATTTCCGCATATCACTCCTTAATCTATCTCCCTTCACCCTCATCCCATGTCCCCTCGTAGCAGAACTTGCTTTCAATTGAAAGAGGCTCTCTCCCTGAACATTTATGCCACAGAGGTATTTAAACATCTCAATCATATCACCTCTATCCCGCCTTTCCTCTAAGGTGTACATATTAAGATCCTTAAGTCTGTCCTCATATGCTTTATAATGAAGCCCATTAATCATTTTAGTAGCAACCCTCTGCACCGACTCCATCCTGTTCACATCCTTTTGAAGGTGCGGTCTCCAGAATTGCACACCATACTCCAAATGAGGTCGCACCAAAGACTTATACAGAGGCATTATCACCTCCTTTTTTCTGCTAGCCATTCCTCTCCGTATGCACCCAAGCATCCTTCTAGCTTTTGCCATCGCCTTTTCTACCTGTTTAGCTACTTTAAGATCATCAGACACAACCACGCCTAGGTCCCGCTCTTCTTTAGTGGACAAAAGTACTTCACCACCTATACTGTATTGCTCCCTTGGATTGCTGCAGCCCAAATGCATGACCTTACATTTTTGAACATTAAATCCCAGCTGCCAAATTCTAGACCATTCTTCAAGCTTAGCTAGATCCCTCCTCATGTTATCTACACCTTCCTGGGTGTCTACTCTATTGCAGATTTTGGTATCATCCGCAAAGAGGCAAACCTTACCCGACAGCCCTTCCTCTACATCACTAACAAAGATGTTAAAAAGAATCGGACCAAGGACAGATCCCTGGGGCACACCACTGGTAACATCCTTCTCCTCAGAGTGAGCTCTATTTACTTGTACTCTTTGTCGCTTCCCACCCAACCAATTTCTAACCCAAGCAGTAACTTTAGGGTCCATCCCTAGGGTGCTCAGTTTGTTTATAAGTCGCCTGTGAGGAACCGTGTCAAAGGCTTTACTGAAATCTAAATACATCACATCTAGAGCTCTCCCTCGGTCCAACTCCCTGGTCACCCAGTCAAAGAAATCAATCAGATTTGTCTGACAAGACCTGCCTCTGGTGAATCCATGCTGCCTCGGATCCTGTAATCCGCTGGACTCCAGAAACCTCACTATTTTCTCTTTCAGCAGCGTTTCCAATAATTTACTCACCACCGAAGTTAAACTAACCGGCCTGTAGTTTTCAACCACATCCTTACTTCCGCTTTTGTGTAAAGGCACCACATGAGCCTCTCTCCAGTCCTTTGGCACCACTCCCGACTCCAACGACGCATTGAAAAGGTCAGTCAGTGGAGTTTCTAGAACGTCCCCAAGTTCCCTCAGTATTCTAGGGTGTATCCCATCCGGTCCCACCTGGGATATTCTTATTCCAAACGATAAAAAGCTGGATGCGAGGAAGCCAGATATAGTGGTAAAGGAGAAAAACACCAGAATATCATTGATTATAGAAGTGTCCGTTCCAAGCGACTATTCAGTGAATCGTGTTGAGAGGGAGAAAATCTTTAAGAACTAAGAAATGCATTTGGTGACCAAGAAAATGTGGCAGAAAGATACAGAGTTATTTCCCATTGTGTTGAGTGTCACCGGCTTAATTAAGAGGAACTTCCAAGCACACCTTGATAAATTACCCATACATGTAAATCTTGTGGCTCTCTTTAGCATGATCCAAGTACTATAACGAGCATTAGCAATAAATTTGAGAAACTGAGATCATATTCCACATACCCTGCATTAGAAGTGAGGCTCACGACTGTCATGGTATGGGCAAAAGAAAAGCTTTCCAAAGTACTGAGTACAACAAGCATTTCACTCACTCATCGCATCTTAAAAGCCATCAACTGATCCACAGTGGAAAGAATTAGCAGTAAATTTGAGAAACTGAGATCATACCCCACATATTCTGGCTTAGAAGTGAGGTTCATGACTCTCAAAGTATGTGCAAAACACACCCATTCTGATAAATTGCCCCTCAGAAGGAAATTACCCATTCATGTAACATCTTACGAACTGCAGAGGGAGGCTCTCTTTGGCACGATGCAAGTACAATGCCGAGCATTAGTAGTAAATTTGAGAAACTGAGATCATACTCTACATACCTGTCTTAACAGTGAGGTGCATGACTGTCATGGTATGTACAAAACTCACCCACACGATTGCCTTGAATCATATAAAATAAACACTGGATTGACAGAGTATGTTTATGTTTAATATTTGATAAAAACCGCCTTTCTACAGAAACCAAGGCGGTGTACAATTAAAAAAAAATTCAATAAAAGAAGGCTAATAGCCAACGGAAAAGGAAGAGAAATGTACAATATATTATAGGACAGAAGAATGAAGGAGAAAGCAGACAGACAGAACATGAAAAGGAAGAAGACCTAAGGGCAAACAAAAGGCAAGGGAAAAGTAGGAGTCATACAAAAGGAGAGGGAACATCAAAAGCTAAAGAGAACAGATGAGTTTTCAAGTCTCGTTTGAAGGTGGAGTGTTGGGGTTCTAGACGGAGGGAAGAGGGGAGGGCATTCCAAAGGGCGGGTCCGGCGAAGAAGAAGGCGGTAGAGCGGGTGGACTGAAGGTGAGCACGGGAGGGGGGAGGGGAGGGTAAGACGATTAAGATGAAATGAGCGGGGAATGTGTCTAGGGGAGTGGAAAAAGAGGAGGTCCGTGAGGTATTGTGGAGTGCTATCGTGAAAGGCTTTGTGAACCAAGGTCAGTAATTTGAACATAGCACGGAAAGAGACCGGCAACCAGTGGAGGTGAAATAATATGGGGATTATATGATCGCGAAGGGAGGAGTGAGTGACAAGGCGTGCGGCAGTGTTCTGAATGTGTTGAAGACGGGATAGACGATTCTTGGGGAGACCGGGGAAAAGAGAATTGGCAAAATCTACACAGGATATGACTAGAGAGAGTACTAGAGTAACAAGAGCTGAAGGAGAAAGAAAGGGGCGAACAGAGCGAATCCGACGGAGAAAGAAGAAAGAGGTTTTAGTAACCTGAGAGATATGGGAATGAAAAGATAAGTCTGAATCAAAGTGCACCCCCAGGTAACGAAAAGTGGAAACCAAGGGTACAGGAGTGCCAGAAAAAGAAGGGGCTAGTGATGGAGGGGGACTACCATGCGAGAACCAAATAGCCACAGTCTTAGTGAGATTCAAGTGGAGACAGTTAAGGGTCAGCCAGTCTGCCACAGCTGCGAGGCAGGTGTTAAGGGGTGAGAGGTCTGGACAAGAGGGAGAAGTATGATAGAGTAGGAGAATATCGTCGGCATAGAAAAATGTGGAGATACCGAATTGCTGGATCAGGGAGGCAAGAGGGGCCAGGAAAAGATTAAAGAGAAGAGGGGCAAGAACTGAGCCCTGGGGAACCCCACAGGGAAGAGAGTGAGAATCTGAAGGAGAGGAGGAAGGGAGAGAGGAAATGACTGCACAGGAGCGAGAAGAGAGAAAAGAGTGGAACCAGTGATGAACTGTACTACAGAGACCCGCATCCCGCAGACGGTGAAGAAGAAGAGAATGGTCCACCAAGTCGAAAGCAGCTGAGAGATCCAAAGCAACCGCCACCGAAATATCACCAGATTCATGTGCTACATGTAAAGCGTTTGTGAAAGCTAAGAGAATTGTTTCAACACTGTGACCCTGACGAAACCCGGATTGGCGAGGGTGCAAGAAATTCGTGGAATCCAAGTGGTGGGAAAGTTGTGCGAAAACAAACTTCTCTAACAATTTAGAAAGAAAAGAAAGATTAGAAACAGGACGATAGCTGGCAGGGACCGAGGGATCGAGTGAAGAGTTTTTGAGAATGGGACATAGAGCGTGCTTCCAGGGTTTAGGAAAGACCCCAGTGGAGAGACTAGAATTAAACATAGTAAGAATATAAGGAAGAAATCCTAAAGAAGGAGTGAGAAGCCAGGAGGAAGGAATAGGATCGAGAGAGCAGAAAGTCTTCTTGGAAGAGGACAGAAGGTGTAATAACTCAGGAGCAGTGATTAACTCAAAAGAAGCCCAAACGTGGGAGAGCCGAGAAATGGGTGGGGGGGGGGAGGAAACGGGGGGGGGGACCGATAGGAGCAGGGCAAGAGGGTAGGGAGGTCCTTAAAGACGAAACTTTGTTGCTGAAAAAGGAAGCGAGTTGTGACGCAGAAGGAAGAGAAGGGACAGAGGCGTTGGGATGTGGAGTAGACAGAGAGACAAGGGACTGAAAGACAGAATAAAGATGCCGAGTTTGGTTAGGAGCTTTAGATATAGCATCAGAAAAGTAGGAACGCTTAGCAGAATGGACTTTTGAACGATAGTAGGAATGGTGAGAGTTGAAGACTGCCAGAGTAGCAGGAGAAGGGGCCTTACGCCAGAGCCGTTCTGCTCTGCGTAGCTGGGCCCGAAGCAGCCGAAGGCCACTGTGATACCAGGGGTGGGAGGGGCGGGATCGGACAGGGCGGGGGCGCAGAGGGGCCACCAGATCTAGAGCAGTAGAGAGAGTGGAAGACCAGAGGGTAGCCTGGGAAGTAGGGGAAAGCAGAGAAAAGTCAGGGGGCAAAAGATCAGCTGCCGTGGGGAACTGCTGAAGAGTGAGAGGGGTAAGAGTGCGCCGGAGCTGGGTTGGCAGGGACGGAGAGAGGGCGGGGGAAGAAAGGGGGTTCTCAAAGAAAGAGCAAGTGGCAGTGAGACAGACATGGTCCATCCAGGGAAGTGATATAGAACTGATATTGGAGAGAGAGAAAGAGGAAGAAGAAGAGGTCAGGAAGAGATCAAGGGTATGACCTGTTCGGTGAGTGGGAAAGACAACATGCTGCGTGAGGGATAAGTCGTGAAGAAGAGAGAGAAAAGTGTGTTCCCTGGCAGAAGTGGGAGCATCCACATGAAGGTTGAAGTCTTCAGCAATGAAGAGTTGAGAAAAGGCCAATGACACATCAGTGATAGTGGAGAACAGAGCTTCCCAGAGATCAGAGCGTAAAGCAGGGGGGGGGGGGAGTAAATGAGAAGTACGTGAGTTGGAGGATAAGTATGAAGACGGAGTAAAAGGGATTCAGGATAAGGCAGTGAAGGAGAAGAAAGCTGGGTAAACGGGAGGTCCGGGTGGAGCAAGGCAGCAATGCCACCATCGGACCGCCCAACACGGGGGACAGAGACTGCAGAAAATCCAGGAGGGAGACAGCGGGAGAGGAGAGCGTCTTCACCCTCCTTAAGCCATGTCTCCGTGAGAAGGGTAAGAGAAAAGGAAGACCGAAGGATAAGATCCTGCACAAGAAGGGACTTGGTACGCAGGGATCGGCAATTTAGAAGACCGATAGTAAGGGGGGACTGAGAGATAGTGCGAGAATGTAGTAACCTAGCAGGAGAGGAGACAGAAGGGAGACAGGGACGGAGATTGGCAGGACAGCGAGAGCGGGCACAGCAGGGCCGCCCTGGCCGTCTGCCCCAGTGTACATTAAGTTCACCATGAAAATATGGCAAGCCACACTCTTTTTGAAGTATAAGGATGGTCAGTACATCATTCCTAACATCAAGATCTGGTGAGAAATATTTCAGGGAAATTCCCTGTCACCAATTCTGTTTTATAAGGTGCTCAATCCAATGAGTATTCTCATAAACTCCTTGGGATATAGATTTAGCTTGAAATCTAAAGATGGCCATGGCCCAAAGGTGACATCACACTGACTATTTGTAGATGACCTGAAGCTCTACAGTTCTTATGACCAAGAATTAGTAGAACTCCATGTATTGAAAAGCTTCTTGGATGATATAAGGCTTTTAGATTTAGCTCATGGTCTTTTCTTAGAAGTTCAAAGTGAGTTACGTAAGTTCAGTAGGTATTTTCCTGTTCCTAGATAGTAAACCTATTCTTTAGAATCTAAACTAGGTGACACTAGTAGTGCATGCGTGATATGTGTGCCGAGGTCCCTACCGCTAAGTTTGTATTGAGGTAATGGAGGGCTAAATGACCGGCCAAGCTCACAAGGTTCTAGCCACTGATCTAACCATTGGGCTGCTCTTCCACCTCTGCTTATTTTTATAGCACTATTAGTCATAATAGTGGTGTACAATGGGGAAAAATATACTGGTACAATATGTCCCTTCTCCAAGTGCTGTCTGAATCAGTAGGATATAACGTGACCAAGGTCACAAGGAGTGTTATTAACAGAAGTGAGATTGGAACCCTAGCTTTCTTGATTTTTATCCCATTACTCTAACCACTAGCCTGCCACCTCTTCTGCTTTTGGCCTTGACATATGTGCTAAGGAAGCCTTCCTTAGAGGAAAACTGAGCAAAACAGAAAACATCTCCCTGACAGAGGATTGTGACATCAGGGAATTTGAACAGGAGGACATATAGAAATATCTAGGATCAGAACAAGGGAATGGAGGAGTAGCCTAATGGTTAGAGCACTGGCTTGGTCACCAGGAGACCAGAGTTCAGTTCCCACTAGCATTCCCTGTGGCTTTGGGCAAGCCAATTAACCTTCCATTTCCTTCAAAGAAAGGCTTGGCAGTCACATTGCCAAGAAAACCCAGGAGCTGCTGGGTTGCCAGGAGTCAGCATTGACTGAAAGACACACATTGCATTGCATTTTGCAGGAGTAGAGGAAGGATCAATAATCAAAAAGAAATTACTGAGAGAAAAGATCAGTAAAGAATATTAGTCACCCTGCTACAACTTTTGATGGTCTAATGTGTAAATAGTTCCCCAGTTACAACTCCAACTTACCGCTCCTCTTCAATGTAAGCACAAGGCAGATCTGCCTTGCCTTGTGCAAGAATTGTTAATTGTAAAACGTACTAATATTAAAGAGCGCGGTATAGAAAAGCTTTAAATAAATAAATATAAATAAAATATTACAGGAGATTAAAATCATTAATGAAAGGTGCTATAATATCACAGAACCACACTACAGGACATCACAAAACAAGCATTAAGACGGATCCAAACTGTCCAAAATATAACCGCTAGGGTAATTATGAACATCAACCCAATGGAGCACATAACCCCAACTCTTTATGCCCTCCACTGGCTACCGATCCAAAGCTGCATTAACTACAAAATCTTGATCTCCACCTTCAAAGTTATAAATGACATTGCCCCCTCTTACCTTTCCACTCTCGTATCTAAGAAACCCAATAATAGAACTCAACGCAACCAGAACAAAAACAAACTGGTTATCACAACAGACTTCAGGAAAGCCAGGAAACAAACAAACAACAAAGTAGTCTCGCACATAGCCCCAAATCTCTGGAACGCCCTACCAGACAACCTCAGGGAATTAAATGACCTACAAACATTTCGTAAAAACCTTAAAACCCATCTATTCTCCATCCACTATGGCACACTAACAGAACATGATACACCTGTAACCACCACACCTGCGCTCTAAATACCACACATCAATCAGTCAAGAGATGTAAATAATCCCTGCTGCTTAGAATTCCTAAGCGCATCCGTGTACATAGTTTAAATTTGTATCAACCTCTATATATATAGTTCTAATAGCGTTCTCTTTAACAGAATTTGTATCTGTTATTGTACAATTCACAATGTTATTATTTGTAAACCGCGCTTGATCATTCGGAAAACGTGGTATAAAAATGTTAATAAAATAAATAAATAAATAAGTTAAAAGCATTAATTAGCAGTCAATTCCTGAACTATCATACTGCTTTGGGATTACAGACCTAGAAAAACTGGATGGATAAATAAGAAAACTCCTCCATGCCCATGAAGTAATTTACAAGAATCTGTATGCTGTACTAGAACTGAAGGAGGACTGGGCTTCATAGAAATCAATAGAGAGCTACCTAACAGCATCATCAGATCCAAATACACAAACAGTGCTGAAATATGAATGTAAATGTTCTTATATTCTTATGAATCTGTTTCCATCATCAAACTTGGGCATGCATTCCAACCATCAGAAGGAATGAGTGTGAATCCACAAGTAGACACAGTAAAGAGGCAACAGAATTTGCAAAGCAAGAGAAAAAAACTCTTCAAAGAATTAGATCATTAAACAAGGAAAATATATGGCAAATACACAAACACAGTGGGAAATACAGAGTTACTCCAGAAACCCTATGTAGATCAAGACCGGACACAAGAATAGTTAAGCAAAGGGGAATGAAACCAAAGGATGAGAGATTGATAGTTGTAGTCCAGGAGAGTGGATTACAGATGGAATGATTTACAGAAAACATTGAAAAAACAGTAAAATACACATAAGTAGATTCTGTAACTGGCTGCAAAGTTCTGATGGCAAAATATTTCTCTACAGAAAGGCACAATGAAGTAGCACATCTCATCCACTGGAAACTGGAAACACTACAATATCATTGTACTGGTAAAGTACTGGGAGCATGACCCTATGAGAATTATGGAGAATGAAGAAGTTTTGATCACCTGGAATACTCCCATTCTAACGGATAAGAAGCTGGATGTAAGGAAGCCGGACATATTGGTAAATGAGAACACCACGCCAGAATGGCATTGATTATAGAGGTCCACCAAATTAAGCACAACGCCACGTGAATAGAAGAAACCCAGTCCAAAGACGTGGTAAAAGGAAGGAATTCTTTATTATGTATTGTTAAAATCAATATGCCATATCGCCCGACACAGGCCGTGTTTCAAATCAACTTCTTCAGGGGAATCCTGGCGTTCAACATTTATAAATATATGGACACAGACATAATTATATAGACAGTTTATAAAATCTCTTATAAACTAATTCAACCAATAAATAATGATGTAAAAAGTGATAACAAATAAAACTAGAATGAACTATTATAACAAACGTTTATAATATCAAAACATATAATAAAAACAATAACAAACCATATATATGTTCTTTAAAACTTAAATGAAGACAAGATTGTAAGGGTTAGTAATCAGTCTATTCCATATATCATTACCTCTATTGTTGGGTAAAAGCAATTGAAATAATCTTGTACTAAAAGAAAGGAGAGGATGAAAAATCGTCAGGCTGATCATAATAGAAGCAGGAGTGAGCCCAACAAGACAAATATTATTTATATATTATTGTTCTGTTTAAAAATATCATGATTAATTAAATAATATTGTAAAAAAGACCATTGTAAAACAGAGGAATCATAAAAACAAAAATAAGAAACATCTTTTGGATAAGAAACTATGCTGTTCATTTTGAATAAAACCCGATAAAATTAAAGGAACGATTAAAACAATAACCGGGTAAGGCGGACATGGTTCTCCTGTCTCCGCCCCCCACCCCCACCCCCCCGTCTTGCAATAACCACAACACAACCATTGGGAATCAAACTGGTCGCAGCTTTATTAACCGTATAACATTATTCTTTAACAACCACCAACAGTAAACCTTCATTAACTGAATTCCGGCCGTGGAATGAACCCTCACCAGCCGTGTGAGTAGCAAGGTGAGTTCCGCCCGCTTCCGCCGTGAACCGGTCACAGGCCATTCCATCCCCCCTCTTCCGGCTTCGCCCTATTATTAGTAAAAGCCCCGAGGGTTTCACCGGGCTGGGGGTACCCCACCCCCGCCCTGCATCTTACCAATGGCTCCGGACCCCGGATACCTCTGGGATCCCGCCACAGGCACAGGGACCACCGTCCCTGCGCCCCCCCCCCCATGGCCAAGCTGCGACCAGTTCGCCATCCTTGCACGACATATTCCAAAGCCACTTGCCAGTCATTTAGGAGCAAATCCACCCCCACCAGGGAGAGATGCACCCCATCCTGCCGATATAAACCGGCGCACTCCACCTCCACCCATGGATGCAAAATCTGCCATCCGCCCTGCTGATACACCCACCGGCCAATTTGCCGATTAATTGTAATCAACCCGCGAGACCACCTCCGGTGGCCCCAGCAAGCAGGCCTTGGAATTATGTCCGACCATAACAACACCACCTTGTCAAACATTAACAGGACCTCAGCCAAATCCCTTTTTGCTGCTCTGATCAGTTGCCTACAAGTCCAGGACGCCAAATCGTTGCCTCCCAAATGCAGCAACAGCAACGCTGGCGCGCCCTTCTCGCGCCCAAGGTGCCGAAGCAAAGGCAGGAGCTGCATCCACCGAAGACTTCGCTCGCCCAGCCATGAGACGGTCACCTCAAAGGCGTTCAATCCCAAATTCGGCCCCAATGGCCTTGTCACTGCGCACTGACCCGCCCAGTACACGAACGAATGGCCGATCATCCAGCAGCAACCTGGAGTCCGGCCAATATCTAAAAGGAAATAAACAGTTAGCTTCCGTTATACCCCCTCCACCTCATAAGCGCACATACCCCTGAAAAGCTCCCGACCGCCATCTGCCTATCCGCTGAATCTCCTGCTCAGTCAACCCCTCCTCAGCAGCGCTAGTCGCCGCTCCAATCTGCAACGAGTGAGGAGCAAAGTTGACCGGATCAAGCCCCACCTGGCGGAGCGCTAATCTCAGAACCGCTGTAAACTGAAACCGCGTGAGTGCTCGTGCATCCTCATGCACGAAGAGGTATCCACTCCCCCCAGGCCTCACGCACAGGTAGTCCTCCATGGCTGCCACCGGGCAAGTCGAGGAACCACGGACTGCCCTCAAGTGTACTCCCATTCCCTTACCCCTCTGGTCCGTCTTGGATTTAGCCAAACAAACACGCAACTCCCCCGTGGTCAACTGCACATGCTGTATCAGCAAGGCACTGCCCGCTATTTCCCCACAGGATGCAGCCACCCACTCTCCCACCCGGAAAGCCCCAAAGAAGGCCAAACAATACACTGCCTTAAACAGTGTGGCCTCATACCGTGATGCTGCCACCAAGGGTAACACTGCACACAACTCCCCCAGCAGCTTATGCGTGATAGGCAGCCGCCTGTCACCCAACGAAGGGTGAGCACGCTCCCAACCCAGCAGCAGCTTACGAACCAGGAATCCCCCGCCAGATGCTTCCCACCCCACCGCCTTCACGAAGAAGGCAAACCCCGCTAGGTGCGCCCGCACTGTCGATCGTGCTGCTCCTGCAGCCTTCGCCGCCATGACATACTGGCCCAAAAGTTGGTCCGACGCCAGCCCTTGCCGCCAACCTTGCGATACCAGAAATTCAACTACGCTGTCGCAGCCCCGCTGATAAGCCCGCCATGTCGCCGGTGACACCGAACTCCGCAGCAGGTTCAACATACCCGAAGGCCAGCTTGCCACAAGCGATTCAGGACCTGCAGTCCCACGGCATCCGCCTCTGGAGCCAGTCTCCGAAACAGGTCCCACTTGAAACGGGAAAGAGCATCAGCAATCTGGTTAGTAACCACCGGTATATGGCGGGCCCTGACACAAACATTCAACTGTAAACAGACTAAAACTACCTCCCTCATCAGAGCCACCACCCGACGGCACCGCGGAGCGGAGCGATTAATCACACTCACCACCGCTTCGTTATCGCACCACCATAGCAACCTGCGATTACGAAGCTTGTCTGGCCAAAGGTCCAACACCACCAATATTGGGAACAGCTCTAGAAAAGTTATGTTGTCGGTTAAACCCGCCTCCCGCCAAGCTTGTGTCCATGCCCCCACGCACCACGCACCCCCAAAATATATACCTAAACCCACTCCACCTGACGCATCCGTGAAGAGCTGCATATCCCACGTGGAAACCTCTTTCTGCATTAAAACTGATACCCCGTTGAAATCTCTGAGGAACTCGTCCCAAACACCCAAATCAGCCCTGCAATACCCTGACGCAGTGATGCGGCTTCAGGATGCCTGAGGTAGCCCCCAACAACCTATGCAGGAACACCCGCCCCATCGGAATCACCCGGCACGCGAAGTTCAAGGAGCCAATCAGGGCCTGCATTTCCCACAGCGTTGCTTTAGAAGCTCCCATCATGTTAGCAACCAGCACCCGCAACCGCACCACTTTCTCCATCGGCAAGCGCGCAACCATGTTAACCGTGTCCAATTCCACCCCCAAAAATGTGATACAAGTTGCCGGAACTTCCGTCTTCCCTTCGCTAACGGGACCCCCCATGCCTGGGCCAATCTCAAGAAATCGTCCAATAGCTCCTGGCACCAAGCGGACTGCGCCTCCCCCACGAACAGGAAATCGTCCAAATAATGAACCACGTTCGCACATCCTACTGTCTTCACCAAAACCCAATGCATGAGCGTGCTGAACTTCTCGAAATACGAACAAGAGACCGAGCAACCCATTGGCAAGCACTTATCAAAATAGTAATGTCCCTCAAAACAAAAACCCAATAAATGAAATGCCGAGGGGTGTACCGGCAACAATTGAAAAGCGGATTCGATATCCACCTTCGCCAGCAGACTCCCTGACCCGCAGTCTTTCACTAAATCAACCGCGTCATCAAAAGACGCATAACGCACCGTACACAACTCCCTCGGGATACGATCATTAACCAACCCTCCCAATGGAGCGGACAAGTTATGGATCAAGCGGTACTTCCCCGATTCTTTTTTTGGCACGATCCCGAATGGCGAGACTACCAAATGCAAAAACAGGCGCTCCGCAAAAGGCCCAGCTGCCCTCCCCAATTGCAGCTCCGTCGCAAGCTTGACACGCACCACCTGCGCAAAGTGACTCACCGATGGCAAGTTCCGCACCCTTTCCGCCCCAACCCTCCCCCTTACTAGTATAGTGAACCCATACATAAATCCCCCCTCAAGCACCTCTCGATCCTGTCGCCTCCCGTACTGCCTCAGCCATGGCCTAAGCTCCTCGATCTGTATAGGCGTTGGAGCCAGGCCCAATAGATCCTTACTGCTTGGGGGCGGACAGAGAGCCATCCCCAACCCCTTTTTTGATGCATTTGATTGCGGAATGCCCCCTGCCGCAGACGGAACAGCCATGTCGAAACTTGCAATCCGGAAAGGGGCAGGATGACTTGTGAAACCACCAACATAAGTCCCCTGCCCCCCCAACCACCGCTCTCTGCGGAGCGGGCGCACTTCCACCTCGAAAGGGCCGAACCGCACTTGCCGCCGCCCCTACCCCCCCTTTCTGTCCCTCACCTCCCCCTGCGCCCCCCCTGACTGCCATCTGCATCAGCCAGAGGTTGATATCCTGCGTTCCCCATGACAACAGCTTATTCTCCTCCATCTTATCCCGAAACGTCTCGTCATAGTTGAGCCACGCCCAACACTCATGTGTCTGTGCCGCTTCTAAGATAGAGTCCGTATAAGCTAACATCCCATACTGCCCAGGGTAGTGATGTCCCCAGACACTGGCTATCCTCAGGAAAGCTCTCGTCCAGTTAATTACATTGTACGAAGCCTTCCACACCCTTCCTGCCTTCTCATCCGCCTTCCTCTTCCTCTTACTGTCGCCCAACTGCTTCCTGCCCTCCAGGAGCCTAAAAATGTCGATATACCGCCTTTTCCGGATCTTCCGCTGCAACCTCCATGGCACTCCCTCCCAAAGCTCAGAAAAAGATGCCAGGGTGGGCGCAACCCCGCACGAGATGGCCCCTCCCACGCCGCCACCGCCCTGCACTCACACCCTGCTCCCCGAACCCCGCGAAGATGACGAAGCCTCACAGGACGAAGACGACGAGGACGTGACCTGCGGCGCCACCTATGGGAGTGTTCTGTTTCCTCTTCGCCTTACCCCCCGCACCCCCCTGCCCTTCCCCCTCCTGTCCGAGCTCCTTCTGCGCTACGGGCAACTCACCTGCCACTGCAGCCATGGGCCTTGGCACCCGAGCACTGCCATCCTGATCCGGGCGCCCGCCGTCTGGTAGCAGCACTTCTTCCTGGTCCTCCGTCGTCTCCGGAACCTGCTCGCTTCCCCCCAATTCCGCCCCGCACTCGCCCATCCGCGATGTACCTCTTCCAGGCGGACCCGCCGCCGACATCCTCCCGGGCAGCATCTGTGGAGATAGAGCAGAACACACCGCAGGGGAGCCAGCCATAGCCCAGGGAGTGCCACGCCCCTAACCACTCCGCCCGGGAGGATCCCGGACCCCCTCCACGCCAGTGATCCCAGGCTGCTGGATAATAGCCGCTCGGAACCATAGGCCAGCACCACTGGCCCTCTACACCTTGCCCCAGCCGACTGGCCTGACTCACCGCTCGGGGTAAAGGCCACAACTCTGCCCCCCCATATCCCCCCCCTCGCTGCTGGCCCCTGTTCCCCCCACCTGCCCCGCTCCACCGCTGTACTCCACAGGAGCCCTACCGAGCCCCCCTTCGCTATAGATGCCCCCCATCTCCCCCCGAGCAATCCCCCTGCCTCTAACCGGAGCCCGCACCGCTCCCCCACCCCCCCACCTAAGCCTCCTCACTCTGCCATTCCCTGCGGCTCAAGCCCCCCCTCTCGCTCCTCGGAAACCTCCCCCCTGCCTGAACCCCCCCCCTTACCGAGTGCCCCCGCTTGCTGCAGCCGCCCCCCTACCCGCCCCCTTACTTCCCCCACCTGACGTGCAGGCATGCTACTGGGCACCAACAATTCCTCAGAATAAACCTCTCTCCCCTGCTGTTTTATTATTATTTTTTTTAAGTTACAAAAACTAAGCCAAGTCAGCCCAGCTACCCCACAAATCCAACCCTTCACAGCCCCGATGTCACTTGCCTGCTACAGTGCTGCTTTTCCACGGCACCCTCCACTCCCCGCACCTCCAAAAACGCTCCCTCAATCACCCAACGCTTCAGGAGCTACTGGTGCCCGCCGCTGCAGTCTCCGTCCCTCCGCTCGCTGCTCCCTACCGCCACGGAGCTCCGCAGGACGCCAGCCATCTTCTTGCACTCTCCCGGTGACTGACGCTCCTGCTAGCTCGCTCCACATGTACCGCCCTCCCCTTCGGGCCCACACGCTTCCCCATTGGCTCCCGCGCCCCTCACTCACACGCGGGAGCCAATGGGGTGCGCTGACATCACCCCGCTGATGCCGACATCCTTCCCCCCGCACGGGGGGCCGGGACCACGCACCCGCCACCCCCCCTCCCCCGGTTAACGGCGGCCAGCGGGCACATGGCCCGCGGCCTTTCTGGTATCAATACTCATTGTAAAAAAGGGGGGAATAAAGTTTGTAAACGAACAACCCTGGAATCGAAAATACTTTTCAAGCAGAATAACATTATTGCTTGTTTAAACTAAAAACAGGCAAAATTGATGGACCAATCGAAACGAGTAACAAAACTAATCTAAAACTTTTTGAATAAATATTTTAAATATCATCACATGAACAGAAATTCTCTTAACCTTTAAAAAACTAGGATCAAAAATGTCAAGCTAAACGTTACTATTTGTTTTAATAAAACCCAGTGAGGTTGATAAATCGATTAAACTAAAGCTTTCATATCTATAACCTGCTCCCTTATACTCTACTGCCAATACCCAGCATACTATAGAACTATACTGCTGCTAGCAATCAAACGTCTCTAAGAACTTATTACCAGCCACTACAATACTGTTGTCAGTAATAATTAGCCTCTCACACACTATTATACTGTTATCTGCACTATTATACTGTTGTCAGTACTAATTAACCTCTCACACACTATTAAACTGTTATCTGCACTATTATACTGTTGTCAGTACTAATTAGCCTCTCACACACTATTATACTGTTATCTGCACTATTATACTGTTGTCAGTACTAATTAGCCTCTCATACACTATTATACTGTTATTTGCAAATCAAAAATCTTTATACTGTTGTCAGTACTATTTAGCACATTGTACTACCGCTGTCTGTATTCCTCTATACTGCTGCCAGTAACAATTAGTCATTGCACTCTTGCTAGTAATTGCTGGTCACTGCACTGCTGCTAGTCATTGCACTGTTGCTACTTAATCTAAAATGTATAAGGTCCTGTTATCACTCACTACCCTCCTTACCTTTGGGCTCCCCTGCATCACAAACGCCCTCAACCACGATACCAGCTACATACCAATACTACATACACTTGGAAGGAAATGGTATGAATTCCCCCACCACACAACAGCAAAACGCAACCACACATTCCACTCCCATCTACTTAGCATTCCTCTTCAAGCCATCAACAAAACACAAGCTGAGAAGCTCCATCGCCAACGCCTCCTAAAATGTGCATTGATAAATGCCAGATCCATACGATCAAAATGGCCTGCAGCCATGGACTTGATTCCTCAATACAATCTCGACATCCTGATGGTCACGGAATCATGGTTATCTGATTGTGACAACATCCTCCTGAATCAGATGCTGCCTCCAGGATTTGACATCTACACATGCCACAGGTCCACTCAAAAAGGAGGCGGAACGCTCATCCTCGCCAAAACAGATCTTAATTTCAAGCTATGCAACTCCTCCAGCTCAACCCACCTCGACTCCCTCACTATATCTAATGAACTCTGCTCAATCAACCTGCTTTATCGAGCACCCTCCCCATCACCGGATGACCTTCCAACAATAATTGAACTCGCGTGCGCAACATCCACCTCACGCTCTCCAAATTGGGTAGTTGGTGATTTCAACCTCCCATCTCTCCATGACAGCCACTCAGAAGCATTTCTAGACGCACTAGAGGATCTAGGCTACAAACAATACGTCGACTCTCCCACCCACACTAAAGGAGGTAAACTAGACCTCATTTTCGCACCCCATTTCAACACCTTAACACACCAAGCCCTTGAACTGTCGGTTATAGCAGTGCCATGGTCTGATCACAACCTTATTCGATTCAATATACCCACCTATACCTCTCACATGAGCCAAATACCATCCAACTCACCTGGAACCCACGCAGCCCGTTTTCAACCTCTCAACCGTGATAAGGTCCTAGATAACCTTCAACCACTCTTGACTAACACCTCCCTCAACTTAGATGACCTGATATCCAAATGGGACGAGAACCTCAGAGCCGCCTCATGTCCATTGCACAAGGATAAGAAAATAAGAAAACGAGAACACGCGCCATGGTTCTCTACTGACCTTCGTACATCTCTCATCCACTTACGCAAACTTGAAAGACAGTGGCGTCGAACCCACTCACCAGAGGCCCTTGAAACATATAACTCACACTTAACTACCCACCGTGAGAAGGTAACACTGAGTAAGAAGCTCTACCACACAAACCTATTGAAACGCTCCATCAATAAACCTCATGCACTATTCAAGTTAGTAAAATCCATAACAAGAGAGCCAGTTTCAGACCAACCTGCAATGCCGCAGCCACAGGACTATGCAAACTACCTGCAATCAAAAATGATTAAGGCCAGCACGAGCATAAATACCAACAACCCATCTGTATCACCTAAGGCATCTCAAATAACTCCATTTTGCAACTTCAATACTATATCAACTAGTGAAATTGAGAAAATTATCGCCTCCATCAATCCTAGCACGGCACCTAATGACCCATGTCCAGCCAGCTGGATCAAAGATCTGCGACATGATCTAAGCCAAATCCTGTGCGAGATACTGAACCAGTCCTTTCTAACAGGCTCATTCCCCCAGAGTCTGAAACACACTTCTATCAAGCCCCTACTGAAAAACAGTAAGCTCGATCCATCCAAAGTTGAATCATTTAGGCCAATCTCGAGCATCCCCCAGCTTGCAAAAATCATCGAGAAAGCTGCCCAACAACAGCTCCAGCATCATACTGACACGGAAGCACCACTAGACAAATCACAACATGGATTCAGAGAAGCACATGGAGTCGACACAATCCTTACAACCCTATTCAATGATCTGATCACAGGAATAAACAGCATCAAACAAGGATTTGTACTCATATTTTTAGACATTTCCGCCGCCTTCGATTCTGTGAACCACGATATACTGCTGCAACGTCTGAGAGAGAAGGGGATTCGAAACACAGCACTGGAATGGTGTAGATCCTACCTTTCCAATAGGTGGCAACAAGATAAAACAGGCCAGGAATCCTCAGAGCCATTCCTACAGTCTCAAGGTGTACCACAAGGATCTTCCCTATCAGCATTAATGTTCAATATATATATGCAGCCGATATGTGAATTGATCCGATCCTTCAACGTGCAATGCCTGGCATACGCAGATGACATCCTCATATACATGCCGTTCAAAACTGACCAACCAGTGTTTACACCAATAATCAACTGTTTCGGAGCAATAGCTGAATGGCTGCTGACTCAAAATTTAAGAATAAATCATAGCAAAACTGATGTCCTATTTGTTACAAGGAATCGAAAGTTCGTACCTCTTCCGTCGCTGCTGGTCAACAACATAGAACTGACGTCCAAACCCACAATCCGATACCTCGGCATCACATAGGATAAACACCTGGATATGACAATGCATGTGAAGAATGTGACAAAGAGTATATATCATAAGATCAGAACGCTACGCCACCTCTGCCCCCTACTTGACTATACTGATTACCGATCAACTTTCCAGGCACTAGTCCTCCCACATCTAGATTTTGCGAACATCATCCTCCACGGGCTCTCTCAATCAACCTTAAATCCACTTCGTCTGGCTATGAATGCAGCTGCAAGAGTCCTCTCTGGGTCACCAAGATATGCTCACATAACGCCTATCATGAAAGACCTACACTGGCTACCTCTACAAGCCAGACTCTCATATAAGTCACTAGTCCTGACCTTCAAAGCCATGAATAACTACCCACCGACACCAATCAGCAAACTAATCCATAACACCCTCGAAAATAGAAACAGAAGGACTACTGCTATGAACACCTTAATAGTTCCCAAGATGATGACATCATGTTCTAAAGCTACATCGAACAGAGCTTTCTCAATATTCGCACCCCTGAATTGGAATATACTTCCCCATGAAATCCGGGGCATCAAAAACCTATTACAATTCCGAAAAGCCGTGAAGCATCACTTATTCACAAAATACTACCCAGAAGTGATCATGGACACTCACACAACCAACAGGCCTCCCACTCACACCAAACACCTTAGCACCTTAATACAACCAGAAAATGGTTAGACTCCACGATAGTTCACATTACTACTGTTGACCCGTGCCACCTACATGAATACACGTACAATATCCACTCGAGTTTAAATATTGTATATAGTAAAAGCATATATATAGTATAATGTTGACTGTACATAGTTATCCCTGTTACTCCATGTTATATATTCCCTTGTTCTCTGTAAACTCAATGTTACCTGTATGCATTGCAGTATATTTTGTTCGATGTACACCGCACTGATTTTAATAGCGCGGTATAGAAGAGATGTTAAATAAATAAATAAAAATAATAAATAAATAAATAAAACCAGATTAAAGCAAAGTATTAAAAATGTTTTTAAAAAAGTTTTTAAAAAACTGATAAAATTGATCAATAATTCCAGACGATAATAAAATTATATTTTTGAAAAGATGATGATCACATAAACAGAAAATATCATAGCTTTCAGATCCTTGATATGTCTGTATGATCAGATCTAATTGTCATAAGAATACTTGTGGAAAATTAACTTTGTAAACTAGGATGCCGCTTAGATTTTCTAACATTAACAAAGTTATCCGTCGGATTTTTATATAGGGAGTACCTGAAAGACTCCTTTCAAACTCCTATTTCGAGGTAATCGTCATCCGAATAGAGCCATTCTTTGCAAACATGCACGAGGCCGCGGGCTGGATCCCGTGGCCGTCAGTAACCCGGGCCCGGCCTTGGCCTCCTGCATGTGACAGGGGTCTATGGGGGGGGGGGAGGTTTGGAGGAGCGCAGCATTTGAAATCACTCCTTTGGAGAAGAAGGGGCGATTTCATTGGCCCTGCGCATTGGGGGGCGGAGCAGGTGTTGGCGAGGAGCCGCGTGGCTGTCCTTTTCGCCGCGGCTCTTCAGCTGGCAAGACGTGTTGGCTCGGCGTCTTCGGCGGTGTGCTGCTCAGCGGGGAGGGAGTTTGCTGCCGGGGCGTCTTTGGCAGTTTCGGAAACCGGGTGAGTGTTTTGGCACAAACGGGGGGGGGGGGGGGGCGAGTATTTGTTTGCAAGGGATGGGGGTTGCCAGCGGTGTGATAGGGGGGCAGGTTGATAGGTTAGCGCTGCCGCTGTAATTCGGTTGCTGGGTGTGGGTAATTGAGCCTGCTTTTAAAGGGGGCCATACTTCAAATAATTAACTAAATAAAAATGTCAAAAAGAAAGCAAAAGGGCTACAGGCATCTTGGGGAATCTTTAGGCACGCTTACTTGCTTCCTGTGGCTGAGGGAGCATGGCACGCTCGGGTAAGGGGGCTAGGGGGGGGCAGAGGGGTGGTGACTCGTTTGCTAGGTCTGGGGGGAGCGCTAGAGGGTCACAAGGCGCTGGTTCAGCCATGGGGGCCAGGGCTGGCGGTCGGAGCATGCGGGGTGCAGGTGGAGTGGCTAGGAAAAGAGGGAGGGGGAGTGGGAGTAGGGGGTGTTTGCCTGGTCCGGAAGAAGGGGTGTTGGGTTTGGGGTTGTCCGGGGGTGCGCCTGCCGAGAATGTGGGGCTCAGGATAGGGGTGCAAGGTTCACTTTTGGGGGAGGTGGGGGAAGGGGGCCTGTCACATCGGGGAGTTGCTCTGGGGTAGTGGGGGACAGCGGGGAACAGAGGAACGGGGGGGGGGGGGGTTGGGGTGGGTGCAGGTCATGGGCTTCAGCCCTTCAGGGGCCCCCTGCGGTCCGGTTGTCGCGGGTGCTTACGCGTCATTTCCGGTAGGGCGGGGGAGGCTGGGTGTGAGGGGAGAGGGGTGGGTGGGCTGGCCCCCTTTGTCTGGACAGCCCATGAGCACGGCTCCATGGGGGTGTGGCTGGGGGGGGTGTAGCTGGGGGGGGACTGGGTGGGGGCTGGCTTTCAGAGTGGCGGGGGAACAGCCTCCATGGGGGGCGGCAGGTTGGGCGGCGGGGGTTTTGGGTACTTCAGCGTGGCCTCAAGGGGGGGGGGGACAGGTTGGGGGTTGGGGCAGTACGGGATGGCTACTCCGGTGGTTGGTGCTTCTCTTTCTCCGGTTGTGGGTGCTTCTCTCCCTCTGCAGGTTCCAGCAATCGGTGTGGCTGCGGCAGGTGGCGTAGGGGGCAGTCAGACGGCGATGGCGCAGAGAGTGTATCAGACCGGTCCGACCTTGGTGGTGCCTGAGCCGGCCGAGCTAATCACAGCAGGTGAGTGTCCCGGGAATTCGGTTGGTGGAAGTGTTGAGAGGTTGCCGGCAGGGGAGGGAGGTTCGATTGCACGCAAAGCCAAGACGAAGAGGAAGCAGAGGCATTGTAGGCATAGCGCATCGTCTTCATCTTCTTCGTCCTCGGATAGTTCCTCTAATGCCTCCGCGGCGGGCGAGAAGGCAGGTGACGGGGCGGGGTCATCGGCGGTGCGTTGCGCGGAGTTGTGGGAGAGTGTTCCGCGCAAGTTGAGGCGGCGGATCATGAAACGGCGTTATATTGATATCTTCCGGCTCCTGGAGGGGGGGAAGCGTTCAGGGGAGAGTAGGAAGAAACGTAAGGAGGATGAGAAGGCGGGGAGGGTGCGGAAGGTTTCCCGTAATACCTTAAATCGGACCCGGGCCATTTTGCATTTGGTGAGCGTATGTGGGCATGCGGACCCGAGTCGTTATGGTGAGCTGTTGGCTTATGCGGATGCCATCTTGGCGGCATCCCAAGCGCATGAGGGTTGGGCCTGGCTCAATTATGACGAAGAGTTTCGTGATATGATGGAGGAGAATCGGCAGCTGTCTTGGGGGATGAAAGATATTAACCTTTGGCTGACGCAAATGTCAGCCAAAAAAGGAGGTGCGGGGGGTGGTGCAGGTCAGGTCAGGGCAGGAGGCAATCCTTCAGTGGCGAGTTTTCGGTCCTTTCGAACGACAGGCCCAGTGCCAGAACTGCCCAAAGGTGGACCGGGTGGGGACCTTTGCTGGCACTTCAATAAAGCTTCCTGTCCCTTTCCGGACTGCAAGTTTCGGCATGCCTGCTTGCTCTGTGGTGCAGGTCACTTGGTCGCGAAGTGTAGCCGAAAAGGTGTGCCAGGGGCACCGGTTGGGGGTAAGTGAAGAAGGGAGTGGGGGGTTGGCGCCTACCCCTATCAAAATTCAGGCGTTACAGCCGTGGTTAGAACTTTATGCGAAGAGTAGGCACGGCAAGGCGGGGACAATGTTGTGGGCAGGTTTTTCAGAGGGATTTCATATCCCGTGTCATGGGGAGGTGTTCGAGGTGGCGGCCAGCAATGCTAGATCGGTGCGCCTGTTAGCGGAGGTGGCCCGTGAAAAAATTGCAGCTGAATGTGCGCTGGGCCTTGTTGCCGGACCATTCGACCATCCACCCTTTTCGCTGTTTATTATTTCACCGCTTGGGGTTATCCCGAAGAAGGAGCAAGGGCGTTATCGGTTGATACACAATCTGTCCTGCTCCCCGGGGGTCTCGGTTAATGACCATATCCCGCGTGAGTTCTGCTCGGTGCGCTATGAATCCTTCGATGAGGCTTTGGAGGTGGTGCGCCAGTGCGGAAAAGGGGCTTTGCTGGCAAAGGTGGACATCAAATCGGCATTTAGGCTGTTACCAGTTCACCCATCTGCCTTTCCATTGCTGGGATTTCGGTTTGACGCTCAGTATTATTATGACAAGTGTTTGCCGATGGGTTGCGCGATATCTTGTGCTTACTTCGAGGCCTTTAGCTCGTTCTTACACTGGGTTTTGGTGAGGCGCTCTGGGCGCCAATCTATTGTGCATTACCTGGACGATTTTTTGTTTGTGGGTCCAGCGCAGACCGCGGTGTGTGAGTACTTGCTGGGGTTGTTCCTTGAGATGGCAGCTGAATTCGGTATTCCTTTGGCGGAAGGTAAGACGCTTGGACCAGTGACGTGTCTTTCCTTTTTGGGGATCGAGATAGATGCTGGGGAGTTAGTGGTCCGTTTACCTTTGGATAAAGCTGAGCGTCTGCATCTTATTGGTGGCGGCGGTGGGCTCCGCCTCGAAGGTGACGTTGAAGGAACTGCAGGTGTTGGTCGGTCACTTGAATTTTGCTTGTCGAGTCATTGCGATGGGGAGGCCGTTTGCGCGTAGGCTGTCCCTGGCTATGGCAGGGGTGCGATGTGGGCATCATCGCATCTGGGTGACGTCAGGGATGCGGGCCGACCTGCGGGTCTGGGATGCTTTCCTGGCAGAGTATAATGGCTGCTCTGTGTTGCAATCGTTGGAGCTGTCCAACCTTGACTTGCAGTTGTTCTCTGATGCGGTGGGTAGTTCGGGTATGGGGTTGTATTGTCAAGGTTCGTGGTGTGCGGCGCCTTGGCCGGCATCTTGGACTGTGAGTGGGTTGACGCGTAATGTGACGTTCTTGGAATTGTTCCCGATTGTGGTTGCCCTTTGGGTGTGGCCGGAAAGGTTGCGGGATAAGAGGGTTGTATTCTGGTGCGACAACGCTGCGGTAGTGCAAGTTATTAACAGACATTCACCCAAGTGTCCGCGAGTTGCGGCGTTGATGCGGGTGTTTGTGCTAGCATTTATTTATTTATTTAACGTTTCTTATATACCGCGCTCTTTAGCATCAGCGCGGTTTACATGGAACAAAACATTCTCAATACATTTGAAAAAACACGTATGAGTTACATATAACAGGTAAATAAACTTGGGAAAACAAGGATAACTATCTACAATAACGAATAACTATTTACATAAATTCAACTAGTATAGAGATTTTAGTGAGCAGCAGAATTACAACAGAATTTTAGATCAAGATGGTATGTCTTATGGAGTAGTTATGCATACGAGTTTGTCTTATGACATCTCATATTAGGATTATGGAGGCTGGAAGTACTCAGTGAATAGATAATGCTTGATAGCCTTCCTGAACTGCTTCATGTCTCGTATTGCTCTGATATCTGGAGGAAGTTTATTCCAGCATCTAGGAGCATAAGATTTAAATGCTCTGTTGATCGTAGTTTGGGACCAATTTGTGGATTCACTGGGAATGACCAGCGTATTTTCAGCGAGTGGTCTCCTGGTTCTTGTCTCGGGAGGTCTTCGTCTCAATGTCACGGCTCGAGCGCGTCATGTGCCAGGTTCACAGAATGCTATTGCTGATGCTTTGTCTTGTTTTCAGTGGGCGCAGTTCCGGGCTTTGGCCCCGGGTGCGGACGAGAGAGCAGTGGTGGTGCCGGAGCACCTTTGGAGGATTGGGATGTCGGAATGATGGATTTGTTGCGGTCCTCCTTGGCTCCAGGTACGTGGGCGGCGTATCGGCGGGGTTATGCGAGAGTGCGGGAGTTTTTATGGGGGAGCGGGTGGAGAGGTGGTAGAGTGGAAGATAGGTTGGTGGGTTCGTTTATAGTGTGGGCAAAGGGGCGCGGTTGGACCCGGTTGTCGGTGCGTGCAGCGCTGGCAGGTTTCTCCTTTTTCAGCAGGGTGGTGGGCTGGGGCAGTCCCAGCGCATCGTATGTGGTAAAGCGGCTCCTGGCTGGGTGGGCAAAGGAACAGCCGCTGGTGCGAGATTGGCGCCGCCTCGTTTCACATGAGTTGCTGCTGCGCATATGGGGCGTATTGCCGGAGGTGGCGGCGTCTGCGTATGAGACGGTGCTCTTTCGTGCATTGTTTGTTACGGCTTTTTTCGGGGTGTTTCGGGTCATTGAGTTGGTCCCACGGTCATGCAGGCGGGGGGTTTGGGGTGGTTTGCAGGTTCAACATGTGGATCTGAAGGAGACCCTAGTGCGGATTTATGTGGCACGCTCGAAGACAGACCAGTAAGGTCTTGGCCGATGGGTGCTGTTGAGCGCAATTCCGGGGTGGGGCTCCTGTCCGGTACAGAATTTGGTGTCTTATGTTCGTCAGCGGCCGGATAGGGCAGGCTATTTTTTCTGCCACTCGGATGGGATCGCGGTTACACAGTTTCAATTCACGGCGGTTCTGCGCCTAGCCTTGCGGCGGTTGGGCTTGGATGAGCAGCGGTATGCATCTCATTCCTTCCGGATAGGGGCAGCGACAAGTGCAGCTGCAGCTGGGCTGGGGGGGAAGTGATTCAACGGATCGGGAGGTGGCGATCTGGGGCTTATGAAGGTTATGTTCGCCTGGACCAATTGTGAGGCGTCTGCTGGTGGGGGTTGGGGGGGTGTGGGGGGGGGTGTTAATGATGTGTTTCCTGTTTCAGGGTTGCTGCAGGGCTGGCATCCACGGAGCGAATATACGAGCCCAGCAGGAGTGTGGTGGATTCTTGGACATTCGTTTGTGTACTGGGCGGAGCGCAGAGCCTCGATAGAGTAGTTACTCACCTGTAACAGGTGTTCTCCAGGAGCAGCAGGAATCAGTCCTCACATATGGGTGACATCAGCGCCGACGGAGCCCTCGCGGAGCAATTTTCCCCAGCTTTCAAAGAAAGCCTTTGGGAATTGCAGCACGCATGCGCGGTCCCCTTCCCGCCCAAGGGTGCCATCTTGCTCAGTCTGATGACATAGCTAAAAGACATCAAAAAATTAGCAAAAACAAATGATATGACTGCAACTCCAAGGGGAGGAGGGAGGGTTGTGAGGACTGATTCCTGCTGCTCCTGGAGAACACCTGTTACAGGTGAGTAACTACTCTTTCTCCAGGACCAAGCAGGAAGTCAGTCCTCACATATGGGACTCTCAAGCTTAAGGCTACCGGAGACCGTAAGCACAAAAATGAGCTCCCTCAAGCTCAACAGCACAGAAGGAAGGTTTCTTCTCTGAACATGTCTCCAACCGGTAGCTCAACATCCGGGATGGAGGGTAGGAGTTGCCTAAACCGCAAAGAGATTACGGAGGACTGCCTGTCCGAAAGCACTGTCCTTGCGGGACTCCCTCTCCAGGCAGTAATGGGTCGCAAAAGTCTGGCTTGAAGACCAAGTAGCAGCCTGGCAGATGTCTGCCAACGGAACAGAGCGGAAGTAAGCCACTGACGTAGCCTTTGCCCGAACACGGTGAGCCGTGACTCGACTCTCCAACGAGAGGCCGGCTGCGCCATAAGCCCAAGCGATACAGTCAGCAACCCAAATGGACAGAGTACGCTTGGAGACAGGGAGCCCCAATTTATTGGGGTCGTAAGACACGAAGAGCTGAGCCGCCCTTCGGTGCTCCCGCGTACGGTCAAGGTAGAAGGTCAACGCCCTCCTACAGTCCAGGGTATGCAGGACCATTTCAGCCCAGCTGGAGTGTGGCCTGGGAAAGAAGGTTGGAAGTATCACCTCCTGATTGATGTGAAAAGGGGAAACCACTTTAGGAAGAAACTTAGGGTGAGTCCGTAGGACTACCCTATTCTTGTAGAACCTAGTGTAAGGGGGATCAGACACTAGGGCCTGCAGCTCACTAACGCGTCTAGCGGAAGTGAGGGCTACCAAAAATAAGGTTTTCCAAGAAAGAAAACGAAGCGGACAGGTAGCCATAGGTTCAAAAGGCGGACAGGTAATCCGCTGCAAAACCACGTTGAGATCCCAATCAGGGGCTGGTGGGCACAAAGGTGGTTTAAGGAGAAGGAGGCCTCGAAGAAAACGAGCCACGAGAGGGTGGCCGGAAAGAGGCCTGCCATCCACCGGCATGTGATGTGCCGAAAGAGCACTGAGGTGGACCCTGACCGAGTTGGATTTAAGTCCAAGATTGGAGAGGGAAAGCAAGTACTGTAAGACCACTGACACAGAACAGGCGAAGGGATCCTGAGTCTGCTGAGCACACCAGACGGAGAACCGACGCCACTTAAGAGCGTAGGACTTCCGGGTAGAGGGCCGCCGGGAGGCCAAGACGACGTCTTCCACCTCTGGAGGCAGCAGTAGGGAAGCAAGGACTACCCTTTCAGCAGCCAGGCCATCAGATGAAGGGACCGGAGGTTGGGGTGTAGGAGAGAGCCTTGATCTTGTGTTAAGAGATCGGGCTGAAACCCCAGAGGTAGCGGAGTGTCCACTGCAAGTTGCATAAGTAGCGGGAACCAGGGTTGCCTCGGCCACCTGGGAGCTACGAGGATCATCGAGGCTTTGTCCCTGAGAACCTTGAAAAGCGTCCGAGACACTAGTGGCATGGGAGGAAAGGCATATAGGAGGCCTGTGGACCATGAGAGTAGGAAGGCATCCGCCGCCACCCGGAGGGGATGTGGCACTCGAGAGCAGAATCGGGGAAGTTGTCTGTTGAGAGGGCTGGCAAAGAGATCCATCGTGGGGAGACCCCACTTGAGGAAAATCTTCTGAACCACTAAGGGATCCAATCGCCATTCGTGCGGCTGGAGGATTCTGCTCAGTTTGTCCGCTAGGCAATTCTGCTGACCGGGGAGATAAACAGCCCTGAGGAGGATGCCCCGGCTGACGGCCCAAGAGCACAGCTTTTGGGCCTCCCGACAGAGAAGCAAGGAGCCTGTGCCGCCTTGTTTGTTGATAAAGAACATGGCCACCTGATTGTCTGTCTGAACTAAGACAGACTGGTGAGACAAGAGGTGGGAGAAGGCTTTGAGAGCGAGGCGGATTGCCCGGAGCTCCAGGAAGTTGATCTGCTGGGCAGATTCCCAAGGAGTCCAGAGGCCTTGAGTACATGTCCCTTGGCAATGGGCTCCCCAACCCAGGAGAGAAGCATCGGTGGTCAGGACCTGAGAGGGCGGAGGAGATTGAAAAGTCATTCCGAGCACCAGGTTGGGCAGATGAAGCCACCACTGCAGAGAAGAGACCAGTAGGTCGGAGACCTGCACTGAGTCCGTCAGACTGCCCGTGGCTTAATGCCATTGTTTGCGAAGGCACCATTGAGTCGGGCGCATGTTGAGGCGGGCATTGGGGTCACGTGGACTGTGGAAGCCATGTGGCCGAGCAATTTGAGAAATTCTCTGGCAGAGATCAAGGCCTTGCTGCGAAAGTGGCTGGCAAGGTCGATGAGCCTCTTTGCCCTGTCGAGAGGGAGAAAAGCCCGTGCCTGAAGAGTGTTTAGCCTTGCGCCGATGAACTCTAGATCTTGAGAGGGGAGCAAAGTGGACTTTGCGAAGTTTAGAACAAAGCCCAAGTGCTGTAGCAGAGCCACAGTGCGAGACGTGGCGTGAGTGGCTTCCTGAGAAGACGGTGCTCTGATGAGCCAGTCGTCGAGGTAGGGAAACACAAAGAGGCCCTGAAGCCTGAGATATGCAGCTACCACTGCTAGGCATTTGGTAAAGACCCTTGGGGCGGAGGATAGGCCAAAGGGCAGTACTCTGTATTGGTAATGATTGCCTCCCACCACAAACCTTAGATATTGTCTGTGGCTGGGGTGGATGAGGATGTGCGTGTAGGCATCTTTTAGATCCAAGGAGCATAGCCAGTCTCCCTGCTGGAGGTAGGGCAGCAAGATTCCAAGGGTAAGCATCTTGAACTTTTCCTTTTCTAGGAACTTGTTGAGGTTCCGCAAGTCCAGGATGGGTCTTTGGCCTCCATTTCTTTTTGGGATCAGAAAGTATCTGGAGTAAAACCCCTGACCTCTCAGGTGGTGGGGCACCGGTTCCACAGCCTGTTCCTGAAGAAGACTTGCCAACTCCTGGAGGAGTAAGTCCCTGTGTAGGGGGAGTCTGAGAGGCTCCCCTGGAAAGTAGGAGGGAGGCACCTGGTGAAAGTGTAGGAGATAGCCCTCTTGGACTATGCGAAGCACCCAGGTGTCTGTAGTGATGTTGGACCATCTGTGGGCAAAGTGGACCAACCGGCCTCCTGTGCTAAGTGGAACCAGCAGAGGGAGAGAGGCTACGCTGATGAAGTCAAAAACCCCCACCCTGCTGTTGGGCAGGGGCTGGTGGTGCAGGCTTGGGGGCTTGCTGCCTACGGGACCCATTACCCCGTCCCTTGGCCCGCTGACCCTGTTGGGGAGCTGTTGAGGCCTGATACTGAGGGTAGTTTTTATAGGCAGCTGTCTTCCTCGGGTAAAAGGGCTTTTTCCCCGAGCCCTTCTTCTTCTGAGAAGGGGCAGAGGTCTTCCTGGAGAGCCGAGTCCTGGTGAGAGTCTCGGACTCGATCTGTGCAGCCTTTTCCTCGAGGGGTTTGCCGAAGAGGTTTTCACCTCTGCAGGGGACATCGACCAACTTGTCCTGAACCCATGGCTCGAGGTCGGACGACTGAAGCCAAGCCTGTCTTCGGGCACCGATGCCGGCTGCAGCTACTCGAGCCGAGGCTTCGAAGCCATCATAGGCTGCCCGAGAGATAAACTTCGAGCACTCCCGAATACCAGTTGACAAGGTTTGGAACCTCTGCAAAGGTTCCTCGGAGAGACCAGCAGAGAACCCGGCTATTTCCTTAGCCAGGTCTCGAAGATACATGCCCATATAGAGCTGGTATGTCTGGACTCGACAAGCAAGCATAGAGTCCTGGAAGCACTTTCTACCGAGGGCATCCAGGCTTCGAGCCTCCCGGCCGGGAGGCACCAAGGAGTGCATTTTTTGACTTTTCAGTCTATGCATGGCCGATTCCACCACCATGGAATGGTGCGGTAGCTGTGCCTTCTGAAATCCAGGACTCTTGCGGACTCGATAAATGGAATCGACCCGCTTGCTTAATACCGGCGACGAGGCCGGGCTCTCCCACATGCGGAAGAGAAGTCGCTCCAGCATCGGAGGAACAGGTACAGTAAAGGCCTCCTTTGGGGGAGAGTCATACTGGAGGGCGTCGAGCTCTTCGGCTCGAGGCTCCTCCTCGGGATCCGCGGGGAATGCCAAGGCCTTGGCCATGTCCCGCACGAAGTCCGAGAACCGGGTATCCTCCGGGGGGGACCGTCTCCGAGGTTCGGACTCGGGGGAATCCGAAGGGACACACCGAGTCCGGAAAGAACCAGGTGACTCTTCTTCCTCGGACTCCCAGGCTGACTCCCCGGAGGAGGAGTCGGTGGGCTCCGGTCGGGTGGGCATCGATGCCATCTGCCCCGACGCCAAGGGAGTCGGCGTCGACGACCTCGGTGCCGAACGGGAGGCCGAAGGAGACCTAGACCGAGGATCGACTCGAGCCACTAGGGACTCGAGGGTCGGCTTGGTCTCCGGGGTCGACTTGGACGTCGACGTCCCGGCGGTCAGGGCAGAAGCACCGGCGAGGCCAGCAATCAATGCCCGCTGCTGTTCCATGAAGGCAGTCAGACTGCTCTCCAAGGCTGTCAACCTGAGTCCGAGCTCAGGAGACTCAGCAGCCCCCGACTCGGGTCCCGACGGCGTCGGACCCGACGTCAGCTCCTTCGGAGGCGAGTCCACGAGGACTACAGGACTTACGTGAGCAGGCGAGTCCTTCTCGAGTCGCGGATGTTTGGACGGCCTCTCCATCTCCAAGGATCCGGGACGGCTATCGGGGCTATGCGACCTGGCCCTCGAGGAACCAGGAGCGTCCACCGAAGCCGCCCTCGCGGATTTCTTCTTCCGATGATGCTCCCGGGTAGGAGACCCCCTGTCAGAGGAACTTCGACGGTGCTCAGGGCCAGATTCCCGAGATGTCGAAGCCTCCGACGAGGTCCGAGTCCGGCCGGAGTCAGATAAGAAATGTTCCCGCTGATGCTGCCGACTCCTCAAGGCCTTTGAGGACATTTTGCCACAGGCACCACAGATCAGTTCTTCGTGATCTGGGCCGAGGCAGCGGAGGCAGGAATCGTGAGTGTCGGTAAGAGACATAAGTCTCTTACACTTATCACACTTCTTAAAGCCACTGGCAGCCATCGGGGGAAAAAGGGACCCCGCGAGGTCAAACGTCCGGGCTGCCAGGGAAAAAAGGAAAAAAGGCGCGAAACTTGTCACGAAGGACAAAAAAACCGAAAATCAGTGAGGAACTCGCAACCGGCGTCGCGAGTCCGGACGGGAAAAGAACCGGCGTCGAGCCGAGAAAAAGAAAGAAATATAACAAGAAAAATCAACTTTTCTGCGGGGAAAGACATACGACGTCTGTAGAGCTCCGCGGAAAAAAGAAGACTGAGCAAGATGGCACCCTTGGGCGGGAAGGGGACCGCGCATGCGCGCTGCAATTCCCAAAGGCTTTCTTTGAAAGCTGGGTCAAATTGCTCCGCGAGGGCTCTGTCGGCGCCGACGTCACCCATATGTGAGGACTGACTTCCTGCTTGGTCCTGGAGAAACGCCCGCTACGTCTGCACCTGGGCCTGATGTCCTGCAATGTTCGGTTGATGTGGATGGGCGAACGTGGCATGCGATGGTGGCAGCTCCTTCCTTGTGTTCAGGAGCATGCGGAGCGGCGGCAGCGACCAGCGGGAGTGTTGATACATCTTGGAGGGAATGATCTATCCAATTGGACGTGCCGACAGTTCATTCGGGCGGTGCAGCAGGACCTTCAGGCGCTGCAGGAGGAGTGGCCAGGTGTGGCAATCATCTGGTCGGACATTATCCCGCGGCCGGCCTGCCTGTCCCAGCGACGGTGGTCGCGTGGGCTAGCGAAAGTCAACCGACAGATTGGGCATTGGTTGCAGCAGGCTGGTGGATGGCAGGTCCAGCACCCTTGGGCAGATCCGCAGTGTGCGGGGCTGTACCGTACTGATGGGGTACACTTGTCTCCGGTCGGTCAGGACCTGTTACTAAATGATTGGCAGGAAGCTCTGGAAATGTGTGTTGGTCGCAGCTTTATGGGGGGGGGGGTCGGTGCGAGGATAAGTAAACTACCTCGCACCGGTGGCGGGGTAGAGAGCCAGCGCTCGCCAAAGCGGCGGGGGCTTGAACTGGTTTAGGAGCAGTGGGGGGTGAAGTGCTCCTCGGGGTGGGGCGAGACAGCCCGGTTGGGGGTCTCAGCCCGGTAGTGAGGATCTGGGGGCCGGCCTTTGCTAGTAGTATGGCGAGGCAGGCGGCGGGGTCCGGAGGAGGAGGATGCTCCGCCTTGCTACTAATATGGCGGGTGGGGGCATCGTCCGGCGATGGGGTGGGGGGCTGGGTTATGTTGGAAGGTTGTATATGTTGGCCCGTGTGTTACAGGTTTTAAATAAAGCTGCGACCAAAGTTTATACCAGATTCAGTTGTCGGGGTATTTTGTGTGTGGGCAAGTTAATGTATGGTGTTAAGGCTTGCTGATGGAGGCGAGGAGGGCCTCTGGGTTTACCAGAGTTAATCCATGAGGCCGCGGGCCGGGTCCCACGGCCGTCAGTAACCTGGGCCCGGGCCCGGCCTCGGCCTCCTGCACGTGACAGGGGTCTATGGGGGGGGGGAGGTTTGGAGGAGCACGGCATTTGAAATCGCTCCTTTGGACAAGAAGTGGCGATTTCATTGGCCCTGCGCATTGGGGGGCGGAGCAGGTGTCGGCGAGGAGCCACGTGGCTGTCCTTTTCGCCTCGGCTCTTCGGTGGGCAAGACGTGTTCCCGCCCTCCCACCCTTTGAGGTAGTAGGTAGGGATGTTGCAACTGGTGGGGGCGGGGAAGAGAGCCAGCGCTCGCCGAAGTGGCGGGGGCTTGAACTGGTTTAGGAGCAGTGGGGGGCGAAGTGCTCCTCGGGGTGGGGCGAGACAGCCCGGTTGGGGGTCTCGGCCTGGTAGTGGGGGTGTGGGGGCCGGCCTTTGCTACTAGTATGGCGAGGCAGGCGGCGGGGTCCGGGGAAGGAGGATGCTCCACCTTGCTACTAATATGGCGGGTGGGGGCATCGTCCGGCGATGGGGTGGGGGGCTGGGTTATGTTGGAAGGTTGTATATGTTGGCCCGTGATGGGCCGGTTGTTACAGGTTTTAAATAAAGCTGCGACCAAAGTTTGTACCAGATTCAGTTGTCGGGGTATTTTGTGTGTGGGCAAGTTATTGTATGGTATTAAGGCTTGCTGATGGAGGTGAGGAGGGCCTCCGGGTTTACCAGAGTTACTTGTATATGTCCGTGAGAGGTTTATGTATGAACTAAAAAACGCCCGCACTTGCGCTGTAAGGAATTACAAGCCGCGGGAAAATAACACATCATAACTTCTGATTGCCTGATCGTCCTACTGTAGGTTTTCATGAGTTAATGACATTTAGAATGCATTTTGTAGTTCATATCAAATCAAATTATATTTTAAGTAATATCTATCAAGTGTAAAATTTATGCACTACTGCTTATGTTATACAGTTACATATATGAAGGGCAGCTTTTTTTAAACCCCGCGTTTATAATTTCAAAAACATCTTTTAAAAATTTTTTAAAACTTGCATTTAACAATAACTATCTTATTGAATTACATATTTTAATGGCAGCCAAGGTGCCGCACACCACGAACCTTGACAATACAACCCCATACCCGAACTACCCACCGCATCAGAGAACAGGTAAACAGATTGTTCATCAAACATTTGTACTGCTGCCTATGTAATGCACTTTCTTATAACTTGGGCAGCTTTTAAAACCCGCGTTTGTACACTGTAATTGCATAGGAAAAGAATCTAATTTTAAAGGGGATGATGCAATTAATTGAAATAATGAAAAGGAACGATCCCCAAATGGATATTTTATAAAATTGTTATCAATTAAGTATTGCTCGTGTTTATGAACTAGCTCACTGCAAATAATACCATTTACGATGTCTCTCTAATTACCCTGGAAATTGCTACATGATGAATTCTAAAAAATGAAATAAGAATATAATAAATCATGTCTTATGTCTAAATAGTTGATGTACTATTATATACATTTTTTGATGCCAGTCATAACATTATTTTAAATTGCATCATTTTAAATTAAAGAGGACTTTTTAAGTCAATTGTATCATGTCTTATAT
Source organism: Ichthyophis bannanicus (assembly GCA_033557465.1). Taxonomy (NCBI): domain Eukaryota; kingdom Metazoa; phylum Chordata; class Amphibia; order Gymnophiona; family Ichthyophiidae; genus Ichthyophis; species Ichthyophis bannanicus. The sequence goes on from JAWIIG010000071.1 coordinate 232,732, forward strand.
CTAGATGTTTATATCATATCTTATGTCTGGATGTTTATCTTGGCAATATCCTATATTATAACATTTTAATTGAAAAATAGCAAACTTTATAAATTGATTTACTCAGGCATTACATTAGTTGTACCCTTGTATACTTACAGTAACCTGTAATTTTAGATTTAGGAATCAGTAACCCATCCGGGGTATGGACTCTAAACTATGTTACTTAAACTTATCAAGTTAAATAAATATAATTTTATAAAATTCTTTTATCATATCAGAGTGTATAAAGATGAGGGGGAATCTTCAAAGAAACACTGATAAATCTCTATCTAAATTCAGCCCATTGGGAGATAAAGTAATTTAACAATATATTTCTGTTCTAATCTCATTATCGTCTTATTTATATCCCCTCCTTTCCAGTTTAATTTTACCTTTTTGATGACAAAGAATTTTAAGTCTGTAACTTTGTGTGCCTTCTCCTGCCAGTGTGCTACTAAGGGTTTATCCACTGCGCCTCTTTTGATGCAGCTCTTATGTTCCACCATTCAAACTCGAATTCTACGAATTGTTTTACCTACATAAAGTTTCTTGCAGGGACACTGAATGACATAGACTACGTGAATGGTCTCACAATTGGAGAAATCATCGATCACAAACTCTTCTTTCGTGATGGGATGTATAAAGTTTTCTCTTATTGGCATAATGTGGGGACATATAGAACAACGTCCACATGGAAATTGGCCCTTATATTTGGAAAGGAATCTCCGTTCACTCAATGCTGATGGCACTAGTAGATTCCTCAAATTAACATTGCGCTTGTGAGCTACTGTTAAAGGTATATCATGAAATCCTGGGATGGCTTGGATAAGGTGCCATTCTTTTTGCAAAATTTTTGTAATCTTCTTTGAATGGACTGAATATAGAGGCGGGAACACTAATCCCACATCTTTTTTATTATCTTGAGGTTTCAAAAGGATTTCACAAGAAGCATTCCTAGCTCTCTTGTATGCTCGATTGATGTGACATAATGGGTACTGTCTAGCTATAAATCTTTGTTTCATTACTTTCGCTTGAGTTTCAAAATCTTTTGTTGTGGTACATACTCTTCAGGCTGTAAGAAACTATTCAACGGATAGGTTCTTCATAATGCTGTGTTATGAAAACTATTAAAATGTAATAAATGGTTGCGGTCTGTGGGTTTCCTATATAGAGTTGTAACGAATTGATTAGCTTCTTTCTTAATTATCAGATCTAGATAAGGAATTTGTTGAAAATCATATGTCATCTGAAACCGTAAATTAACATCTAAATTGTTAATCCAATTATTAAATTCAGTGAGTATATCTACACTTCCTTCCCAAATGACTAGAATATCATCGATATATCGGATCCAAAGTTTGATATTCATTTCATATGGATGATTTTTCAAAAAGTTCTCTTCAAATTGGAACATAGAAAGATTTGAGATGTCAGGGGCCATAGAGGATCCCATTGCCACGCCTTTTATTGTTTAAAGAAAAGGTCTCTAAAACAAAAATAATTCTCACATAAAGCAAATTGCGCTAGGGAAAGAAGAAAGGCTGTAGGAATGCATTTGCGACCAACTCTTTTAAGTAAGCATTGCTCTATAATTTCTAAATGTCCAAACTAAATTGTTCCACTTTCTAACTACAGAAGTAACTCAATTCTTCTTTTTTCACGGGAAATGGGTCTCAGACTTACTCATGGAGCACAACGTCGGAGAGAAACTTTGTCTTAGCAACCGACTAGCTCCTTTCTTGCATCAATGACCCAATTATTTCCCCTTTTTTTAAATATATGAAATGTGTTGTTGAAACTTATATATGTTTGACTTGAAACAGGCTAAACAGCGCGTTCTGTATGCTTAAATACTAAAAACTTTCCATATTTGCAAAAATAAAGCTGAACGCTTATCTGTAAAGTCCAGAAGACTGGAATCTCATCCCGATGCCAATCAATAGCGCCAATGCGTTTCACCGCCTACGCAGTTTCATCGGGGGTAGAGTGCCTGAAAATTGTCATTCAAACTGCTTGACCCGGTGAGTTCTGAAGAAGCAAAAAGAGTCCAATCAATACTTCTATGTCATAAAAAGTTAAACAGGTTTGACGATTCACGGGGGCTAAAGGAAAAGCTATTAAGGATCATACCTCATTTTTCATTCTCTCTGGACTCGTCTCACAACCGGAAGACGCCAGCGCATGCGTATTCAGAGGCTACTATCAATTTATGTTAGTGAACCCTTTCATGACGTCAGATCTATTACCTTACCCTTGATTGACTTGGTTTAAAGGGGCATCAACACCCCACGCACGCTTAAAGAACTGATGTTAAGTCTGTATTGGTGAACTTTTTCCTGGTATACAGTTTACTATCTACCCATACTTAATGTGGTTGAGTAGATTCATCTGGTTTTATAGCGACAGAATTAAAAAATAATCTGCTAATGTTGCCATACGAGAATGTTATAAAAATGTTATAAAAATGAAATAACTGAATTGAATAGGCTTAGTTCTCCCATATTTCAAGTGAATCTTAGAGACATACTGACCAGTCTATTTGGGCATTAAGCCCTTCTGGATAAACTGTTTGAAGAGTGTATATCCAGTTATTTCATTTTTATAACATTCTCGTATGGCAACATTAGCAGATTATTTTTTAATTCTGTCGCTATAAAACCAGTTGAATCTACTCAACCACATTAAGTATGGGTAGATAGTAAACTGTATACCAGGAAAAAGTTCACCAATAAAGACTTAACATCAGTTCTTTAAGCGTGCGTGGGGTGTTGATGCCCCTTTAAACCAAGTCAATCAAGGGTAAGGTAATAGATCTGACGTCATGAAAGGGTTCACTAACATAAATTGATAGTAGCCTCTGAATACGCATGCGCTGGCGTCTTCCGGGTGTGAGACGAGTCCGGAGAGAATGAAAAATGAGGTATGATCCTTAATAGCTTTTCCTTTAGCCCCCGTGAATCGTCAAACCTGTTTAACTTTTTATGACATAGAAGTATTGATTGGACTCTTTTTGCTTCTTCAGAACTCACCGGGTCAAGCAGTTTGAATGACAATTTTCAGGCACTCTACCCCTGATGAAACCGCGTAGGCGGTGAAACGCATTGGCGCTATTGATTGGCATCGGGATGAGATTCCAGTCTTCTGGACTTTACAGATAAGCGTTCAGCTTTATTTTTGCAAATATGGAAAGTTTTTAGTATTTAAGCATACAGAACGCGCTGTTTAGCCTGTTTCAAGTCAAACATATATAAGTTTCAACAACACATTTCATATATTAAAAAAAAGGGGAAATAATTGGGTGATTGATGCAAGAAAGGAGCTAGTCGGTTGCTGAGACAAAGTTTCTCTCCGACGTTGTGCTCCATGAGTAAGTCTGAGACCCATTCCCCGTGAAAAAAGAAGAATAATTGAGTTACTTCTGTAGTTAGAAAGTGGAACAATTTAGTTTGGACATTGTTGTATTATTGTTCCAATAAACCCATCGAAATTTATTGTCTATAATTTCTAAAGACTCTGCTTGTGGAATGTTCGTATATAAAGATTCCACATCTAAACTAACTAAAATAATATCATAACTAAGGTCATTAAAGGTAGACAAAATCTCAATAACATGTGATGAATCTTTTATGTAAGACCACATTGTAGTCACAAAGGGCCATAATAATAAATCCAAAAACTGTGAAATGGGTTCCACTATTGACCCAATCGCTGAAACTATAGGACGCCCAGGAGTTGCTGTCATAGATTTGTGAATCTTTGGGTTAACATAACTAGTAGGAATTACTGGTGTTGGAACGATCAAAAAATCCCTCTCTTTTTTGGTAATATAACCAATCTCAAAGGCTGTCAGTACTATGTTGTCAATATAACTTTTTAATTTATTAGTAGGCTCTCCATCCAACCGGAGATAAAATGTTTGGTCACTCAATTGCCTGTTGATCTCGTTTATATAAAATGTTTTATCCAGAATTACCACGGCTCCTCCTTTATCTGCCGGCTTAATAATGATTTTGTCATTCTTTTGCAACGATTTAATGGCCGCATTTTCACCCTTAGTAAGATTATAAAAAAGAGAACCTGGCTCTGTACAAATCTTCACCTGATGTAAAACAATTTGCTCAAAGGCTTCAATGATGGGATCTGTCTGTGGAGGAGGAATCCAGGAGGATTTTTTTTACTAATAATAGATCTATCACCAGGACCTGCTTCTTGATTCATAAAAAACTGTTTAATACGAATCTTGCAAAAAACTTGAACAAATCAATTTGGATCTCAAAGTGGTCAGGTTTTTTAACAGGCACAAAAGATAAACCTTTATTCAAAACAGATCCTTTGTCTGGTGTCAATGTATAGCCAGAGATGTTGATGATATTATTATATACTTGATCGTCTAATACCTCCTCTCGTGGGATCTGTCCATCCTCCAACCTCCTCGTCCTGAACCTCAACCTCTGTATTGGTTGTATTGATTGTTCACAGTATCTCGTTGGGGATCGTGATACCAATCTTTTTCTACCGGTGGTGGGCGGGTCAATTCCTGAACTAACATACTGCTTTGGGATTAAAGACCTAGAAAAACTGGATGCATAAATAAGAAAACTCCTCCATGCCCATGAAGTAATTTACAAGAATCTGTATGCTGTACTAGAACTGAAGGAGGACTGGGCTTCATAGAAATCAATTATGCATAGAGAGCTACCTAACAGCATCATCAGATCCAAATACACAAACAGTGCTGAAATATGAATATAAATGTTCTTATATTCTTAAGAATCTGTTTCCATCATCAAACTTGGGCATGCATTCCAACTCATTCAGAAGGAATGAGTGTGAATCCACAAGCAGATACAAGGAAGCAACAGAATTTGCAAAGCAAGAGAAAAAAACTCTTCAAAGAATTAGATCAGCAAACAAGGAAAATACACGGCAAATACACAAACACAGTGGGAAATACAGAGTTACTCCAGAAACCCTTTGTAGATCAAGACCGGACACAAGAATAGTTAAGCAGAGGGGAATGAAACCAAAGGATGAGAGATTGATAGTTGCAGTCCAGGAGAGTGGATTATAGATGGAATAATTTACAGAAAACATTGAAAAAACAGTAAAATACACATAAGTAGATTCTGTAACTGGCTGCAAAGTTCTGATGGCAAAACGTTTCTATACAGAAAGACACAATGAAGTAGCACGTCTCATCCACTGGAAACTCTGGAAACACTACAATATCATTGTACTGGTAAAGTACTGGGAGCATGACCCTAAGAGAATTATGGAGAATGAAGAAGTTTTGATCACCTGGAATACTCCCAACGGATAAGAAGCTGGATGCAAGGAAGCCAGACATACTGGTAAATGAGAACACCACCCCAGAATGGCATTGATTATAGAGGTCTCATTTCCAGGTGACCATTCTCTGAATTGCATTCAGTGGGATAAGATCTTCAAGTACTAAGAAATGCAGTCAGAGACCAAGAAAATGTAGCAAAAACAGACTGAGCTTTTTCCCATCATATTGAGTGTCACAGGTTTGATTAAGAGGAATTTCCGAGCATATCTTGACAAATTACTAATAATAATAATAATCAGTATAGCACTACAAGGCGTATGCAGTTCTGTACATGTAGACATAAGACACAGTCACTGTCAGAGCTTACAATCTAATCAGGGTAAAAACATCACAAAACTGGAACCTAGAGTATGGTAAGATACACATAAGTAGTGAACAAGAGAGTGAGGAACATCAGGATCCAAAAGCAGCCTCAAAGAGGTGTTTTTTAGCCTGGATTTGAATAGGGCTAGAGAAGGAGCCTGACGCACTGACTCAGATAGATTGTTCCAGGCATATGGAGCAGCAAGGTGGAATGAACAAAGTTTGGAGTTGGCAGTGGCAGTGGCAGAGAAGTTCACAGATAAAAGGGATCTGCCAGAGGAGTGGAGTTCCCGAGGAGGGGTATAAAGTGAGATACTGCAAGAGAGGAAACGTAGTGAGGAGCTACAGAATGAATGCACTTCAGGTCAGTAGGAAAAGTTTCAACTGGATGCAGAAATGGATAGGTAGCCAGTGAAGTGACTTGAGAAGAGGGTTATATGAGCATAGCGACACTGGCAGAATATAAGCCATGCAGCAGAGTTTTGAACAGATTGAAGAGGAGAGAGCTGATTGAGAGGGAGACCAGCGAGGAGCAGGTTACAATAGTCAAGATGGGAGGTGACTAGAGAGTAGATGAGGATCTTGGTAGTGTGCATAGAAAGGAAGGAACACATTTTACAGATGTTATAGTGGAAAAAGTGACAAGTTTTAGATATCTGTTGGATGTGTGCAGAGAAAGAGAACGTAGAGTCAAAGATGATCCCAAGGTTACAAGCTAAGGGAATAAGGAGGAGTGCAGTGTTATCCACAGAACCAGAGAAGGGAGGAAGGGGGAAAGTGAGTTTGAGGGGGGGGGGAAGATAAGGAGCTCAGCTTTGGCCATGTTAAATTTCAGATGGCAGTGAGACATCCAGGCAGCAGTGTCAGATAAGCAGGCAGAGATCTGGGCCTGGATCCCCTGGAGAGATTTCAGGTGTAGAGACCAATAACCCATACATGTTCCATCTTATGAACTCCAGAAGGAAGCTGTCTTTGGAAGATACAAGTACTACACCGAGCATTAGCAGTAAATTTAATAGACTGAGTTCACACTCCACATATCCTGGCTTAGGAATGAGGTTCATGACTGTCTTGGTATGCAGAAAACTATCCCATTTGGAAAAATTACCCCGAGAGGATCCAGTGTATAACTGAAGGGAGTCCATAACTTTTACCAAATCTAGTTGAGTACCTTCCCATGATGACATCAGAAGGAGCGAGTGTGATAGGGGATGACCTGTAGTTCTAATCCATTTTGCCCAGTGATGGGGAGTCAGTATCTTCTTCCATTGCTGCAGAAACAGTAGTAGTTTGAAGATTAAATTAAGCTCCTGCATTACTGGACGTGGATCCCTCTGGTGCAGCTATTGGACATGGATACTTGTTAAGAAGCCTGCTCTATCAGGACAGAGAACAAAGAGGCTAATGAACAAATTAAGAGGGCAAATTACAGTTATATGGACTTTTGAAGTTTAAAAGGCAATAAGGCTCTGCTATTTTGAGAACACTGGTTCTAAATTTAAATCCAGAAGGTTCAAAAATTGGAAGCAAGAGCAAATCAATACAAAATAACCTGATGATCTACATATAAGTTCTCGAATTGGACAAATCAAATGACAGAAGTATATAAGTGATAACATCTCAGAACAATTGAGGGATGAGAGAGAAAGTGAAAGACAGGAACCAGAAGAAAGATGCCAGAACAGCCAGAGAAATAGGACGAGGTAACTGGTCGGAAACAGAAACCGATTAATAGTAAGGGGGCAACAGAGGGGGGGGGGGGGGGGAAACATGATGTAAGACAAACCAAGGAACAGAGTCCAGAAGATGGAAAGACTTGGAGCTGAGCTTCTGGAATATGTGGAGATGGATACTTGGGCTGTAGTCCTGGAGAAGGAAGGGGACCTAAGCTAAACTTGATACTCTTTAAGACCCCTTTATCCAAATGAAAGAAAAAACATTTGTAGTAGGCGCTGTAGCCTCCAATTTCTTGAAGATCAGTAATGTCTTCCCTAAGTGATGTCACTTAGGATAATGACTTTACATGGAGAGCTTCAGATGTAACGTAATTGGAAAGGTTACGGTAAAAGAAGGTATTTTCTAATTACCATAGAAATTGGTTGTTCATTTAAAACCCTATGGTATGCTGGAACAGCATTAATATGAACAGTAACAAATCTTTCAGAGTCATATATATATATATAGATGTATATATGTAGAGAGAGTCACTTAATAACAAGAAGGGGTAAGACCTGCTTGAGAATATGGATAGAGAATCTCTTTCTGGTTATAAGTGGAAGAACCATGGAGAAGGTTTCATGGAAACCCAGTGGAATGTTCTTACTTATAAGGAGAGGTCTAGATTTCTTTAAAAATTCTAGCCTTTGAATAACCAGGAATGGAGACCCACGTGAAGGGGTGCAGAGGAGATCCTTAGTCTTAAGACAGGAAGTCTGGATCCTTCTATAACTTCAGTGTAGTAGCTGGAGAAGAAGACGCAATATAAGGGGATACCATGTTTGCCCCTCTATGAGGGCAATATGAGTATCATGCGTTCTTTGTTCAGCATAAGCTTCAATGAAGTATTGGGAATTAGAAGGAAAACACTAGACAAGGACCGACTGCAGTGAAAAAGAATGCATCCCTGTTGTAAGAGTTCCTTTGGAGATGTGGAACAACCCAGGGAATTGAGCAATTCTTTATGCTTTCACGTGGTCTAAGCCCTGGTTCCTTTTCCTTAAAAGGAAATTTTAAGGAAGATGGTAAGGGTAGGAAAAAAACAGTCATGTGGGAGCATGACTGGGCAAAGCCTTTTTAACCATTTGGAAGTTACCTACTAGGAATGGCTCTGACGCTCTCTGGCAAAGGCCCATAGTTGCAGAGCTTTTTTGTACAATTACAGAGAGCATGTTGCAGGTTGCTTAGGTAAGATCTGGCTGTTTAATTGCCAGTATGCAACCTAATCTATTCTGTTGGAACCAAAAAGAATTGGAGATGGCTAAGAATAGTAGACAGGCCGGTTGCCTGCAATGATAAATTGTCCAAGTGGGTTGTGGAACCTCTCTTGGAATTATCTGTTATTAAGGCAGCAGAAAAAGTTGGGTCCTATAGAATGGAAAAGGACCGACAGACATAATTAGGAGTGATAAAACTCCATTACCGTCTGATAAGCTGTCTTAAAAGAAAAATTTGAGAAGATTGCAAAGGGGAAGAAAACTCTGAATGGAAACCACTTACTGGAGTAGGTATTGAAGAAAAACCTATGGGCTTAAAAGTAAGCCCTCCAGTTGAATAGTATCACTCTTAGAGACTGAATGTCTCAACTAAGAGGGATAGAAAGTAATACAGAGTTGAGAAGACTTACAATTTGGTAAGTCCCTGAAAAGTTAAAGCCCCCTTGCAGTCAAAACTATGAGATATCCTCGTACAGGAAAACTGTCATGGTGAAAGGCATAGCCTACCTTGTTGTTAGTTGTTACTCCTCTTCTTCCTTCAAAAAGGAGAGGAGAAACCTGTTACCTGTAGGGCATGATTGCCCTCAATAGCTCTTGGAGCTAAAAGAATGGATTTGTCTTGTGGCAAGAGATTCATGCCTAGAGTCGAGGACTGAGCCAGTGTATCGCTGATATCTCAGTAAGGATGAGATGAACTGTAGATGCTTCTGTTGATAAGCAGAAGGTTACCGGTTCTAAACCTCAAACAGGAAAAAGAGATTTAATGAATAAAATATCAGAAACCCTGCGACTGCTGGGTTTGCTGAGCCTGTTGAGGTTTTGATTTTCTTAGCCTGGTTTGATGTTGCCCTTCTTTGGAAACATCTGCATGATGGGTAGAAGATGGATAAAACTTTTTTTCCCTAGGGGGATAAAGTTTGTTAGGAGATTATTTACTAGCTGGGATAGAGGAAAGTTTTGACAATCCTCTGAAAGCAACAATATCAGTGTTTAACTGATTAGCTTGGAATAAAGCATCCTTGTTGAAGAGATTCTCACCAGTACAAGGAGTATTTCCCAGCCTTTCTTGTACCCATTTGTCCAAGTCTGAAGCTTGGAGCCAGGCCATGCGTCGTGCCCCTATGGCTATAGCAGAAGTTCTGCTAATAGACTCAAAACAGTCCAGGGAAGCACGATTAAGGAACTTAAGAGACATTTTGAGCATGACTGACTAAGAAGAAATAGTCTGCTCTTTTATGTTCTTGAAGAAAAGGGTTCAAGAGCTTTAAGTTCTTTGTGACCTCTTCAAGAGATAATCCCATATAAAAAATATATGAGATAATTCTTGCTGAAAGCATGGATGCCTGGAAGCATCGATGTCCAAAGGCATATAAAGTCCTAGACTCACGACCTGGCGGATAAGAGGAGTGCTTCTTTGCACTCTTAATATGCCTCATTGCTGATTCTACAACAATAGAATGATGAGGAAGTTGAGTCTTTTGAAAACCTGGAGAAGGTGGCACCTTGTACATAGTGTCAAGTGTCTTAGAATGTGGGGATACTGTTAAAGGAGTTTCCCACATTCTTAATAGTAGATCCTGTAAGATCTGATGCAAAGGAAGCATGATCACCTCCTTTGGAATCCAGGGGAATTGCAGAGTTTCTGAATCCCCTGGTATAGATTCTTTACCAGGTATAGAAATGGCAAGTAACTTTGCCATATCAAGCAGAAAATTTTGAAAAGAAATCTCTCCTGAGGAGGACCCTCTGAAATGAGGGGTAAAAGCTGGAATTGTTGAAAATTCAGCCTTGGTACCGATGGATTCATCCCAGTCATCGGGATCGGTAGACTTGAAAGGATGAAGCATCGGATTTTCTTTAAAGAGATGTCTTCGGTACCGCCCGAGGTCGGTACCAAGACGAGTTGGTACTGAATCCTCCATACTAGAGAGCGATTCCAGGCTCGGCATCGAAGGAAGCGAGTCTTTCGAAGCAAGCATCGACGGTACCGGTGCCGATGTCGATACCCATACCGGTACCGGAGCCGATACCGATAGTCGAGGAACGGTCTGCAGCGACTCTAGCGGTACCGAAGTAGCTGAGAGATTCGCTAGACTATGTTCATCGGTGAGGAATATCTCATCCATCACCATAGCCGATGCCAGGGTATCGGTACTGCCCGAAGCGGCCACAACCACCGAGCATGGCCCAGGTATGTCCATGGAGGTAAGAACCTAGGGAACAACCTGAAGCCCCGTTAATACTTTGGAGCCCGAAGACTCCCGCCGGGGCTTTATTGCCAAGATGTCCTCGAGGGCAACGCCGGAGGCATCTCGATGCTTAGCAGGAGATCTACCACTCGAGGACTGGCTAGTCTTAACAGACTTTTGTTTGGTTACCTGATCCTGTGAGAAAGAAGATAGTCCGGCTGGTGACATCGAGTCTGATGTGAACCGAGAATCGAGTTGTGCTCGATCCTGAAGACTTCTTCTACTTAAGCTCCTGCAGGAGAGACACTGCAGTGGGCAATGGTCAGGACCTAAACATTTTAGACACCAAGTATGAGTGCCTAAAAATATATTTGTACTGCCACACTTTGAGCATTTCTTAAGGATAGTGGCTGGCTTTTCCATAAAGGAAAGGATAGAGGCCTAGTGGCCAAGAAACCGTCAGGCACTAAACAGGAAAAATTCCTTAGAAAAAGAAGAAATTTTTAGTAAAAAGAAAGAAAAGCACCGGCGGTACCGGTGGCATCGAGGGAAGGCAGACGCGACCACAAAAAACAAGAATAAAAAAAGAAGAATTTTCTGCGGTGACAGGAATACGTCCTGCCGGCTCCGCGGAAAACGAAAAACTGATGAGAGGGAAGTGAATGGGCGGGAAGGCAGCGCGCATGCGTGTGGGATTCTCCCAAAAGCTTTCTTTTTGGACGCTGGGGAGCGTTCCCGCGCAGGCTCCGTAGGTACCGACGTACCCATATGTGAAGACTCATTCCTGGAGATTCCTCACTATTTTCTCTTTCAGCAGCGCATCCAATAATTTATTCAACACCGAAGTTAAACTAACTGGCCTGTAGTTTTCATCCACATCCTTACTTCTGCTTTTGTGTAAAGGGACCACATGTGCTCTCTCCAGTCCTTTGGCACCGCTCCCGACTCCAACGAGGCATTGAAAAGGTCGGTCAGTGGAGCTGCTAGAACGTCCCCAAGTTCCCTCAGTATTCTAGGGTGTATCCCATTGGTGCCATCACTTTGTCTACTTTATGTTTAGCTAGTTTCTCATGAACACAGTCTTCTGAAAACTGTTCAAGATTCCTCTCTCTTCTGTTCCTGTTTGTGGGTGTTTTCTGAGGTCCTGCTCCTGGTTCTTCATCTGTGAACACAGAACAGAAATATTTGTTAAGCAATTCCGCTTTATCCTCATCAGCTTCTACATATTCCTCCCCTTCACCCTTGAGTCTGACAATACCACTTTTGCCCTTCCTCTTCTCACTAACATATCTGAAAAATGTCTTATCCCCCCATTTTACTGCATTGGTTATTTCTTTCTTTTCCTGACTACTTTTCCAGCTTCTCTAAGTTTTTCCAAATATAGATGTCTGTCTTCCTCTCTCCGTGATCTCTTGTATTTTTTTGAAGGCCTCCCTCTTTTTCTTCACTTTTTCAGCTACTTCTTTCGAAAACCATACCTTTATTTACCATTTTAACAAAAAGGTTGGTTGCCCTTAAAATATCCCCTTTCAGTTTTGCCCACTGTTTTTCTACATCCCCCAGCTGTTCTCATCCTGCTAACAACTCCCTGAGGTATTGGCCCATCTTGGCAAAGTTAGTTTGCCTAAAGTCTAAGACCTTCGCTTTTGAATGGATTTTAATAGCCCTAGTCCTAATACTGAACCACACCATCTGGTGATCACTCGATGCAAAATGATCTCCCACTATAACATGAGAAACACTTTCACCATTGGTAAGCACCAAGTCCATTATGGCCCCTTCATGTGTGGGTTCTGTTACCAGTTGCTTGAATAGTTATCCCTGTAGAGAGTCCAGGATCTCCTTACTTCTAGATGATACTGCAGCAGAAATGTGCCAATCAACATCTGGCATATTGAAATCCCCTATCTGTAGCACTTCCCCTCTCCTAGCAATGCTGCATATGTCTTCAATTAAATCTCCACCCACCTCTTCCTCCTGTGAGGGAGGTCTGTATATCACACCAATGCAAACAGATTTCTCTTTCCCTCTTTCTAGTTTAACCCACAGTGCCTCCTCTCTCCCCTTTAAGCTCTGTAGTTCCAAAGCTTTATTATTATTTTTTACATATAGTGCCATTCCTCCTCCTCTTCTTCCTACCATGTCCTTTCTGAATAAAGTATAGCCTGGTATAGTTATATCCCAGTCATGGTTTTCTGTGAACCATGTTTCTGTAACTGCAGATGGACTCCATCTCTGCTTTGCAACCCTTGGAACAGCATCCCATGGTCCAGAAAACCAAAACGCTCTCGATGACACCATCCACACATTCATCTCCAGGATGCAAGCTTCTCTGCCTTGGTTTTTACCATCAACAGGGAGGTTTGAAGAGAACACCACCTGCACCCCTATCTGCTATACCCTCTGTCCCAGAGCCATGAAGTCACTTTTTGATATGCTCCGAGGGATGTCTGGCAGTATCATTTGTGCCAATATGGATTAGCAACATTGGATAATAGTCAGTGGGCTTGATGAGTCTTGGCAAACTCTCCATAACATCTCGGATTTTGGCACTTGGCAGACAGCATACCTCTCTGGACATCAAGTCTGGTCGGCAGATGGACACCTCAGTACCCCTCAGAAGAGAGTCACCAACCATCACTACCCTTCGCTTCCTTGTGGTCACTGATTCTGCAACTATGGGTGCTCGAGCTCTGGTTCTTCCCTTTCCAGGGATGCTTTCACCTCCTCCACTTCCAGGGCTGCATAATGGTTCTTCAGTTCAAGGGCTGGAGAAGTTGGATTACTGATTCTGCAGGCCCTGGTGACTTGTGTCCAACCTTCGTCATTCTGTAGGCTCCCATCTTCTCCTCTGCTGGAGAGCTTGGATGTTGCAAGAAGCTTCTCATCAATATACTTCTCACTCTCTTGAATGCTCCTCAGCCTCACCACCTCCTCTCTGTTTCCTGAGAGCTTCAGCCTGCAGGCATCCTGCACATGGAATGGGTCATTCAACTGGCCCTGGGACCTCTGTCTGGACAGATGCAGATGCTGGGGGCAACAACTTTGGCGATATGATTTTTCCAAGCCATTGTTCGGTCGGTGGAGCTTAGGTATCTGTTAAAGCAAAAGAGAGAGAGAGAGAACTACCAAAGTACCAGCCGGTTTCCCAGCTGTCCTTTCAGAGAAAAAGCAGTTAAATCTCTTTAAGTATGTTGAAAATGTGCTGTTCCAAGTCCCTGTGTGTAGTTACTTGGGGAGTGCCCTATAAAGCAAGATTGCTCACTAGGGGTGGGTCGGAGTTGGGAGGGGGGGAGGGGGAGGTAGGGAACTAACACCTGATGAGGTGGCAGTAGCTTCAACAAGCAGAGAAAGATTCTAAAGCGGAGTTTTAAACCTACCCCACTAAAGAAAATATTTCCCCTATTAAACTAAAGCACCAAAAAAATGTAACTTTGTTTTAAAAATGTACTAAAACCCTTTTAAGACCTCCCAGGCAGAGAGCTGTAATATAAAAAGCCACAGACTCTTACCTTTGCTTGAAATGTATAGCCCCTGTTAGGAATTCCCCAAGGGTAAAGTTTGGGTGGAGCTGGTGCAGGGTTACAGTGTAGAAATATATTTTATACAATACATGGGTGCACTTGTAGAGTACCCCACACATTTACGCTAGGTTCGGGGCAAGTATAAGTGTGTGTGTCTGTGCGTACATTTGTGCACTATCGGGGCTAGTTCTTAAAGTCTAATTAATAAAGGCAGATGGCAGCCTATGTTGCTTTAATAAAATAAGACTTCTGTCCCTTCTTGGACTTCATGCTTAGGCATCTTGTTATAAAAGCTGACTCAAAGTGTTAACTTGAAGTTTAAAGATCATGAGAACCATAAACATTGTCTTAACAATGCCTCCATGCTATCCTGTGAATTACTATGCAATGCTTGGAAGAGATCAGCAATGAAGCACTTTAACTACATCATATAATGTTGTTGTTGTTGTTGTTGTTAAGTGCCGTCAAGTCGGAGTTGACTCATGGCGATCCTCTGGATAGCTATCCTAAATTGAGTTCAGTCTTCAGTCAGGCGGCTCATTGTTGACAGACTGGTACCCGTAGCTGCTGTTATTGTATCGATCCATCTCATTGCTGGCCTTCCTCTTTTGCGTTGACCTTCTATCTTGCCAAGCATGATGTCTTTCTCTAATGATCTCTCTCTTCGCATGATGTGTCCAAAGTATGAAAGTCGAAGTCTTGTCATCTGAGCTTCTAAAGAAAGCTTAGGTTTGATCTCCTCTAGTACCGACTGGTTTGTTCTTCGAGCAGTCCATGGTATACACCGCCAGCACCATAATTCAAAGGCATCAATTTTCTTCCTGTCTATCTTTTTCACTGTCCTGCTTTCACATCCATACGATGTTATTGAAAATACCATGGCTTGAACAAGTCGAATCTTTGTATGGAGAGAGACATCTCTGCTCTTGAGAATCTTATCTAGGTCTTTCATAGCCATTCTGCCAAGAGCAATGCGTCGTCTGATTTCTTGACTGCTTGTTACTTCTTTATTGATAGAAGATCAAAGTAGGTTAAAGTTGTTCACGATTTCAATTTCTTCTCCTTCAGCGATGAACCTGTTGATTATGCCAGATGTCATGATCTTTGTCTTCTTTACATTAAGGTGCAGGCCCATTTTGAGACTATGTCCTTTGATTGTGAGAAGCAAATGTTTCAGATCATCTTCACTTTCAGCCAGTAATGTGGTATCATCAGCATAGCGAAGGTTGTTGATGAGTCTTCCACCAATCTTCACACCTCTGTTGTCTTCATACAATCCTGCTTCTCTGATGATTTGTTCTGCATATAAATTAAACAGGATGGGGGAAAGTATGCAGCCTTGTCTTACACCTTTGCTTATTTTAAACCATTCTGTTTCTCCTTGTTCTCTTATTCTCACCTTACTAATTCTCCATATGCTACCACCACTATGTGAAACAATCCCAACTACCTTAGTACAATACTATCATATCCCTATCATTCATGGAGGGATATGATAGTATTGTACTAACTAAGTCATGCAGTGGAGGAGTAGCCTAGTGGTTGGGGCAAGGTACTTCAGGCCGGAAGGTCAGGGGTTCAAATCCCACTAGAGGACAGTAACCTTGGGCCGGAAGGACTGGGGTTTCTAGTCCCACAGGTGCTCCTTGTGGTCTTGGGCAAGCCACTTAACCCTCCATAGCCCATGTTCCCTGTAAAATAGTTATCTCCAAGTTATAATACCCTGTTCAATGTAATTTCAGTTTGTTCAATGTAAACCGCACTGATGCAGAATAGCACGGTATATAAGAGAATGTAAATAAATAAATTCAGAACCGCCACAGATACAATCTAGCCTATCCACAATTCAACACTTAAACTACCACAGTCATAAACATCCTCATCAAAGATTAATATGCATCACTCCAAGAGATACAATTCAGCAACTTAATCCCCAAATAACCGCAACTCCTATAAAATGTTTACTCTTAAATGCAAGATCCATTAGCAATAAAATTCCTGTGATAATAGACTTTGTGAATGACAACAATCCAGATTTACTGTTTATCACGGAAACATGGCTCTCGGATGCAGATACCGTACTAACTAACAATTGAACCTCATAGGATATAAACTTTTTTAATATCCCAGGGTTTCCAAATGAGGTGGAGGAGTACTTATTTTAGTAAAACAAGAACTTAGGATGACCCTCCACTCAAGCAAAAACATAGATGGAATGGACACACTGATTATTAAAAATAAAAACCTATCTGGCATGCCTTTCCAGACAAAATAAGAGCTATCAAAGACCTTCAAGTCTTCCGCAAGGAGATAAAAACATTCCTGTTCATTGAACACAATAGTAATTCGAATGACAAAACAGAAATATATCCAACATAAAAATTTCCAACATTTGATTAAATAGATGAACTTCTGACTTACCCACATCATCCCTTCTAATCTACCTACCCCCCCCCCAGCCACCCCTCATAAATACAACTCATAGATTAATTCAACCTTAACTGTATCTCGCAGCAATGAAATCACGAACACACAGACCCATCCACTAGATACAGAGTCCTTTATGATTTTTGCCATAGATAATATATACTTAAGTTGATTATAGAAACGTTACCTGTACAGAGTTAACACGCATATAGTTCTTTCCTATTTCTAATGTTACACTTTGGATTATGTTTATCAATCGGCGCTAATGTAGCATCTGTAACGTTAACGTTACCAGCAGCGGTAAATGTCCCAAAGGGCAGAGAGTAGGGGTCAAAGGGCAGGGAGTGGGTGGGGAGAAGCCCCAGCTGCACTAATGCTGTAACATTAACACCAGGATCTTACCGCCAGTGAAAACCTGTTGGTAAATGCACTTTTGCAGGAGAGAGAGACTATTTCAGTGTCAGCAATGTACAGCATAGACAGGGAGCCCAAGAAAAGTGATAGTAGTGCTCCATTTGCGGCAACATAGTTCCCAAGAAGGAAACGGCACTATGGTGATGGGGTAAAGGGGGTGCAGGTGGGTCATGCAGTGGGAGCAGCTGGGGCACAGGCAGACTAGGGAGTCACCTAGGTGGCACATAGGAACACAGAAACTGAAAAACAGCAAGACAGCATCTGACCAAGGTCAAACATGCCCAGTATTCTGTGTTCCACAGTGTCCCATCCCAGAGACCCGTACGCAGCAGGTACCCCAAACATCACTATGCCTGTAATGGGGCAAGCAGTGAAAATCTGGGGACCACTCTAACAAGGGTCTATGGACCTTCCGCAAGAAACGTCCCAAACTGTTTTAGCCCAGCTAAACGAACACCCTTTACTACAGTCCCTGGTAAGGCAGGTCAGGGTTAGACCATGCGTTGTCTGAAACATATTTACACCCAGTAGACAAAATGGGTACACTGTAGCCACATTGCATGCTATAGCCTGTCCACAGTCTGCTGGCATAAAACAATCTACCTACGTTTACCTGGTCCACTCTAGCCAATAGTCTCTAGACCTCCAACCTGACATCCCGAGTAGTCTGTCCCCCAGCCGGAAGGGACATAACATTGGCAGGCGGTGATTGGGGGGGATGTGCAGATGTCCATGTATGCCCCCCATCCCAGCACCCGCACCCTAGGAACCCGCCTACCCATATATTGGATGGCCTGGGATTGTGCACTGACAGCACATGGGTATGTCAGCATAGTTGGGGGGAGGGGTTGGTGGTGGAGAGGGCAGTGGCATCCGCCTGCAGCAGACCAAGGCTAATTATTTATTTAACAGTTTTTTTTATGCCGCTTTATCATTTCAATCAAAGCGGTTTACATTGTAACTTAAACTTGGTAAACGTACATTAAACAGTCATTGATAACTTGGATTTTTCTGAGCAATGGAGGGTTAAGGTTCTTGCCCAAGGCCACTGTTCCAGTGCACCGTGTGCAGTGCAACATGTCACGGTCTGTCTGATGGGAAACATGTTGGCTCCAGGGACAGAGGTGTTTATGTGGCAGCACTGTGGTACACTACACACAGTCAGTGTACTGCAGAGCAGAGGGTTGCTGGTTTGGGTCGCAGTGGTGGATCCTTTAGTGCATATCCCAACCTTTTACCCCACATTGCGGATACACCACCAACATGTGCAATCCCCAATGCAGCGGCCAATAGGGGTACAAACACCCACACGGACAGGCTCCACTATCCACAGCTGGATAGAGAGTCAGGCTGTTGGTTCCAGCACACGGAGCAGCAGTTAGCATCAGAGCACTACTACTAGCTCCTGCACAATGAGCACACTTTAGCAATGCCTGCACTGAGATTGGGACCAGAGTAGCGGCCAGGCCTACCACCCATCCCCAGTGTTGCACAGTGCTTCGGTATGGGTATGTGTGTGTATTTCTATCCATTGTTTTCTGGGGTTCTTCACCTCACTGAGCCTTGCACTGCCTACACTGTTTTCTGCATTAGCCTGCAAATGTGCATGATGAAGAGCAAGGTCTTGTGGGTAAGGCCCGAACAGGGTGGATTGGCCAGGATGCGTCTGCATCAGGGGTACGGCAATGGCTGGTACGTCGTAGTGCCCGACCACCACCTGCATGGACCGGGTGGCCACAGCATGTCATGCTGGGAGGACACTCTCACTCTGATCGAGCAGTGACCATGGCATGTCTATGTATCCACATAGTGACATATAGGGTCTGCATTCTTTCCTAGTGCCCCAATCACTGATCTGCTTGCTGGGTGACTGTGCTGTATATCCCAAGCCTGGATGCACATGGCCCTTCCGTGTACATACAATGCAGACTGTCTGCAGTTTGTATGTGCATGGTATGGTGGGGTGGGCAGCAAGTGCAGTATGACTATGCTTGGTGCAGCTGAATGTTAGACGTAGCCAGGGGGGAAGTGTGGTCTCCCAGTATTGCTGATAGGGCCTTGGTAGGAGGTGTGGCCTACTGCGGTATGTTAGCTTGGGCTGAGGGGTTGAATCCAGCTGGAGCACAGCAACCTCAGGCCAGAGGGACTGGGCTTCTGGTCCCACAGGCACCCTTTGTGGCTGTGGGCAAACTCCATACCCCTCCATTGCAAGCCCTTCGGGGACAAGAGAAATTTATAATGCATTTGATTGTACACCAGCGGTATGTAAGCATTGCTACATAAAATATATAAACTCCATGTGGGTCTAGATACCCCACCCTCCTGGTAGTAGGCAGCCATGGCATCAGCATTGTAACACTGTTCAGCGTGGGTCCCGGTCCAACAGAGCAAGATGAGAATGGCGTATACAGCAGAACACATGTCACCAACTGGTAGGGATGGCGATCTGCAACATGGGCAGGTACTGGGGACCCAATGCTGGGCACATATCCTCATCCTCAGGGTGACCTCAGATGCTGCTCAGTAGCACGGTTTGCAGCTGCTCTGTGCTTGTATCACACACTGTCAGGTCTTCTTACTGAGCTGAGGTGATGGATAAGTGCATTCTCCATTCGGAGACCAGCTGTAGATTGCTGTTCGGCCTGTGCACTGCATCATGGCTACTGATGGGGCTAACCTATACTGGCACACACAGCAGACATTTTTTTGTATCCAGACATTGCTATGCAGCAAGATGTTTATTTATTTATTTAACAGTATTTCTATACCGCCTTATCCTACAATCAAGGCGGTGTCACAGCAAAACAATCAAAGGTGTGGGGGGGGTATCTCATGCAGTGAAAAAGTGTCATGCGTTGCGTGTAAGGGGTTAGTGTATTAGATTAGGTTGAGCTATGTACATTGTGAGCTATGGTACAGTGTGAGCTATAGTACATTGTTTTATACAATTAAGATACATCATGTGCCGTTGTTCAGTTTCTTATCAGGGTTTGTAGAGGTACGTTGGTGGTTCCAGTTGGTACAGTTACGTGATATGACCGTAGTGTTTGATGAACAGCGTTGTCTTTAGTAGTTTGCGAAAGTCTTTGAGGTTGGTTGTTGATCGCAGTTCGTCCAGGAGGGAGTTCCATATTGTTGGAGCAGCCAGGGAGATGGCTTTCTCTGTGGTGTCCTTGCGTGTTTTTCTGAAGTCGTTCGGGGTGTTGACTCTGTTGGAGGTTCCTTTTCTTCTTGGGCGAGTACTGGTGTCTGGTTGTATGAGGGTGTGTAGGCTGTTGGCTGAAGTGTGTTGTTTGATCTTGAAAATGTTTATGATTGTTTTGTATTTGATGCGTGAGCTGATTGGGAGCCAGTGGAGGTCGTTCAATACTGGAGTAATGTGATCATGTCTTGTTGAGCCGGATATTATGCGGGCTGCAGTGTTTTGTGCTAGTTGTAGTGGCCTGAGTGTTTGTTTTGCTAGTCCAAGGTAAATGGGGTTGCAGAAGTCCAGGAGGGGAGTAATTAGAGCTTGACATACGGTCCGGAAGTGTTCAGTGGTGAGGAGGGGTTTGAGTCTTCTGATGATCCTCATCCTGTGGTATGCGTTCATGATTGTTTTGCTTACGTTTGTCTTGAGATTCAGTTCGTTGTCCAGGGTCACTCCAAGGTATTTTACTTCCGATTTCATTGGTATGGTTGTGTTTTGTATTCTGATGTCCGGTGGGTGGATGAAGTCTGTATTGCGAGTGATTATTAGTGCCTCCGTCTTGCTGTAGTTGATAGCGAGGCTGTTGTCTTTACACCATCTTGTCATTTGTATTAGGCAGTCTGTTATTTTAGAGTAGTCTGGGTTGTCAATTGAGATAGGCGTGTATATCATAATGTCGTCTGCATAGATTGTGTATTGGATGCTGTTCGCCTTCAGGATGTCGATTATTGGCTGGATGTATATGTTGAACAGAAGCGCCGAGAGGGTGGACCCTTGCGGCACTCCTTGGAGGACTTTTATGGGTTGAGAGATGTTGTGTCCTACTTTTACCTGTATCTGCCTGCCGGTTAGGTATGAATGGAACCATTTTAGCGTGGTGCCATGAAGTCCAATTTTCTTTAGTCTTTCCAGGAGTGTTTGATGGTCTACTGTGTCGAATGCTGAAGAGATGTCAATGAAGATCATTAGGATACCTTTTTTGGTGTTGTCTATGGTTCGGAGGATGTTGTCGAAGAGGTAGATCAGTAGGGTTTCGACGCCATGGTTGGGGCGAAATCCGTGTTGGTTGTCATCTAGAGGAGCGTGGTTGTCGATGTGTTCCTGTAGCTGCTGTTGAACTGTTTTTTCGATGATTTTTGCCAGAAAGGATATGCTGGATATTGGTCGGTATGCTGCTGGGTTGCTTTTATCGAGGGTTCTTTTCTTTGGTATTGGTCGTACTGTAGCTCGTTTTAGTTGATCTGGCATGAGTCCTTGTTTGAGGGAGATGTTCACCATGTTGTGTATGAAGTGGATGAAGCTTGATTTGGTGGCTTTGATCCATGACACTGGGCAAGGGTCTGTAGGAGCGGTAGTTGTTTTGA
This sequence comes from Ichthyophis bannanicus, assembly GCA_033557465.1. Lineage (NCBI taxonomy): Eukaryota > Metazoa > Chordata > Amphibia > Gymnophiona > Ichthyophiidae > Ichthyophis > Ichthyophis bannanicus. The sequence continues at coordinate 254,447 of JAWIIG010000071.1, forward strand.
TTGCTGAGATGATGTGGGAGAGCTGTTCTGTTGAGGGTGAGCAGAATGTGTCCCAGGTCTTCGGGTGAGAGTTGGGCTGAGTTGATATGTTCGACGTTGTTGGTTCTGCAGAGTGAAATTTTTCCTTGATATGATCAGCAAATTTTTGTGGGTCTATTTGTACTTCCTCTTCTGTCCTTTGTTCTTTTGTGAGGATTTTCACTATTTCGAATAGCTCTCTGGGTTTGTTTAGGGATATGTTTATCATGTTTGTATGGTATTCTCTCTTTGATTGGTTGATGTGTTCACTGTATTGTTTCTGCTTAGTTAGGTATATCTGCTGGGTTTCAGCAGCTTTGGTTTTTCTCCATCTCCGTTCAATCTTTCTGAGTTCTCTTCTTTCTTGTCTTATGGTTGTGGAATACCAAGGTTTGTGTTGTCGCTTGTTGTGACGGCATTTCTTTGTTCTGGCAACTGTTGCTGTGGCGGCGTTGGATAGTGTGTTGTTCCAGTTGGTGATTTGTGTCTCTAGGTCGTCCGTTTCTGTGGTCAGTTGTTGTATCGTGTCGTGTCCTGTAAGAATGCGTCCCTGTCGAAGTTCTTGAATCGCCTTTGTGTGGGTGTGTTGTCCGTTTGTTCGTTGTGATTGTCTTTTTGTAGTTGCAGCTTTATCTTGATTATGTAGTGGTCTGACCATGGGACTGGGGTGATGGTAGGTGTTGATATTAGACCTCTTGATGTTAGGTAGCTGGTTGCGAAGATGAGGTCTGGGGTAGAGCCGTGTCTGTGTGTTGGGGCGTCGATGATTTGGGTGAATTGAAGTGATGTCATTGCTTGGACGAAAGCTTGTGCATCTTTGTTGTTGGTGGACTTGAGGTTGAAATCTCCTAGCAGTAGCGTGGGCTTGTTAGTTGCGGTGATAGCGCATACTGCTTCCAGCGTGGAGGCTAGTTCGTCGGGTGAGGCTCTGGGTGCTCTGTAGGTTAGACAGAGTGCCATGTGTTTGTTCATGATGCTGATTGTGTTTCCTTGAGGCGCGATGTGGAAGTATAGCCTACTGGTTAGTTTAAGGTTTCTGTAGGCAGGGGCCAGGGGTTTGATTCCTATCTGTTCCTTTTGTGACTGTGCTACTCAGATCATTTTCATGCTTGTAACAGTCAGGGCTCTGCATAACTGTGCTGCCAGCCCATAACACCCTCTCCTCAGCTGCCATCCATCCTTCAGCCCATCTATCTGCCTCTGTCAGCTGTGTACAGTCCTGTCTACTTGTGCAGGCTGCTACCTCATGTCCTGCACTGGAACCCTTTTCTGCATTGTGGCTCTTCATGCTTGCCTCTCCTGTGCATGATCTGCATGGCACCATTACTCCTCTGTCCTCCTGTCGCTGCAAATATCCTCCCATCTCTGCCAACGCTGGGGGACATGTATTCCCCATCCTATGCCATCCACTGTCATTGCAGCACTTTACATTGGCACCACCCTGTGCATCAGTACAGCTGCCTCCAACATGTTTGTCTACTTTACCGGCTGCCACATAGGATGCCCGCAGATATGACAGGTCCATCAGCTCCCACCTCTCCTTCCTTCCATCACCTGTTCATTGCCTTTCTTTGGTGCTCTATCCAGCGCTAGGGTTACAGCTGTTTTTATGCCTTAAAGTTCATGCTTCTCAACTTAAAGCACCTTACAGCCCTTAGGGCACCTTAACTTAGGACACCTTAAGCTAGGGCACCTTAACTTGGCACCTTAGGTTAAGGCATCTTAACCTCCTTAGGGCACCTTAACTTAAGGCGCCTGAAGGTACCCTTAAAGCTCTAAGGTGCCTCAAGCTAAAGCGCCTTAACTTAAGGCACTTTACAGCCCTTAGAGCACCTTAACTTAAGGCACCTTGGTGGAGGGTTTTCACAAGGCCAGAAGGACTCGTCAACCTCCCTGGGAAGGATGAAAGGAGCTAATACTACCCTTTCAGCAGCCACACTGTTAGTGTGAGCGACCTCAGGTTCGGGTGCAGCAGAGAACCCTCCTCCTGGGATAAGAGGTCTGGGGCTTGGCCCAGAGAGACTGGAAGTGCTGCCGACAGGGCAAGCAGGAGAGGAAACCAAGGTTGCTTGGGCCACCTGGGGGCAATCAGGATGACAGATGCCCCTTCACTCTGAACCTTAAAGAGGGTACTGGCGATCCGTGGGTTGGTGGGAATGTATAGAGTAGGCCCTCGGACCACGAGATCAGGAAAGCATCTGCTGCCACTGTCTCTGGATGTGGTTGGCAGGAGCAGAAGTGGGGTAGCTGTGTATTGTCCAGAGAGGTGAATAGGTCCAGCACAGGCCTGCCCCAGAGGTGGAAGAGTCTCTTCGTCACCCTAGGGTACAAGTGCCACTCATGTGGCTGTAGGACTCTGCTCAGCCTGTCCGCCAGGCAGTTCTCCTGGCCCAGGAGGTACACTGCTTGCAGGAGCATGCTGTTCTGTGCTGCGAAGGAGAGGAGGGCCACTGCCTCCTGGCAGAGGGAGTATGAGCCGTGCCTCGCTGCTTGTTGACATAAAACATGACGACCAGGTTGTTCGTCTGGATCAGCACAGGCCGGTTCTGCAGGCAGTGGCGGAATGCTCATAGGGCCAAAAGATTGCCCTGATCTTCAGGAGATTGATCTGCAGGAGTGACTCCTCCTGAGACCAGCAGCCTTGTGCGGTGATCCCCGCAATGTGCCCCTCAACCCAGGAGGGAGGCATCTGTGGTCAGGACCATTTGTGGCGCGGGTGCCTGGAAGGGCATTCCTGCCTGGAGGTGGTGCAGGTTTGCCACCAGTTGAGGGACTTCACCAACTGGTAGGTGACTCTGACCCTGTCCCATAGCTTGCCCGTGGCCCATGTCCACTGCGAGCATAGGCACCACTGGGCTGTCTACATGTGTAAGCGGGCTGAGGGTATGATATGGACCACTGAGGCCATGTGGCCCAGCAGGGAGGAGGAGGCGAGCCAGTATTGACTGGCGGTGCTGCACCTCTTCTGCCAGTTGTCTGAGACGTTCTTCCCTGTCTCCAGGGAGTATGGCCTTAGCCTTTAACATTTCCAGGTGAGCACCTATGAACTCCAGGCTTTGGACTGGAGAAAGATGAGATTTTGGGTAGTTAATGATGAACCCTAGGTGCTGTAGAAGGAGGGTTTTATGTTTTGCAGCCTGGCTGGCCTCTGAGACCGTACTGTCCCTGATGACCGAATTCGAAGTAGGAGAAGACAAAAGCCTTTGTAGGCGAGGTGGACGGCTACCACTGCCAGGCATTTGGTGAAGACCCTTGGTGAAGAGGCCAGGTCAAAGGGTAGCACCCTGTGCTGATAGTGCCCTCCTCCCAACACAAAGCATAGATATTGCCAATGGGAGGTGTGGATCAGGATGTGGGTGTACGCATCCTTTAAGTCCGAGAAGCACAGGCAGTCTCCTTGGTGGAAATAAGGCAGCAGTGTTCCAAGGAAGAGCATCTTGAACTTCTCCCTCACCAGAAACTTGTTTAGGTTTCTCAGGTCTAGTATGGGCCCGAGGCCCCCATTTCTCTTGGGGAAGGAAGTACATGGAGTAGAAGCCCTGTCCCCATAGAGGCTGGAATATGGGCTCTACTGCCTTGTCCCGGAGCAGACCAGACAGCTCTGAGAGCAGAAGAGTCTGGTGAAGGAGAGGTCGTACTGGCTATCCTGGGAAGAACCTGGGTGGTACTTCTTGTAGAATGAGGAGCTATCCTTCCCTTACTACTTGTATGTCATGAGGTTCCTTAGAATTAAGGTTAATTTAGGAGGCAAAATTGTATAAAAGCCTATTCTACAGGAAAAGCACTCCTTAAGCCACGGAAATGGCTTGGGAAATTACCTGGCCACTCTGAAAAAAGGTTTGTGGCTCTTAAGGCACTGGGTTGACAGTGTCTCACGTATTTTGTCATGGAAGGGGTTTGTTGGATTTTTAGCCTCTTTAAATACTGCCGCCCTGGTTGCAGCCTGCTGTCTCAGAAGAGGTGGAAGACTCAGTAAAATGTACAGACCGACTTCCGGTGACGTCGGGGAGCATGGTGGCAGCTCTCTGAGGGAGCTCCGGGGCGCTATGGACCTGAGCGTTTAAAAGAGAGACTCTACCCCTTCAATAGAGCTTGAAAGTGGAGCCGGACAAGCCGGGTGTAAGCGCGGATGTCCGTGAAAGCAGCGGTTATCAGCCTATCGATCCCCATACGCGGTAGTGGAGGAGCGGGAGAAAGAGCGCCCTGGGGTCAGCATGGCGGATGAGGCAGCAGAGCGGTCAGACTCTGATGGAGACTCAATGGGAGGACCGGACTCGCTGGGGAGCCTAAAGGAATGGCTAACGGCATTTAAGGAAGACCTGAAGGCCGAGATGGGCTCCTTTAAAAAGGACTTGAGAGACACGCTGGGCACGCTAAAACAGGATGTACAGGAGCTGGGGGCCCGGGTGGAGGCGTCGGAGGAGAGGCAAGAGCATCAGGCAGAGCAGCTTCAGGCCATGCGAGCGGAATGGGCGGAGCTGCGGCAAGCCCATGATCAACTGCAGGTGAAAGCAGAAGACCTAGAAGACAGGTCTCGCAGGTGTAACGTGCGGGTGCGGGGCCTGCCGGAGGAACAGCGTTTCCAGGACTGTGAGGCGACGTTGTCCCGCTTGTTCACCGCGGTCCTCCAGGCAGTCGACCCGGAAGGAGCGTGGGAGGGCAAGTCGATACCTATGGACAGAGCTCATCGGAGCTCGGGCCCGGCACGGGAGAATAAGCCGCGCGATGTCATAGCGTGCATAGGCTCCTTTAAACTGAAGGAGCGAATTCTCACTGCGGCGAGGAAACTTGGGCCCTACCAGTGGGAAGGGGCAAAGATAGAGCTCTATCAGGATCTATCAGCGGGCACCCTACAGCGGCGGTGGGAACTGCGTGGCGTAACGTCATTACTGCGTAGAGAAGGATGGCGCTATAAATGGCTTTACCCATTTGGCCTGCTGGTGACGGTGAAGGGCATTACACGCAGGATCCAGAACATCGAGGGAGCCTGGCAGATTCTGCGGGACCTTGGCGTAGAAAATATTCCAGATGCCCCCCTGGGGGGCCCGCCCAAGGAACAACGGACAACTGCGCGGAGCTCCGGCTTGAAATGGCAGCGAGCGGAGAATAAGAGCCGGCGGCGGCTGACCAGGCTTTCGCGAGGCAAAGCACCCGCACAGGAGGAGGGGGCAACATGAGTCAGAGAAGTGCTACCGAGACCGGTTGGACCGGGAGAACTTTGGAAAACTCTTAACTGGAATGCTGTTATTTTACATACATCCAATCCTCTTGTTATTTTTTACTCTGTATACCAGGGGGGCGGTGGGGTGTAATATTACGGGTTGTCTGAACATGTCGGGTGGATATGAAGGATTCAGGATGGGATGGGGGGAGGGGGGAGTCTGTTTTAGCTGGATGAAAGGGGCGGGTGGGGAGGGAGGGAATGGAAGGATGGCTGATAGGGGAGGGGGGGTCGTGAGGGGCGAGGAAAGCACCTAGGTGGCATCACTGGGGTTAGGGAAACTCTGGAGGGAGTGGTAATGCGGGGGGGGTGGGCGGGGGGGAGGATGGGGGGCGGGGGGAGGGGCGGGAGGGGGGAGGGGGGTGGGGGGACTCGAGGAAAGCAGTGGAGAGGTGGTGGTATCGGAGGGGGAATGGAGTTGGTGGTTGGTAGGTCCCAATGGGGAAGGTAGGATCCATTAATGCCAAGGGGCTGAATAATCCCCAGAAGCGGCGGTTGCTGTATCGGGAAGTCACCCGTTTGAAGTGGGAGGTGGTGCTAGTACAGGAAACCCATCTGCGGAGGAAGCATGAGGGGCTGCTGCGGAATGCACAATACCCACAGCAGTACTTTGGGAGTGCGAGGGGGTTGGGGCGGGTAGGAAAGGGGGGGCGGCGGTACTGGTGCGCCGGGATAGTACCTTTCGGGTGAGTAGAGTGGAAGGGGACGAGGAGGGGAGGGTGCTACTCCTGGGGGGTGGGGGAATGGCCGGGGGCGCAGGTCACGGTGGTTAATCTCTATGCCCCCAACGAGCGGCAGGGGCCCTTCTGGCGGGGGGTGCAAGGGTTTCTAGCTAGACATGTCCAAGGGAAACTTATCTTGGGGGGAGACTTCAATATTGCTCTTAACCCATGTTGGGACCGCCAAGCTGGGGGGGGGGATGGGAAAGATGGCATCCGCAAGATATTGCAACGCCTTATGGAAACCTATCAGTTGTCTGATGCGTGGAGATACTTGAATGCGGGGAGTCGAGAGTTTACGTTCTACTCGGCACTCCACGATAGCTACAGTCGAATTGATTATATTTTGCTGCCAAAGGAATGGGGCCAGAGGCTTCAGGAAGCGGTCATAGGCAATATTACATGGTCAGACCACGCCCCTACTTGGGTGAGCGTTGGGGGTCCCCGAGAGGGGGGGGGAGTGAGATTCTGGAGGCTCAATGAAAGTCTTCTCAAACGCGAAGAGGTGGTAAAGGATGTTAAGGAATGCCTACAAGAGTATTGGCGCCTTAATGACACGGGAGAAGTTGGAGAGGTGGGGTTGTGGGAAGGCATGAAAGCGGTGGTGCGGGGGCGATTGGTGATGTGGTCCTCTAGACTGAAGAAGCAGCGGGAGGCCCGGGAGGAGGAATTGCATGCAGAGCTTAAGCAGGTGGCAGAGAAGTACCAGGCCCGTGGGCTTAAGCAGGATTTTAAACGCCTTAACCAGTTGCGGATGGAGCTCCAGAAATTACAAACGGAGGAGATAGGTTTTCAGCTGGCCAGGGTGAAACAGCGCTACTATGAGTGGGGGGATAGGGCTGGGAAACTGTTAGCCAGCAAATTGCGCAAGCGCGTGGCCCAAACGGCTATCTTGGAGTTGCAGGGGGGAGGGGGGGAACTGCTGCGCTCGGGGAAAAGATATTGGGGAGCATTTCTGCCAATTTTATCGGGAGCTATATAGGAAGGGGGAGGGGGGGGGAGACCGGGGCTCGGAGAGGAGTACTTGCAGGATATAACATTACAGAGCCTGGGGGAGGGTGATGTACTAGAGCTGGAGGTCGATGTCACCCGGGAGGAGGTGGTCCAGGCTATGCGGGCACTGCCGGCAGGCAAGGCCCCGGGATTGGACGGCCTGTCGGGGGCCTTTTATAAAACTTTTCGGGAGGAGTTGTTCGATAGGCTGGTGCGGGTGGCGAATGGCGTGCAACAGGAGGGGGGGGGCTTCTCGGCGGACATGCTTACCGCCGGTATAACGGTCATGCCCAAAGACGGACGGGACCCCAAGCAATGTGGGTCCTACCGCCCCATTTCCCTAATCAATGTAGATGTTAAGATTATTGCAAAGGTTTTGGCTAACAGATTGGCCCCGAAGATGCCTGGCTTGATAGGGCTTGATCAGACGGGCTTTATAGTGGTTGGGGCAAGGTACTTCAGGCCGGAAGGTCAAGGGTTCAAATCCCACTAGAGGACAGCAACCTTGGGCCGGAAGGACTGGGGTTTCTAGTCCCACAGGTGCTCCTTGTGGTCTTGGGCAAGCCACTTAACCCTCCATAGCCCATGTTCCCTGTAAAATAGTTATCTCCAAGTTATAATGCCCTGTTCAATGTAATTTCAGTTTGTTCAATGTAAACCGCACTGATGCAGAATAGCGCGGTATATAAGAGAATTAAATAAATAATAAAATAAATTAAATAAATAGTGGGGAGGCAGGCCTCGGATAATATTAAGAGGGTACTTGAAGCGGTATGGGGGGCGCGTGCCCAGGAGGTGGAGGCTATGTTGTTGTCCATCGATGCGGAAAAAGCGTTCGACAGAGTGGACTGGGACTTTTTGTTCTTGGTGATGGGGCGGATGGGGATCGGGCCCAAATTCATGCGGTGGGTCCAAGCGCTTTATCGGGGCCCGAAGGCGCGGGTAAAAATCAATGGGCGGTATACCGAGCCCTTGGCATTGGAAAGGGGGACCCGCCAGGGGTGCCCGCTATCACCACTGCTCTTTGCTATAGCCATTGAGCCTCTGGCGAGCGCGGTTAGGGGCAGTAGGGGAGTATGGGGGCTGCAGAGGGGGGGGGCCACCACAAAATTTCCCTGTTTGCTGACGATGTCCTCCTGGTGGTGACGCGGCCCGATGAATCCCTGCCAGAGATCCTGCGCCTGCTTGATAACTATGGGGCGGTGTCGGGGTTCAAAGTGAATCAGGATAAGACCGAGGCATTGAATATTAACATGGCCCCGTCCCGGGTGGACAGGCTGCAACAGGTGTACCCGTTTAAATGGGCGGGCCGAGCGATCCGCTATTTGGGGGTCAATATTACACCTCACCCCGAGGGGCTATATGGGGCTAACTATGGCAAATTGTGGAGGGAGCTCGATCTCGATCTACAGCGGTGGACGGGATATGAAGTATCTTGGCTGGGAAGGATAGCAAGTATAAAAATGAATGTTCTCCCGCGAGTATTATATTACTTTCAGGCGCTTCCAGTGGCTATCCCGGGGGCACACTTAAGGCAGTTGCAGAGGAAGGTGAACCAGTTTATCTGGAGGCGCCGTCCGCCGAGGATAGCCCGGGCAGTGATGTATAGGAGGAGGGAGGAGGGGGGGCTGGGGGTGCCCAACATGCAGGCTTATTATTGGGCGGCACAGGCCCGTCATGTGATGGATTGGCGGGATGGAGGGGAGAAGAAGAACTATGTGATGATGGAGGAAGAGAGCGGGGGGGGAAGGTCCCTAGCGGGCATTCCATGGATGGGGCGAGGGGAGAGAGGGGGAGTAATTCAGGCCCACCCTTATGTGAGCCATGTGCTCCGTGAGTGGGATAGGCTTAGGGGGGCTGAGGGGGAGGGCGGGGGGAAGCACTTTTCCCTGATGAGGGAGCTCTGCCATACTGCGGAGTTTCGCCCGGGGCAGGAGGGGGGGGGATACCTCCGGTGGGCACGAGGGGGGTTGAAGTGCTTTTACCAGTTTGTAGATGGGGGGGAGTGGGTGCCATTTGAGGAGCTGCAGGAGCCTTACGGGCTCCGGGATGGGGACCGTTTTTACTATACCCAGGTGGTGACCTTCCTGCGGAAGAAATTGGGGAAAGTTGGTTTGGAGCGGGACTATACACCGTTGGAGGTGGTCTGGTATGGGAAGAGGACTTCCCCGGGGCTCATCTCGGTGCTCTATAAGGCCATCCAAGGGCCCCTAAGGGGGAAGCATAGGTATATGCGGGAATGGGAGGAGGACCTGGGAGAAGCCTTGGAGGAGGGCCACTGGAAAACTGTTTTTGACCAGATGAGGTTGCTACCACTGTCTAGAGCGATCCGGGAGAATGGTGCAAAGTGGTTATGCGGTGGTACTATACCCCGGCCCGTTTACATCGCATGTTCCCCCGGGTGTCCAGCCAGTGCTGGCGGGGTTGTGGGGATGAGGGCACCTTTTTCCATATATGGTGGACATGCCCCCGCATCCAACAGTTTTGGAGGGCGATAAGGGACTGGGTGAGGGAGGTGGTGGGGACGGAAGTGGCCCTAGACCCTGGTGGGTATTTGCTGGGGTGGTGGAAGGAGGGGGGGCCGACCCAAGATAAAAAACAAGTCATGGCGTGCCTGTGTGCGGCCCGCTGTGAGCTAGCGTATCGTTGGAAGCAACCAGAGGCGCCGCAGGTAGAGCATTGTGTGATCCGCCTTCGGCAAGTGTACTTAATGGAAAAGCTCACCGCGGCCCGTAGGCAGAAAGTGGACAGATTTGAGAAACAATGGGACAAGGTATTGCTCTATTTACGAAAGGATACCACACACTGAAGGGAAGTTACTAACATAAGGGGGGGGGGATCAGGGAAGGTCAGGATCAGGGGGGGAAAGGGGGAGCTAGGAGGGCCTGGGGGGGAGATGGGCATTGCTGAGGGAGGGGGAGGGGGTATTAAGGGTAGTTAAGGGGGAGGGGGGGTGGGGGGGGGAAAACAAAAAATGCGGGGAGATGTGCTAGGGGCAGCCGAGGATCCCTGCCTCTGCCCTACCCTTTCTGTGTGTGGGGGGGGGGGGGTCGGGAGGATGCTCCACACTGTCTCGGGCAAAGATGCCCCTTTATATATCCCTATGGAAACTGAGCTGACTATTATTTCTTTGTGGGGACCCTGTGGGCGGTGGTGGTTGCGGGGGAGGCTCTCGAACGGGCAGATGTGGAGTGGATTTGAGGATTCAATGGGATTGTACTCTTGTGAATAGTAGGGGCATGGCTTCCCCATATGTTGTTATACGGTGTGATGTTGATGTTATACAGAATGTTATGGAATGTATATTGGAACTACTGTTAATAAAAATATTAAATACAAAAAAAAAAAAATGTACAGACCAGGAACTGATGTTGGATGTAGGCAGCCACTTATCCTATGAAAGACAGATGAGATATATGTGCTCCAGCCCCAATTCTCAACTGGAACATACACAAGAACCAGGGTGAAGGAGCATCAATTAGTAAAGACAGCTCATGATGTCTGCCCGGCTCTGGGCGGCTACATTTCCAGACATAATATTGATGTAATGACAGAAGGTGAGAGTTCTAAGTTCACCCCCAAAAGGTTAGAGTGCTGGAAGCAGAAGTCCATTAATGCAGAGGATTTTACTTCCCTGTTGTTGAAGTGGAATATTAAAGAGTTGGTCTTCCGAGTATTGACATGGAGCTATACATGCAGAGACTTAAGAACAGCCCTCCTAGTTTCCTGGCGCCACTTTGTGGGTAGATTCTGTGCCAGTTTCTGAAATCCTGAACCAATTATGTGGCTCATTTGAGTAACTGGAAATCTGTGTCTTTGTTATGCATGATTACAATAATGCACTTTTATAATCTTCTCCTATTCCCATGTCTCCTAAAAGAACAGATAATTCAGTCCTTACCTAGGGACATCAGGGTCTCATAATTCTCCTTCATCACCACCCTGTACAGCAACTTCTGCCCTTCATTTAAATACGCCCACTCCTCCTGGGAGAAAGAGACAGCGACATCCTCAAATGTCACCTGAAGCACAAACCAGAAATACACTGAGGGACACGGGGAGGTGCTCCGCATGCATTAGATTTCAGCTGGGTTTATTCTCCTGTCATTTTATCATGGAAGAGGCGGATGCCAGAATCCCATCCAATGTTCCCTCTTAGCAGTGCCTCCGCCCATATTCCTGCTGGCAGGCCTGGACTTTCAATAATGTAGGGGGGAGGCAGGATCACAGGACTGCCAGTCCTTTTGATTTAAAATGTGAAATTGATGCACCATCTCCACCACAAGGAATGTAGTTGTAGGACTCTCACACAGCTTAGAGGGAATTTAGGACGTGTGTCCTCTGAATGTGGTGGCTCTAGTGTCCATTTCCCATCAGAGACCCGGGTCTGCAAGTCAAACTATGAAAAGATTCTCTCATACCAGAGGCACAAACTCTCAAATGTCACTGCCTGGATAAATCATTGTATAATAAAACCAGAGCCTGAGCTTTCACGTTCAACTGCAGGATCCAAAGGAAATGTTCAATGGTATTTGATCAATCTAAATTTACTGCAGAGGGGGAGGAATTCAACTGACATTTTCTTGTGCATCTGATAATTCCAAAATTCACTTTGTAGCAAAATTAAAGGGAAAGCATGAATTTATTTATTTATTCATTCAATTTTTATCCTGTCTGCTCAAACTGCTCAGGGCAGGTTACAAGTTACATACATAATAATAAAAAGTTACATAAACCTCATCACAACACATAATATCTACTCTTCATAAAAATGATAGTACAGGACATTACTTAATTTTCCAAGATCCTACAGTGTCCATCGTATCTCAGGAAAAATGTATGTTTTTATCGCCTTCCAAAAATATAACAGATTGACCATAGATCGGTAAATTTTTGGTATTCTATTCCATAGTAATGGCAGTAAAAATGATGCTGTGTGGTCACAAGGAGGTAGACACATGAAGGCACATTATACAAATGGTGTCCAAGTGCAATCTGGGACGTCCAAGCCAGAAAGTCTGAAAGAAAAGCAGGACACGTCCAAGTTCAGGCACAACTTGGATATGCTCGATATGGATGTCTGCTGGGGCGCCTACATACAAGGGGGGACTGATAAGGCTTTGGCCTTGTACGTAAACAAAAAGCTATGGGCACACTTCAGTTCTGTAGAACTAAATGATCTCTCTGCAGTTTTCATTTTATTTGGTACCAATAAAACGAAAACTGCAGGGAGATCATTCAGTCCCCCAGAACTGAAGTGTGCCCGTAGCTTTTTCTTTACGTACAAGGCCGAAGACTTATCAGCCCCCCCCCCCTTCCTCGTAGATGTTCCCAGAATAGTATCCCAGACTGTGGACATCTGGGAATAGCTGATTGGTTAGAGTAGTGGGCTAGGACCAGGGGAAGCCAGGCTTCAAATTCCACTGCTGCTATCATTGTGATTGTGAGGAGTAATGGAGGTGGTAGAATGGGATAGTGTTGACGGCGGAGGATCACATTTCTGTGACAATGACAACAACACCAAACTTAAACTGCGCGGAAGAAAGGCCCGGCAATCTACTGTATCTTGCCATAAAAACCCAATGGATAGTTACAACAAAACAAATTGTGCTATGGTGCTGAAAGATGAGACCCCCAGGTCGGAAGGCACTCAACTAGCTATTGGGGAAGAGCTGAAGACATTTCAGAGTAAAGCCAGCAATTATGATGTGGTTGGATCAAAGCCCATGGGAAGTCTGACTGCTGATGTAGCTGTGCATGAAATGAGAGTCAGAAGCTGTAAAGATGTCTTACACATTGGAACATGGAGCGTACGAAGCATGAACCAAGGGAAGGTGGAGGTGGTCAAGAATGAAATGGAACGTGTACAACTTGATCTGTTGGGTATCAGCGAACTGAAATGGACTGGCATCGGGCACTTTGCATCAGATGATCACATGGTCTACTATGCTGGAAATGAAAGACAAAGAAGAAATGGTGTTGCATTTATAATAAAGAAGAAACTTGCAAGAACTGTAATGAAATACAATGCAGTCAGCGAACGCTTAATCTCTATTCGTCTACGAGGAATGCCTATCAACACAACTATAATTCAAGTATATGCCCCAACAACAGCTGCAGAAGAGAATGAAATTGAAGAGTTCTATGAACACGTCCAAGCTGAAATTGACAGAACATGCAAACAGGATATCCTGATAGTCATGGGTGACTGGAATGCAAAAGTTGGCAAAAAAGAAGACGGCAAAGTAGTTGGAAAATATGGACTTGGCAACAGAAATGAAGCTGGAGAAAGACTGATAGAATTCTGCAAGACCAACGATCTATTCATCTCAAACACCTTCTTCCAGCAACACAAGCGGCAACTGTACAGGTTCAGGAAAGGGCAAGGAATGAGAGACATCATTGCGGATGTGAGATGGATCCTTGAAAAGACTAAAGAATACCAAAAGGATATCTATTTGTGCTTTATCGACTATAGCAAGGCTTTTGACTGTGTAAACCATGAGAAACTCTGGGTCACATTAAGAAGCATGGGTATACCAGAACACTTGATCGTTCTCGTGCGCAATCTGTACATTGATCAAGAAGATTGTATGAAGACAACAGAGGTGTGAAGATTGGTGGAAGACTCATCAACGACCTTCGCTATGCTGATGATACCACATTACTGGCTGAAAGTGAAGATGATCTGAAACATTTGCTTCTCACAATCAAAGAACATAGTCTCAAAATGGGTCTGCACCTTAATGTAAAGAAGACAAAGATCATGACAACTGGCATAATCAACAGGTTCATCGTTGAAGGAGAAGAAGTTGAAATTGTGAACAACTTTAACCTACTTGGATCAACTATCAATAAAGAAGCAACAAGCAGTCAAGAAATCAGACAACGCATTGCTCTTGGCAGAATGGCTATGAAAGACCTAGATAAGATTCTCAAGAGAAGAGATATCTCTCTCCATACAAAGATTCGATTTGTTCAAGCCATGGTATTTTCAATAACATCATATGGATGTGAAAGCTGGACAGTGAAAAAGACAGACAGGAAGAAAATTGATGCCTTTGAATCATGGTGCTGGCGGCGAATATTGTGTATACCATGGACTGCCCGAAGAACAAACCAGTCGGTACTAGAGGAGATCAAACCTAAGCTTTCTTTAGAAGCTCAGATGACAAGACATCGACTTTCATACTTTGGACACATCATGCGAAGAGAGAGATCATTAGAAAAAGACATCATGCTTGGCAAGGTAGAAGGTCAACGCAAAAGAGGAAGGCCAGCAATGAGATGGATTGATACAATAACAGCAGCTATGGGTACCAGTCTGTCAACAATGAGCCGCCTGACTGAAGACCGAACACAATTTAGGATAGCTATCCAGAGGGTCGCCATGAGTCGACGCCGACTCGACGGCACTTAACAACAGAGTGTTATCTTCTCTAGGCCCTCTGGATGTTTCACAGCCAAAATAAGAACTTTTACTTTCTAGTTGCTTGTGCGTGCCTGGAGCAGGTCTAAACCTGGACAGGGTCACAGATATCCCCTTTCTGAAATCTACTACTACTACTACTTGGCATTTATAAAGCGCTACCAGTCGTATGTAGCGCTGTACAGACATATAAGAGACAGTCCCTGCCCATTACAGCTTACAGTGTAGTCAAGACAAACACAAGACAAAACACTGAAGGTGTAAGTAGGGATGGAGCTGGGGGAAAGAGAAGGGGAAAAAAAGGAGGTAGGTGAGTCAGGAACCAAAAGCAGCAGCGAAGAGGTGAGTTTTCAACTTGTATTTGAAGAAGGACAGAGAGGGTGCCTGGCGCACAGACAGAGGTAGATTGTCCCAGGCGTAAGGTGCAGCAAGGTAAAAGGAGCGAAGTCTGGAGTTAGCAGAATAGGATAAAGACACAGATAAAAGTAGTTTGCTAGAAGAGCGGAGTTCCCGAGGGGTTGTACGGAGAAATAAGAGAAGAAAGGTACTGAGGAGCCGCAGAGTGGATGCAGTTATAGGTCAGTAGAAGCAGCTTGAACTGGATGCGGAAGTGGATAGGGAGCCTATGAAGTGACCTGAGAAGAGGAGTGATATGGCCATGTCGGGGCTGGCGGAAGATTAGTCACGCAGTAGAGTGTTGAACAGATTGAAGGGGAGAGATGATTCAACGGGAGACCAGCAAGGAGTAGGTTAGAACAGTCAAGACGGGATGCGATCAAGGAGTGGACAAGTGTTTTAGTAGTGTGTTCAGAGAGGAAAGGGCGGATCTTATTAATGTTATAGAGAAAGAAACGGCAGGTCTTGGCTACGAGCTGGATATGTGTGGAGAAGGAGAGAGAGGAATCAACAACCACCCCTAGATTGCAGGCCAAGGAGACTGGACGGAGTACAGAGTTATCCACAGAGACTGAGAAGGGAGGAGGAGGAGGTGAGGTTTTAGGGGGAAAGATGAGAAGTTCAGTCTTGGCCATGTTCAATTTCAAGCGGCGGTGAGACATCCAGGCAGCAATGTCAGAAAGGCAGGCAGAGATCTGGGTCTGGATTGCCGGAGAGATTTCAGGCATAGAGAGATAGATCTGGGAATCATCGGCGTAGAGATGGTACTGAAAACCATGGGAAGAGATTAGTGCACCGAGGGACTGGGTATAGAGAGAGAACAGGAGCGGACCCAAGACAGCTCCTTGGGGTACACCAACTGGGAGTGGGGTAGCAGAGGAGGAGGAGCCACCACAACACACACTGAAAAGCGATGGGAGAGATAGGAGGAGAACCAGGATATTACAGAGCCACTAAAGCCAAGCAAGGACAGGGTATCGAGGAGAAGGTTGTGGTCAAAGGTGTCAAATGCAGCGAAGAGGTCTAGAAGGATGAGGACAGAGTGAAGGCCCTTTGATTTTGCTAGTAACAAGTCACTGGAGACTTTGGCGAGAGCTGTTTCAGTGGAGTGAAATCAAGTGGTAGTGGGGATGGCTAAGTATATAGTACCACCCTAGACATACCTCCACCACGACTACTACCTACTTGGACATCCCTGTACCGGAGATGTCTTTAAAAGCCATTTGTAAAATGCCTCCTGGGACGTCTCCATGATTTGGATGTCCGAATCATGACTAAGGCATTTAAAATGACCCTCTTAGAATGCACCAATGTTATAAGGGAAAGTGAGCACATAATCTCCCTTATGACATAGGTGTACGTGCGTTGGAATGTGTGCGTGTAATAAAGACCTAGATGAGAGAGGAGAGGAAGGAACCTGTGTAAATATGCAGTAGGACTAAGCAGGATGCCTTCTTTCTCTGTAATTATTCCATTTACCAATGTGAAGGTACATTTTAGAATGGCCATTTATGAGGTTGCATTCGTGTCCAAGTGAAAATATCTGCAAATCTATGTCTATTTTAAGGAGAGGGTGTATGTGTCTAAAACTGCAATATCTTTGCCTCTCACCGTAGATGTGTGTCAAAGGAAACCAAAACGTTCAGGTACACATGAGGATGGGCGTCCATGTGCAGCCAGAGATGCTATTTTATAAAGATACACATGGGAAACAGTTATGAGGGAACCCTGACAACTTGCACATTTGCATACCAGTATTCCGGAACATGCGTGTCTCGTAAATGTTACTTCACGCATGTGTATTCTGCCCATTTTGCCAACCTAACCGTCTCGCTGCTTTTCATCAATTATAGATGTGTCCCTAGGTACCCAAAGAACTTGTGAAGGGGGAAATACATATTGGGGGATTAAGGCAGATGTTCCCCTTAATTCCTCGTGTAAGGGGTTGACTGAAATGAGCACCTCTTATAAACCTAAACGTGCCTGCATTAACTATATTCAAAATCAGAAACAAACATCAGCCGGGTCCTTACAAGAGCTCCTAAGTGCAAAACCCAACAATAGACCCAAAAGACAAAACACAAGAGAAACAATCCCAACTCTTCTCTCTTTCACTAAAGCCAACAAGACAACGTAAAAAGAGGGCTCTCTCACTTGCAGCACCTACCATCTGGAACTCCTTGCCAGAGAAAATAAGGACAACCAAAGACATTAAAGACTTCAGGAAACATCTAAAAGCTTTCCGCTTCTCGGAACACTTCAAAGAAGACTTCCAATACACACAGTAACAATACACACCTAAATAATTTTATACCCAAATATATCAACTGTAAATAAGTTATGCACCTAGCATGTCCTTCATGTACCCCTTCCTACGTTTCTAAATGAGTTTTCTGTAATGTTCTGTTCAAGTTGTAATGTAAACCGCTTTGATACTACGAAAGGCGGTATAGAAATCTTGTTAAATAAATAAGAGCACCAAGCTGATGGTGGGAGTTTAGAATTGTTCCTTACGCCTCAGTCTGATACTCTGAAAGTGCGACAAATCTATAGACTGATACCTATAATAGCACACACTCTCAGGGTATGGAGAGCAGTGAGGACATGTTTAATAAATTCATTGTAAGTAGTTCTCTTATCTTGGTGTTGAGCTGCAGTCCATAAATTTTAGCTGAACGTTTAACATAAGAACATAAGATATGCCATACTAGGTCAGACTAAGGTCCATCAAGCCCAGTATCCTGTTTCCAACAGTGGCCAATCTAGGTCACAAGTACCTAGCAGGTTCCCAAAAAGACATTCGGGTTCCCCAATGCTTGTCCTGGCATAAGCAGTGGATTTCCCGGATCCTTTTTAATAATGGTTTATAGATGCCTTTTTTTTTTGTAATTTAAAAGTTTTATTGGCACCAACACCAAACAGGAGCCTTTCCCATTGAACTTCTTATGTATATAGTTTATCTTTGTTCTCCAAGTTCCTGTATATAGTTTAACCTTGTTCTCCAAGTTCCATTCCCTGTTCTATGTAATGACCAGACAATGTATATTGTCGGATGTTTTTGTTCTATGTAAACCGCGCTGATTGCAAATAGTGCGGTATATAAGAATTGTAAATAAAATAAAAATAAAAATAAACACACCAACCAATACAGAGTATAGTCATTACATTCCTTTGTTTCCACAAGCATAATATCTCTTACATCTCCCCATCATTAACCTCTGACTCCCCAACTGTCACTCCTACAACTACTTATACAGACAACCAAAATAGATTCATGGACTTCCCCTTCTTCCCCCCACCTCCCTCTCCCACCTCCCTTGCTTCCCCCTTATACATTAGTCCCTTAAGCCTATACACATGAAGCCACCGATACACCTGAAGCTATTGGTACACAGAAAACCATTCTGGTATCCTTTTCATCCCCCCTTCAATTATACCTCCACCCTCTCACCCCTTCCCCCTATCTGCCACCCCCCCCCTATTAATCCATTCCCACACTCCCATCCACTGTCTCTCCACCTTCCCCACCTTGCCTTTCTTTAACCCTGTTAAGCCATGCATATGATACAATTCTGACAGGTGCCTAGCAAACTTCTCCAAGGGAGGCAGCGAACCTTTCTTCCAATGTAATGTAATTTCACATCTTGCTGCAATAATACATTGCCGCACGATGCTCCAATTTCACCCCTCCCCCCCTCATCATTTTTCTTTAGTAAGAGACATGACTCAGGTGTGAGGACCATACTTGAGCCCATAATTTCCCTAATAGCCTCCCCAATTTTCCCCCAATACTGATGTACTATTGGGCATGACCACCACATATGCAACCACGTTCCTTTCTCTCCACATCGCCTCCAGCATTCATCCGATCTACAGATCCTCGCTTTATACAGATGCTCAGGTGTCAAGTACCATCTGGACAGTACTTTCCACGCATTCTCTCGAAGGTATGTGGCAACAGAGGCTTTTGTTGTGTTCTGAGCTATCCTCTCCCATTCCTGTATCTCCCATGACACCCCTAACTCCTTCTCCCATGCCTTCGTATAGCTTAATTTCTCCTCCCCTCTCTCTAACCCTTTATAAATTCGGGAGATAATCCCCTTCCTACCCATCAAACCTAAACAGCTACCTTCAAACCATCCAGGTTCTTTTATAATATCTTGCCAGTACTTTCTCTGCCTTACCAAAGATCCGATCTGTAGATAGTGGTATCTATCACTCTCCCTCAAGTGGTATAAATCACGTATACCGTCAAAGTCTCTTACTCCCTCCCCATGAAGTATCTGAGAAACTTGCTTTAACCCTTGTTGTGCCCACCTTTGTAACACTGCTACTTCCGGGCCTACCCCCTCTTCACAGCACGCCACCAACGACATCGTACATGCACACCTTTTCTCCCCTATCATCCCTTTCTTCTGCCGATGCCATAACTCCAAAGTATGTCCCACCAATGGGTTCTCCCCCTTGCTGCCCTTCCCTCCCCACACCAACCTCTCCAATTCTCCTGGCCTAAATCCCGTTTCCTCCATTGCCACCCAATGCTTATGTTGTTCCCTCATCCAAGAGTACACCACCTTCAACTGTGCCGCTATGTAATACTTTCTAAAGTTGGGGACCCCCATTCCTCCCTCCCCCCTTGACACCTGCAGGGTCCTGGCAGCCACCCTAGGTCGCTTGTACCCCCATATATACCCCCTGACCTGCTTTTGTAATCTTTGTAGCGGCTTTGCCGGTACCTCGATTGGTAGCACTTGAAAATAGAAGAGGAACTGTGGGAGCAGCATCATTTTCATCACTGCCATTCTCCCCAGCCAAGATATATATCCCCTACTCCATGCCCCCAATTGTGCTTCTACCTGCCCAAATGCCTTCTTGTAATTCAAATTATAAAGGTCCTCCAAGTTCCTCCCCAAATGAACTCCTAAATATCGAATAGAACTCTTTGCCCATCGAAACTGAAAAGCATCTTGTAGATTCCTCTGCAACTCTTCCCCTCCTGTTAAATTCAAAATTTCAGATTTGCTCCAATTTATCCTAAAGCCCACCAACCCACCATACTCCTGTAATTCCCTCATAATTGCAGGCAACGTCTCCCTTGGCTTAGTAATCATAAGTAGGATGTCGTCAGCAAACATAGCCAACTTATATCCCCTCTGTCCCACCACTACTCCTTTGATCTCTAGCCCCTTCCTTATCTTCCCCGCTAACAGCTCCAAGGACAGAGCGAATAAAAGCGGCGATAATGGACACCCCTGCCTAGTCCCCCTCCCCAATGCAAAAAACCTTGAATATCCCCCATTTACCCTCACACACGCTTTAGGACTTGAATAGAGCGCTTTTATCCAGTCTACAAAGCTTTTCCCAAACCCTATATATTCCAACACTGAAAATAAGAATTTCCATGAGACCTGGTCGAACGCTTTCTCTGCGTCTAACGAGAGAAGCAGCGTCTGATCCTTTGTGCGTTTCGCTGACCAAATTACATATAGAATTTTCCGGATATTGTCGGATACTTGCCTCCCTGGTATGAAGCCCGCCTGATCCTCGTGGACTAATTTTCCCAGAACTCGGTTGAATCTCCCCGCTAGTACTTTGGCCAGTAATTTTGCATCCAAGTTTATCAGTGAGATGGGTCTATACGACACACAGTCCTGCGGATCTTTCCCCTCTTTATGAATTAATGTGACCCCTTGCCCACCCCATCGTCTCCGCTAATCGTTCCCCTTCCTTCGGTAGATTGAACAATCTTGTCAGTGGCTTCACCAGCACTCCTTTACATTTTTTATAAAAACTAGCCATCAGACCGTCCACCCCTGGGGCTTTCCCTGGTTTAAAACCCTTAATTGCCCCCTCCACTTCCCCAACATGTATGTCCCTTCATCCAGATGTGTAGTCCTGCTGCCTCCAAATATTTCCATATCTCTCCCTCCGGCCTGTCTGGATTTGCCTCATACAACCTCTGATAATAGCTGACAAACTCTTCCCCGATCTTCTGCTCGTCCCTTACCACCCCTCCCTTCCCCCTGATCTGCGTTATCAGTGTTTTATTTCGCTTTTGCTGTAATCTCCGCGCCATATACTTTCCCGCTGTGTTCCCTCCTTCAAAAAATTCTTGTCTCAATAATTTTAACCTGTATTGAATCCCTTCAGCTTCCAACGCGTTTAATTTGGCCCTGGTCTCCAATACCTCCTCCCTGTGCCTCCCACTCGGATCCTGGGCATCAGCTTCTTCCAGCCTTACCAACTGTCGTCGTAGTTGAAGTTCTTTTCCCTCCCTTTCCCTCTTTATTCTCGCCCCCCACTTGATCAAGATGCCTCTCACCACCGCCTTAAACGCATCCCAAACCACTCCCCCCCCTTACTTCTCCATTATCACTATGCACGAAATATTCCGGTATCATCTCCTCCAGCTCCTGCACCACTCTAGTGTCATTGAGCAAGTCCTCATTTACCCCCCTGTTCTCTTCCCGGCATCGCAAACGCACAATCACAGGTGCATGATCTGACCAAGTGATCGGCTCTATTTCTCCCCCCCCTTAGAACATAAGAACATAAGAGATGCCATACTGGGTTAGACCAAGGTCCATCAAGCCCAGTATCCTGTTTCCAACAGTGGCCAATCTGGGTCATACATACCTAGCAGTTTCCCCAAAAGACACAGGTTCTGCAATGCTTGTACTAGGTCAAGCATTGATATCCTGGGTCCCTTCTTAATTTCCAACTATCCTGGGTCCCTTCTTAAATTCCAACTTTTCTCCCCAATTCCTGCTGTCCCCTTACCTGCCCTCCCCTCCCACCCTCATCCTCCTTCACTTCCAGAGGATAACTCAGGAGTAGTGCGCCCCCTACCTTCCCCAGCCATTATACTTTCACAAACCCATTCCCCCCCTTCCCCTCACTCCATTCTTCTCTCCCCCCACTCTCCTCCACCAGCCCGTACTCAAACACCCCCTCCCTTCCCCCGCCTCCCCCTCCTCTTCACTCCTACCCCCTTCCTCCTATTTCCCTCCCCTCCCCATCCACATCCCATTCAACTTCCCACCCTCTTTCCCATCACCTACCGTTTCCCTTTCCCTATTCCCTCCAACACCCTCTCCCTACCACCCCACCCTCCTCACCCAACACTGCCTTGCATACTACACATATAACTCTTAAACAAACATTCTTAAACAAAACACTCCCCCGTCACCCCTCTGCGCATAACCAGCATATTCTCAGTCCTCAGGTTTCTTCAGGTTTCTTCCACCGGCCGATCATCTTGCAGCTCTTGCCCTTGTTCTGCCGCCAGCTTGTTCCTTCTCTCTTGGCTATTTCCGCGCTGCTCCTGCCACCTTCCTGTTGATGGTCCTGTCCCCAGGGATATCTCCTGGGGTCGTAGGCCCGCTTCCCGTAGGACCTTCTTTGCCTCCTCTGGTTCTGTGTCCTCCATGTCCGCCCTTTAAGGGTAAACGATAATCCAAATGGGTGCAGCCATCGGTACTTAACTTTCGCTCTCCGCAGTAATTGTGTAACTGGTTGCATTTTCCTCCTCCTCTGCAACGTGCCTGCAGAGAGGTCCTCATATATATCCTACCTGCTATTTCTTTCCCCACCCAAATGGTGTCAATCCTGGAGCATGTGCCATGAACCACTGAAAAAAATTAATACTGACGCCTACCCAGATTGAACAATCGCCACGCATCCACCAGATCATTTTCCTTAACAAAGATCTGGTATCGCCTCCTATCTGCTCCTCTTCCCACCCCCCCTCCCAGTAGAATCTCTTCCCGCCTCCCAGGTCATATTGAAGTCTCCTCCGCAGATCCTCGCTCCCTCCCCCCTCCCAGTAGAATCTCTTCCCACCTCCCAGGTCATATTGAAGTCACCTCCGCAGATCCTCGCTCCCACCCCCAATGTACCCATTTTCTTATCCACTTCATCCCAAAAATCTTTTTGTGACCCGGTGGGAGCATACACGTTTATCACACAATACCATTCTTCTCCAATCCTCATTCGTACCATTAAATATCTCCCCCCTTTATCACGGATAACTGTATGCAGCTCTACTTTAAGTGTCCCGCTAACCAGCAATCCTACTCCGCCTTTCTTCTGCTCCTTCAAATTTGATGCAAACAAAATTTCAGTGTAGACCTTAGGCTGCACTACAGACTCATTTCTCGGTCTGGTTTCTCCCCCCCTCAGGGAGATTAGTAAGTCCCAACTCCTTAAGTGCTCTTCAGGCTTCCTTGCACGACTGCACTCTTCTTGACTTCCCCTTATATGTTATCAAGAGTACAAATGGAAATAGCTACTTGTATCTTATGTCCTCTCTTCGCAGATAGGTCGTCACCTCCCTGAGGTTTCTTCTAAGAACATAAGATATGCCATACTGGGTAAGACCAAGGTCCATCAAGCCCAGTATCCTGTTTCCAACAGTGGCCAATCTAGGTCATACGTACCTGGCAGTTTTCCAAAAAAAAAAAAGGTTCCACAATGCTTGTACTGGGTCAAGCATTGATATCCTGGGCCCCTTCTTAATAATGGTTTATGGACCTTTCCTCCAGGAACTTGTCCAAACCTTTTTTAAACCCAGCTACACTAACAGCCTTTACTACATCCTCCGGTAACAAATTCCAGAGTTTGATTACACGTTGAGTGAAAAAATATTTTCTTTTATTAATCTTAAATAGTTTACCCTGTAGCTTCATTGCATGTCCTCTAGTCTTTCTATATTCTGATAACGTAAACAATCGATCTACGTTTACCCGTTCCACTCCGTTCATTAATTTATAGACTTCTATCATATCTCCCCTCAGCCGTCTCTTTTCCAGGTTAAAGAGCCCTAACCTTTTTAGCCTTTCTTCATAGGAGTATCCTTCCATCCCCTTTACCATTTTGGTGGCTCTTCTCTGAACCTTTTCTAATAACGCTATATCCTTTTTAAGATACGGCGACCAGAATTGCACACAATATTCAAGGTGCGGTCTCACCATGGAACGATATAGAGGCATTATAATATCTTTTGTTTTATTTTCCATTCCTTTCCTTATGATACCTAGCATTCTATTTGCTCTCTTGGCCGCCACTGCACACTGGGCTGAGGGTTTTAACATGTTATCCACAATGACTCCTAAATCTTTTTCCTGCGTGGTGGTTCCTAATGTGGTACCTTGCATCGTATAACAATAGTTTGGGTTGTTCTTCCCTAGGTGCATTTCTTTGCACTTGTCCACATTAAATTTCATCTGCCATTTTGATGCCCAGTCTTCCAATTTATCAAGATCCTCTTGCAATTTTCCACAATCCTCTTGGGTTTTAACAACTTTAAATAGTTTTTTGTCATCTGCAAATCTGATAACCTCACTCGTTATTTCACTTTCCAGGTCAGTTATGAATATGTCAAAAAGCAGTGGACCCAGCACAGATCCCTGGGGTACACCACTATTCACCTTTCTCCATTGGGAAAATTGGCCATTTAGCCCAACCCTCTGCTTTCTATCTTTTAACCAGTTCCTGATCCACAGTAGTACACTGCCTCCTATCCCATGACTCTTTAGTTTTGCCAAAAGTCTCTGATGAGGGACCTTGTCAAAGGCTTTCTGAAAGTCTAGATACACTATATCAACCGACTCACCTTTGTCCACCTGTTTATTCACACCTTCAAAAAACATAACAGATTAGTAAGACAAGATCTTCCTTGTCTAAAGCCATGTTGGCTGTCTCCCATTAGGCCATGACTATCTACATGCTGAGTAATTTTATTCTTTATGATGGTTTCTACCATTTTTCCCGGTACTGACGTCAGGCTCACCGGTCTGTAGTTTCCTGGATCTCCCCTGGAACCCTTTTTAAAAACTGGTGTTACATTGCCGATCCTCCAATCTTCAGGTATTACAGATGACTTTAATGATAGTTCACAGATTACTAATAGCAGGTCTGCAATCTCATATTTCAGTTCTTTCAACACCCTTGGATGTATACCATCCGGCCCAGGTGATTTGCTACTCTTCAGTTTATCTAATAGTTGTAATACATCTTCCCGATGTATCAATATTTCCTTCAATTCTTCCGCACCTTTAAATACCACTTCAGTCATAGGTAACATCCCTACATCTTCCTCAGTAAATACCGAAGCAAAGAATTCATTCAGTCTCTCCGCTATTGCCTTGTCTCCTCTTAGTGCCCCTTTAACTCCTCCATCATGTAATGGACCAACTGACTCTCACAGGTTTTTTGCTATGAATGTACTTGAAAAAATCTTTATTTCACATTTTTGTTTCCGCAGCAAGCTTCTTCTCAAATTCTCCCTTTGCCTGCTTTATCAATGCCTTGCATTTGACTTGCCAGTGCTTGTGCTGTTTCCAGGTTTTGTCATGTGACTCTTTTTTCCAGTTCCTGAAAGATGCTTTTTTGGCAACAACAGCCTCTCTGACCTCACCTTTAAAACATACTGCCAGTTTTTTGGACTTCCTTCCACTTTTCTTAAAGCATGGAATACAGCTGGTCTGGGCTTCCAGACAGTATTTTTCAACAACACCCCAGCTTGATGTAAGTCTTTAACCTTTGCAACTACTCCTTTTAGTTTTTTCTTAACTATTTTCCTCATTTTATCATAGTCTCCCTTTTGAAAGTTAAAAGGTAGTACTGTGGATTTCCTTACTATCCATCCTCCACTAATTAAATCAAAGGAGTGGAGGAGTGGCCTAGTGGTTGGGGCAAGGTACTTCAGGCCAGAAGGTCGGGGGTTCAAATCCCACTAGAGGACAGCAACCTTGGGACGGAAGGACTGGGGTTTCTAGTCCCACAGGTGCTCCTTGTGGTCTTGGGCAAGCCACTTAACCCTCCATAGCCCATGTTCCCTGTAAAATAGTTATCTCCAAGTTATAATGCCCTGTTCAATGTAATTTCAGTTTGTTCAATGTAAACCGCACTGATGCAGAACAGCGCGGTATATAAGAGAATGTAAATAAATAAATAAAGGCGATCATGCTATGATCACTATTGCCAAGTGGCCCCAACACCCTTCTCTTGCACTAGATCTGGTGTTCCACTAAGGACTAGGTCTAATATGGCTTCCCCCCTGGTCGGTTCATGAACCAGCTGCTCCAAGAAGCAGTCATTTATTTCATCTAGGAACTTTATCTCCCTAGCATGTCCTGCCGTGACACTGACCCAGTCGATACTGGGGTAATTAAAATCACCCATACTGTGCTGTAACTTTTGTTAGCTTCCTTGATTTCTTTGAGCATTTCATCATCCATTTGTTCATTCTGGCCAGGCGGTCGATAGTATACCCCCACTGCCATTGCCTTCCCCTTTTTACATGGAATTTCAATCCATAGAGATTCTACAGCAAATTTTGTTTCCTGCAAAACTTTAATCCTTTCTGACTCAATGCCCTCTCTAACATAGAGCGCAACCACTCCACCAATTTGATCATCTCTATCATTACGATATAGTTTGTACCCAGGTATCACAGTGTCCCACTGGTTGTCCTCCTTCCACCATGTCTCTGATATTCCAATCATATCTAACCTCTCATTTAGTGCTATATATTCTAACTCTCCCATCTTATTTTTTTAGACTCTTAGCATTTGCATACAAGCATTTTAGAGACTGTATTTTATTCATATTAATTTGGCTATTGGTAGACATGGGTAATTTGGGATCTTTAAGCTCTGTCTGCTCCATACTCGAGGGCATTTGGGCTACTTTACTCTTTTTTGGAACCTCTCTGCTTTTGGTAGTATCCTTCAAGGATACATTCTTCCGAACCATCCGCTCTTGGGCGACTGTCGGCTTTCCCCTATTATCTAGTTTAAAAGCTGCTCTATCTCCTTTTTAAAGGTTGATGCCAGCAGCCTGGTTCCATCCCGGTTAAGGTGAAGCCCATCCCTTCGGAAGAGCCCCTCCTTTTGCCAGAATGTTCCCCAGTTCCTAACAAATCCAAAACCCTCATCTCTGCACCATTGTCTCATCCACGCATTGAGACTCCGGAGCTCTGCCTGCCTTTTTGGTCCTGCGCGTGGAACGGGAAGCATTTCGGAGAACGCTACCCTGGACGTTCTGGATTTCAACTTCCTACCTAAAAGCCTAAATTTAGCCTCCAGAATCTTCCTACCATATTTTCCTATGTCATTGGTACCGACATGTTCCAAGACAGCAGACCCCTCCCCAGCACTATCTAAGACCTTATCTAGGTGGCGCGTGAGGTCCGCTACCTTCGCACCAGGCAGGCATGTTACCAGGTGATCCTCACGTCCACCAGCCACCCAGCTATCTACATGCCTAATGATCGAATCACCAACTATTACGGCTAGCCTAACCCTTCCCTCATGGGCACATGGCCCTGGAGAAACTTCCTCGGTGCGAGAGGGTTTTACATCACCTGGAGGACAGGTCCTAGTTACAGGATCACTTCCTGCCACACCAGGATGATGCTCTCCTGTCACATGATCTCTCTCCTCCATGGCAACAGGGATGCTGCCAGACTGGAGGTGGGACTTCAGGACTATATCCCTGTAGATCTTGTCTATGTACCTCTCTGTCTTTCCTATGTTTTCCATGTCTGCTACTCTAGCCTCAAGAGAACGGACTCGTTCCCTGAGAGCAAAGAGCTCCTTGCACCTAGTGCACACATACGACCTCTCACCAACTGGGAGAAAATCATACATGTGACACTCAATGCAAAAGACTGGAAAGCCCCCATCTCGCTGCTGGACTGCTGTCTGCATCTTAGTTTTAAGTTTGTGTTTAGATCTTTAAGTTCTTTACTTACTAAGGGTTGCTATGGATATTTATACCAATAAAACTGTACCTAATACGTTTAATATACTTTGTTCACCTGAAGCTTAATTAATCTCAGGTCCTTAGTGTATGACTGATTTGGGTAATGAACTTCACTTGAGAGCACCTCCTGTCTTTTAATATGTGTAAATACCTATAAAGCTACTATTATCCCAGGGGTGGGTGGGTGTGGGGAGTGAGGGAAATAACACTTATTAAAAGAGGGCTGCTACACACTACCCTGTCCTGCTTCTGGTTTTAAATGTAAACTAAAAGTACTTTGCTGATACTAGGTCCTGAGTGACTATTAAATTTAAACTACAAGCTCTCTGCTGGGTATGAAATGTAACCAGAAAGTTCTCTTCTGTGTTTTAAATTATCAACTTAAAACTGCTGCTACTAGGCCCTGACTGATCTAACAAAAAATAGTGGGTTCACAGATTAATTAGCTTTAATAGAAAGAATTCCTTTCAGAAAATTCACAAAAGGATATACTCACAATTGCAGATCTCTCTCCAGAAGTAACAGTCCCCTTTTCTAGTCCTTCAAGACTGAGGATCACAGAGCTCTGGTTGAGCTATTTATGCCTGGGCTGCTGACGTAAGCTGTGACCAACTTCCTGGGTGATTAACAGTCCTTGCTTGGATAGAAGGAGTCTTTCAAAATGGCCTTTTGACCTGCCACCTAGTGTTAACACCTATTGAAAAAGTTTCACAGGTCTCTTGCCCCCTAGATAGAAGGCCTCTTTGTAAAGGTCTCTAGAAGACTTTATTTGCTGCTCAAAGAGTACTGACCCTGTTTTGCCTTTTGTGCTAAGCTATATTCTGATTTGATTTAAATTATAGCTCTTTGCTGCTGCTAGGCTCTAACTTATTATGAAATTTAAACTACAAGCTCTCTGCTGCATTCTAAATTTAATGTTGGAGTGTTCCCATTGAAAGATCTGGGTACAAGTCCACCCTGTGCTCTTCCCAAGTGAACTGTCTTGCTGCTCTGGCTGCCCTCAGCAATTTTTCTTTTATTTTGTACGAGCTTAAGCACACCACTATGTCACGTGGTTGGTTTTCTCTTACCGGGCCCAGACCCCTATGGGTCCGCTCTATTCGCAACTCCTCTTCTTCCTCGCCTCCTGTTGGAGCTACTGCTGAGAGCAAAGCTTGGAAGATTTTGGTCTTCACCTCCTCGCAGTTCTTATATTGAGCTACTTCTGGCAGGCCGCATATACGCACATTGCAGCGCCTGGAGCGATCCTCCAAATCCTCCACCTTCCTCTGCTGTTTTTCTTGTACTCTCCGCACTTCCTCCCAGCCCTTCTGTAATTCCTCCAGAGCTGCTTCTTGCTTCTCTAACTGGTTTTCCGTCTCAGCTACTCGGGTCCCCAATTCCACGATGTCCTTTCTCAGAGATTGTATAGATTCTTTAAGTTCATTTTTAACTCCATTGATCTGTTTCTTAATTTCCTCTTTCATCTCTGACAGCCACGTCTTGAGCAGCTTAGCCATTCCTGGACTGTTAGCCCGCTCCAACTCTTCCTCCTGTTCCTCTGGGCGGTCAATCACTGCTCTTCCCTCCTGCTCGCCCTCCTTCCCTCTTCTTGTTGTCGCATATAGAAACATAGAAACATAGAAATATGACGACAGAAAAAGACCACATGGCCTATCTAGTCTGTCCTTCCATAACAACTACAACAGTCCACTTTTTGCCTTTAGAGATCCTCTGTGTTGGTCCCATGCTTTCTTGAATTCAGTTACTGTCCTCATCTCTACCACCTCCATTGGGAGACTATTCCACGGATCCACTACTCTTTCCGTAAAGAAATATTTCCGCATATCACTCCTGAATCTATCTCCCTTCACCCTTATCCCATGTCCCCTCGTAGCAGAACTTGCTTTCAATTGAAAGAGGCTCTCTCCCTGAACATTTATGCCACGGAGGTATTTAAACATCTCAATCATATCACCTCTATCCCGCCTTTCCTCTAAGGTGTACATATTAAGATCCTTAAGTCTGTCCTCATATGCTTTATAATGAAGCCCATTAATCATTTTGGTAGCAACCCTCTGCACCGACTCCATCCTGTGCACATCCTTTTGAAGGTGCGGTCTCCAGAATTGCACACCATACTCCAAATGAGGTCGCACCAAAGACTTATACAGAGGCATTATCACCTCCTTTTTTCTGCTAGCCATTCCTCTCCGTATGCACCCAAGCATCCTTCTAGCTTTTGCTGTCGCCTTTTCCACCTGTTTAGCTACTTTAAGATCATCAGACACAACCACGCCTAGGTCCCGCTCTTCTTTAGTGGACAAAAGTACTTCACCTCCTATACTGTATTGCTCCCTTGGATTGCTGCAGCCCAAATGCATGACCTTACATTTTTTAACATTAAATCCCAGCTGCCAAATTCTAGACCATTCTTCAAGCTTAGCTAGATCCCTCCTCATGTTATCTACCCCTTCCTGGGTGTCTACTCTATTGCAGATTTTGGTATCATCCGCAAAGAGGCAAACCTTACCCGACAGCCCTTCCACTATATCACTAACAAAGATGTTAAAAAGAATTGGACCAAGGACAGATCCCTGGGGCACACCACTGGTAACATCCTTCTCCTCAGAGTGAGCTCCATTTACTTGTACTCTTTGTCGCCTCCCACCCAACCAATTTCTAACCCAAGCAGTAACTTTAGGGTCCATCCCTAGGGTGCTCAGTTTGTTTATAAGTCGCCTGTGAGGAACAGTGTCAAAGGCTTTACGGAAATCTAAATACACCACATCTAGAGCTCTCCCTCGGTCCAACTCCCTGGTCACCCAGTCAAAAAAATCAATCAGATTTATCTGACAAGACCTGCCTCTGGTGAATCCATGCTGCCTCGGATCCTGTAATCCGCTGGACTCCAGAAACCTCACTATTTTCTCTTTCAGCAGCGTTTCCAATAATTTACTCACCACCGAAGTTAAACTAACCGGCCTGTAGTTTTCAACCACATCCTTACTTCCGCTTTTGTGTAAAGGCACCACATGAGCCTCTCTCCAGTCCTTTGGCACCACTCCTGACTCCAACGAGGCATTGAAAAGGTCAGTCAGTGGAGCTGCTAGAACGTCCCCAAGTTCCCTCAGTATTCTAGGGTGTATCCCATCCGGTCCCATCGCTTTGTCTACTTTAAGTTGAGCTAGTTTCTCACGAACACAGTCTTCTGAAAATAGTTCAATAGAAACATAGATCTGGGGGATTTAAACTCCGCCAGCTTCTTCTTAGCAGCCTGAGCGCCCTTGGATTTATCCATGGGCTTTGTTTTACCCTCTCTGGTGGCCCCCCCCCCCCTCTTTCGTATGTAGCAACTTCCCCGTAGGCGTTACTCTTCCTTAGAGACTCCAATCCAATTGTCCTTGGCCAGCAATCCCTTGTATCTTGGCTTCTCAGTTCTGGGTAGCTTCTATTTTACTGTTCAGTGCCACACCTGGACTCTCTCTGCCGCTGGACTCCTCCCCGCGCTACAGCAGGCCCCGGACTGGCTGCCACACTCTTCTGCCCTCTAAGGTAGCTGGGGCCTCAATGTCTTCACCCCACTTGTGGAAGCAGACTCCTTCCTATCACAGTCACACTTTTCAGGGCTTGCATCCGCTCCTCTTAGCTTTCACTCACCTTTAAACCATGTAGGCAGTTTTTTGGCCTTCCTTCCTCTTTTCTTAAAGCGTGGAATACAGCTGGTCTGAGCTTCCAAGATAGTATTTTTTTAGAAAAATCATTTTTATTCATTTTCAATTAGGACAGAACATCATGCACAGAGTAAACAATAGGCTCGTGGTAACCGATACTACGAGGTCCAATCAGATGGCCTCACAGAACCCCAAATATAAACAGTAAAATGCGCTATCGCGAACAGTAGAACAGCGAAACCGTAGAACCCCCCCTCCCCCCACCCCAGTAGAGCAGATGATAGGAGGATTAAGGGGACAGACAAAAGTCAAAGTTCAACCAAAAGTCAAAGTTCAACCAGCCCCCCCCCCACCCGCGAGCATAGCCTTTCACTCCCCTTCACTTCCCCACCCCAAAAATGCCTCTCAAGTAGAGTCCAGGACCAGGGCGGGGTAGCGAAGCTGCCACCTAGTCCGCAGCACCACGTTAAACCACCACACCTAAAAGCTGTCCAGAGAACCCCCCCCTTGCCCTCCCCCTGCCCCCCCCCCACCCCTTCCCCTCCCTACCCACCCCCCAAGGGACTGAGCAACCTAAATCACCGCTACTGCACAGAACTGGCACCTTAACCTACCCTCCCTTCCAATATCCTATTCCGCACACGGGACGGCAGGCGTCGCAGGTGGGGCCCCCAGCCCACTGTAAAGGCTTCCCATCATTTGAGATGATGGCGGGCGTGAAGTCGCTCCATCCACATCTGAGTATGCAAGCGGGTCTGCCATTGTCCAACTAAAGGACCCCTAGGATCCAGCCAACTCCGCAAGATAGTCATACGGGCCACCACCAGCACCCGGCGCATCCACGCCCATTCTGTCTGCCCCATTTCGGCCCCATCGTCCCCTAGCCAGACATCCAACACCAAGGGCGCGGGACTTCTCACCAGCGCAGCCCCCAAGCAATCGTCTAAATAGTCAACAACTGCCATCCAAAAATGCTGCACCACAGTGCAATGCCAAAACATATGTCCTAGCGTAGCGCCGCCGCTGCCACAGCGCGGGCAGCTGCTCGTAGGGGCCACCCCCGCCCGCCAAGCCCGGTTGGGTGCAAAATATAAGCGACGGACCAATCGATACTGCATATCCCGATGGTCTACCAAGGCAAACACCAAAGGGATCGGCGCCAGGGCCTGCGATACCCCCTCACCAGCTATTGACACCCCCAAATCATGAGACCACGCTGCCGCTAGGTCCTCCTCATTTCCGGGAGGCACGAGGCTCGCCACCGCCCGATGCAGTTGGGAGACCTTCCGCACGAACTCTCCCCCCAGCAGAAGCTCCTCTAGCCGAGAACAGATATCACCATGTAAAGAAACCACCGGGAGCGTCTTAAGATAGCTCCGAAGCTGAGCATAGGGAAACACATCTTTACTAGTCCAACCATAAGAGACACTGAGACGATCCCATGTCTCAAGGGTGCCATCTCCCGCCAAAAGCCGCTCAAGAGTGGAGATTCCCATCCGCTCCCATCGGGCATAATTGGCTTCCGTGAGACCCGGTAGAAAGTCGGGGTTGCCACGAATTGGAAGGTAAGGTGAAGAAAACGCCGATATCCCCAGCTTGCTGCACAGATACCGCCATGTGCGTACCACCGGACAGAGCAGGACAGTCCACACCAGCGGGTCCAAGCCGGTCGCCCGTTGCATATGTAAAATATAATGAACATGTAGCGGGGCGACAAGAGCGCCGAGCAGTTCCAGAGGGGTATAATCCCCCAATCCCCAGACCCAATCCCCAACATGCCGCAACAGACAAGCCCGATTATATAGTCTAAGGTCAGGAAGCCCCATGCCGCCCGCAGTCCACGAGCGTTGCAATACCGCCAGACGCACCCGAGGTCTCCGACCCCTCCACAGCAGTATGTTAAGTTGTTTTTCCATAAGCAAGAGGTCAGACCGCTGCATTAACAGTGGTAAGGTCTGTAACATATATAGCCATTTAGGAAATAATACCATTTTATAGAGGGCAATACGGCCTCCCAGAGTCAACGGCAAGTCCTTCCATTTCTGTACCCTAGTAGTGAAGTGTTGCAGTACCGAGGTCACATTAAGGCGATAGAGATCGCGCAGGTCCCGGGGCAGATAAATACCCAAGTATTTGAACTGAGCTCCCGCCCATTTTAGGGGAAAAGGACCAGGCCAATCCCGAGAAATAGTGGTGTCGAGTGGCAATGCCTCAGATTTGTCCAAATTTAACCGGAATCCAGAGAATTCCCCGTATCGATGAAACAGCCGAAGTAGAGCAGGTAAGCCGTCCTCGGGGTTCTCGAGATGCATCAAGAGATCGTCCGCGAAGGCAGCAACCCGAAAGTCAGCCTTGCCTACCGTAATCCCCCGAAAAGCCGGAGAGATCCGAATATGACACAGCAGGGGTTCTAAAGTCAGGACAAACAGAAGAGGCGAAAGAGGACACCCCTGTCTAGTACCCTTCTGGATCCGAAATTCCGGGGACATACGTCCATTAACTAAGATCGCCCCCCTAGGATCAGCATACAGCAACCGTATCGCTGCTACGAAAAAGCCTTTGATCCCCACCGCATCCAACACTTGGTACATGAAACCCCAATCCACCCTGTCAAAAGCTTTCTCGGCGTCAAAGCTTATCAACATTGAGCGCTTGTTATCCCTCCGACTGGCACACATAGAAGTGAGCACCCTCTGCAAGCTGTAAGCCGCGTGCCGACCTCTTACAAAGCCAACCTGGTCAGCTTGAATAAAACTTGGGAGGAAACCCGCGAGCCGCTCTGCCAGAACCTTGGCAAGAATCTTAATATCAACATTTAATAAAGAAATGGGCCGATAAGAACTCGGCAAAAGTGGGTCCCTTCCCGGCTTAGGCAAGACGGTAACAAGGGCCTTGTTCGCTTCATAGGGAAACAACCCCCGACGGATCAAATCCTCATAATACTCAGTAAGAGGGATCACCACCTTGTCCGCTAAGATTTTATAAAATTCACCGCGATAACCATCCAAGCCCGGCGCTCGACCTCTCCGTAAGTCCCGAATCGCGGACTGCACCTCCTGGGGGGAGATAGGCGCGTTCAGAACCGCCAGCTGATCCTCAGCCAGTCTGGGTAGATTACAAGACCGCACAAACTCCTCCCCTCCACCCCTGAGGCTAGAGCCTTCCCGAGCATAGATAGTTTGATAATATTCACAGAACACCTGTTCAATCTCCTCCGCCGCAGTCTTCACAGTTCCATCGGCATGCCGTATCGCCCCTACCTGTCGAGACCCCCCATCAGCCCTGACCAACGAAGCCAAGAGTTTACCTGCCCGATTCCCATGCCGATAGAGCCGGAATCTATAATAAAGCATAGACTTCCGGGTGCGTTGACAGAGCACAGCCTCCAATTCTAGTTGGAGTTCCTTGAGCTTAGCCTTAGCCTCCCTACTATGGCAACGTGCATGCCAGCGTCGGGCCCTAGCCAGCTCTTTTTCTAGCTGCAAGATCTGATTGTTAATGGCCTTCCACCGCCTACTTTGATAACTAATAATCTCTCCGCGTAGTACGGCCTTCCCCGCTTCCCAAAAGAGAGCCGGATTATCGCTATGTATAGCATTATGCTGGACATAGTCCTCCCATTTCCCCCGCAGAAACTGCACAAAACCTGTATTGCCCTCAAGATCTAAGGGATATCGCCAGTTGCGTCCCCGGCCCTGCTCAGGATCCTGAATCTCCAGGAGCACCATGGCATGATCCGAGAGAACCGGCGGGCCAATATCCGCTCGGTCCACCAACCGAAACAAACCAGCAGAGAGTAAGAAGTAGTCAATTCTCGACCACGTCCCGTGAGCCCGGGACATATGAGTGTACTCACGGTCGCCTGGGTGCATAACCCGCCACACATCCAAAAGGTCATACCCATCGCACCAGCCCCGAATACACCGAGCACTGCGCCGATCCCTGGAGCCCGAGAACGCAGAACGATCCATCGTCTCGTCCATTACGGAGTTAAAGTCACCCCCCAGTAACAGAGAATAGTCACCCAAAGCTGACACCACCCGAGACACTTGCTGGTAGAAACGGGCTTCATAACTATTAGGTGCATACACCGATCCCAACACCACCCGTTGGCCAGCTAACGTTCCCCACACAAAAACATAACGACCTTCAGGGTCAACCTCCACTCTCTCCTCCACCCATCCCACGGATTTTGCAATAAGGATAGCCACTCCTCGCTTTTTCCCAACAGCAGCGGCTCCATACACTTTGCTCACCCATCCCTTACTTAATTTACTATGCTCTTCCGAGGATTGGTGCGTCTCCTGCAACATAGCTATATCGACCTTTTTAGAGCGCAGTTGTTGCAGCACTCGATATCGCTTGATAGGGGACCCCAAGCCACACACATTCCACGAAGCCAACTGCACGCGCTTACCCATATTCAGAGGGCCACCCGCACCTGTTAAGCAAGAAAAAATCTCCCATATCAAAGCAGCAGCTCCCCCAGCCTGGGGCTCCCACCTCTCCCACAACGTCCCAGCTCCGCCACCAAGCACCGAGCAGCAGTGATGCCAGCCGTGTCCAGTCCCCCCCCCTCCTCTTCCCTAACCACCCATCCCCAGCCTCCCTCCCCCCCAACCCCCCCAGCAAACTCTACCCTTCCCCTACCCCCCACCCAGGCCTCCCCAACCCACCACAACTCCCTCCACGGCCCCTCCGGGCCCCCTTCCACCCAGGACCCCATTCCAATGGCATTCAGGGTCACCCCGCCCTATGGCCAATACCCCTCACGATCCCCCCAAGAGACAACAGTCATTCATTCATTGCTCCCCCAGCCCTGCAACAAGACAGGATAAGAAGACAGTGGGGGAGAGACTGGCCCAATCCCACAATAAACAGTGAAACCAGAACCCAAAAGAAAAAAAAAAAAAAAAAAAAAGGGAACCCCCCCCAGAAAGGAGAAGAACAGCTCCCTATCAGCAGGGGATATCAGACAACCGAAGCTCTAACAGCCAAGAGCCAGCTCTCCCTAGAATGTCCCACCCATCTGCAAGCAAGCACGAGGGCCAGGGACAGTCAGGGCCGGTGCCGGCAGTGAGGCCCACTCCCTGTAACATACACTACATAGGCCCAAGGAAATCTTGAACCCACGATCCCCCCTCCCCTCACCCGCCAACCCATACCGTAACACAGTACAGAAGACGCAGTCAGCCCGACCGCGAGAAAATGAAGAACAAAAAATCAAAAGTCAAAAGAACAAAAAGAAAGCAAAAAGCAAAGGGGAAAAACCAGAAAAGAGAAGGGAGAAGGGGAAGAAGAAATTAAAAAGTGAGAAACAAAAAGCGGAGAAAGAACAAAGAAGTGGAGACAAGCAAGCAACAAGGCAAACCGCCACCGGTGCTCCACCTCGGCACAGAGACAAGTCCATAAAATAATGGCAGGTCACACAGCACAAGTGAAGGCACTAAGGCATAAAAACACTGAAGTAGTGGATAGGAGCACCAGTGGTAGCACTAACAGCCGCCATCATAGCAGCACCACTGCGCCCAGGGTAATCGCCCTCCACCCAGGTCCTCTGCCCGCAGGCAGTCCAGAACTTCACCCCAACCGCACAGCTACTCATCTTCATGGGGGTGCTCCTCCACCAAGCTGCTCCAAAAATGTCCAGGCTTCCTCCGGAGAGGCCAGAAACCGCACTCCACCTTGGTGCTCCACCCGAAGCTTGGCAGGGTATAACAACGCGAATCGCACATCACGATTCGCCAGCTGCCCGCAGATAGAGGAAAAAGCCCGCCGCTGCTGACTCACAAGAACTGAATAGTCTTGGAACACCAGGATCTGATCCTCACCGTCGGGTCGCCTCCGCCGGGAGCGGGCCGCTCGTAACACTTCCTCCTTCTGCCTGTACTCCAAAAAGCGTGCAATGACTGCACGTGGCCGTCGGGCTCCTTCCCTCCGCAGGCCCAACCTGTGCACCCTCTCAAGCTTTATCGGGCCTGCAACAGCGGCCGAGAAGGTCTGGGTGATCCAGGATGTTAAGTGCTCAGCCAGCGCACGATCTCCCACACTCTCAGGTATGCCGACAAACCGTAAGTTCTTACGGCGACCCCGATTCTCGAGGTCATCGAGCTTGTCATGTTGTTGTCGGACCAGACCCTCCAAGGCCGTCACACGCTCCTGCAAGGTTCGTTGGGAGTCCTCGACATCCGAGACTCTTGTCTCCACCTGGTCTATGCGGCCCGTAAACTCTCCGACGCTCCGATTGACCTGGGAAATTTGCTCAGCCAGTGCCCGAAATCGGTCATCCAGGGCCGCCACCACAGCCGCACTCACTTCAGCCACCGTCATTTGTGGCAGGCCGGCAATAGGGCTCGCCGGTGCGTCTTCCGCCATCTTTCCCTCCGGCGGCTTGCCCTTTTCCTTGCGGGTAATTTTGGAGGCCATAGAGCCGTGCAGCTAAGCTCAAAATCAGAATGTTGCTCCTCTGCAGTATCCGCGGGCCGTCGCAAAAACTCCGAGGAGCTTAATGCACCGCTTAACGGGGTTATATTGCCGAATTTTGGGGTATCCCCCGGAGCTGGCCAAACACACGTCTTACCAGCTCATTGCCACCGGAAGTCCTCCAAGATAGTATTTTTAAACAACATCCAAGCTTGATGTAAATCTTTAACCTTTGCAATTGCTACTTTTAGTTTTTTCTTAACTATTTACCCTATTTTATCATAGTCTCCCTTTTGAAAGTTAAAAGGTAGTACTATGGATTTCCTTGCTGTCCTTCCTCCATTTATTAAATCAAATGTGATCATGGTATGATTACAATGGCCAAATGGCCCCAATACTCTTATCTCTTGCACCAGATCCTGAGTTCCACTAAAGATTAGGTCCAAAATAGCTTCCCCTCTTGTCAGTTCATGAACCAGCTGCTACAAGAAGCAGTCATTTATTTCACCTAGAAACTTTATCTCCCTAGCATGTCCTGCCGTGGCACTGACCCAGCTGATAACCGGGTAATTGAAATCACCCATTATTATTACTGTGTTGTAAATTTTGTTTGTTGTTGTTAAGTGCCGTCGAGTCGGAGTTGACTCATGGCGACCCTCTGGATAGCTATCCTAAATTGTGTTCGGTCTTCAGTCAGGCGGCTCATTGTTGACAGACTGGTACCCGTAGCTGCTGTTATTGTAGCGATCCATCTCATTGCTGGCCTTCCTCTTTTGTGTTGACCTTCCCTGATTTCTTTTAGCATTTCATCATCCATTAGTTCATTCTGCCCAGGTGGTCGGTAGTACACCCCAGCTCCCATTGCCTTCCCCTTTTTACATGGAATTTCTGAGCATAGAGATTCCTGAGTGTATTTTGTTTCCTGCAAAACTTGAATCCTGTGTAACTCTGTTGTTGTGGCTGTTTAGAAACAGAAAGGTTTAAACTTTCTTTTTCAATTATAGAAAGGTAAAACTTTTCAGTAATTACAGTTGTGATCAGAAATTCAAATTAGGTCTACCTGTCAAATTTACTGTGCATTATTTTTAAATTTAAGCTCCTACATCCTCGAGTTTCACTCTAAACGAAGTGCAGAAAGGAAAGAGAGAGGTCAGGGAGGAAGAATCTAGAGAGATGACATGAAGCAGAAAGTGAGAACAAGATAAAACCTGAGGAGCGGTATCTCAGCTAGGGGAGGGGAACCAGGAAGAAGAGTCTCAGGAGCATTTTGGGATTTAGCAGGGCCAGGCTCATTTCTTCTTCTGCTTGTCCCATGCATCATGTGTTTATCAGACAGAAGCTGAATGGTATTGCCTGGCACAGCCTCCCCTGCTGCCCACCTCCTGCCAGTCTCCTACCAGCTGACAACACTGCTGCCATTCTCCTGCCCTTCTCCACAATAGCAGCTACAGCTCTGGCTCTCCAAAGGGCCACTTGGGGGCAGCTTTGCCTTTTCAGGTTCAGAGTCTGCTCTCAGCTCTCTGGTGTTGCCATATACCAGCGATGGCGAACCTATGGCACGCGTGCCAGCTGTGGCACGCGAAGGCCTTGCAGCTGGCACGCGTGAAGGTCCGCAAAAAAAGAAAAAGCGGGCTCTGGCTGCTGCCGCGGACGCGGCAGCATGCAGTGTCCCGCGGGGCCCCCTCCGCCCGCTAAGCCCCTCTGCAAGGGCTTTCAGATTCGCGAGGGAGACAGCGTCTCCCTCGCGTCTCTGTTAAGCCCGTAGGGGTTAATGGGAAATTTCCCATCAGCCCCTTTAGACGCGAGGGACTGATGGGAAATTTCCCATTAGCCCCTGCGGGCTTAACAAGAGACGCGAGGGAGACGCTGTCTCCCTCGCGAATCTGAAAGCCCTTGCAGAGGGGCTTAGCGGGCGGAGGGGGCCCCGCGGGACACTGCATGCTGCCGCGTCCGCGGCAGCAGCCAGAGCCCGCTTTTTCTGTTTTTAAATTTGCCGGGGGGGGGGGGGGGTGTTAGGAAGGGTAATGGGGTAGGGGGGGGGTTTGGCCTGCTTATGGGGTGGGGGGGGGTAGGACTGCTAATGGGCTAGGAGGGGGGGGGTTAGGACTGCTAATGGGCTGGGGGGGGGTTAGGACTGCTAATGGGCTAGGAGGGGGGGGGGGTTAGGACTGCTAATGGGCTAGGGGGGTTAGGACTGCTAATGGGCTGTGGGCTGATGGGGGCTGTCTGGAAATGGGGTGATGGGGGGTTAGGACTGCTAATGGGCAGGGGGGGGGTTAGGACTGCTAATGGGCAGGGGGGGGGGTTAGGACTGCTAATGGGCTAGGAGGGGGGGTTAGGACTGCTATTGGGCTAGGGGGGGTTAGGACTGCTAATGGGCGGTGGGCTGTTGGTGGCTTAATGTAAATAGTGAGATGGGGGTTTAGGAATGGTAATGGGCTATGGGGGGGGTTAGGACTGCTAATGGGCTAGAGAGGGGGGGGTTAGGACTGCTAATGGGCTAGGGCGGCGTTAGGACTGCTAATGGGCTGGGGGGGGTTAGGACTGCTAATGGGCGAGGAGGGGGGGGGTAGGACTGCTAATGGGCTAGGGGGGGGTTAGGACTGCTAATGGGCTGGGGGGTTAGGACTGCTAATGGGCTAGGAGGGGGGGGGGGGTTAGGACTGCTAATGGGCTAGGGGGGGTTAGGACTGCTAATGGGCTAGGAGGGGGGTTAGGACTGCTAATGGGCTAGGGGGGGTTAGGACTGCTAATGGGCTGTGGGCTGATGGGGGCTGTCTGGAAATGGGGTGATGGGGGTTAGGACTGGTAATGGGCTATGGGGGGGGGTAAGGAATGAAAATGGGCTAGAGAGGGGGGTTAGGACTGCTAATGGGCCGGGGGGGGGCTAGGACTGCTAATGGGCTGATGGGGAGGGGTTAGGACTTGAGGTGGGCTGTTGGGTGGGGTTAGGACTGGAAATGGGCTGATGGGGGGTTAACACTGGAGGTGGTCTGATGGGGTTAGGACTGGTAATGGGCTATGGGGGGGTTTAGGACTGATAATGGGCTATGGGGGGGCTGGGACAAGAAATGGGCTGATGGGGAGGGGTTAGGACTTGAGGTGGGCTGATGGGGTTAGGACTGGTAATGGACTGTGGGCTGATGGGGGGGTTAGGACTGGCAATGGGCTATGGGGGGCTGACTGGAAGTGGGGGGTTAGGACTGGTAATGGGTTATAGGGGGGGCTTAAACTGAAAATGGGGTGATGGGGGTTAGGACTGGAAGTGGGTTGATGAGGGGGGGATAGGACTGGTATTGGGTTGGGGGGCTGCTAGGACTGGAAATGGGCTGATGCAGGGACTAGAAGGGAATGGATGCTGGGTGAGGCTGGAACTAGAAGGGAGCTGGTGTTGGGGGAGGATTAGAATGGGATGGGGCTGGGAGAGTAAAATGGAGAGGGGAAAAATATTTGTGTGGGAGGGATAAAAAATCTACAATTGGCCGGGTATTGGGAGAGTAAGTGGGGATTGAGGATGGAGGGGTAAATTTTGAGTAGATGAAATAGGAATGAGGAAAGAGCCAAAGGAGAAAGATTAGTATGTTAAAGCAGATGTAGAGAGAGAATGGAAAAAAAAAACAAGAAGACAGAAGAAAGGACAAATGGACAGCAGATGGAGAGTTAGCAGAAGACACGAAGAAACCAGAAGAAAGTGGCTGGAACAATTGCAACTGAAAAAAAATGCACAAAAGGTAGAAAAATATCTCTTTATTTTGAATTTATTAACTGGAATATGTCAGCTCTGGGAAATGTGCATCATTAATTTTTGCGCTTTGTTTAGTACAAGAGGAAATTAATATATAGTTTTATTTCTACAGTGTTGTTGTATATTCCAAGTTTGGCTTTTGGGGTTCCCAGTTTAATTATTGTCTTCCTGTTTCTAAATTGTGATTCCTTGTTTGGTGATGGTCTGTTCTGCATGTGTAACTGAGCTGAGGTATTCTGTTTATATAATTCCTATTTGACATTGCCACTTGTTCTTTCCCCAGTAGGTCATGTATTGTTGTTCTCTGAGATGTATTGGTTTAATATTTGCAGTGTTGCCTTTTGATAGGTAGAGTATGGTGCTTTGTGAGTCCTGGTAGTGCTGTTAGGATACGGCGGGTTTGCTATGGGTTCTAAATGGGCAGCGTTTGTAGTAGTTTCCTAATGTGCCTGGCGGTTGGTACTGGATTATAGTAATGTAGAAACCTTTTAGTCTTTCTTTATCCATATACTCATTAAGAGGCATGTTTACTAAAAGTTAGTGTATGGTAACATTATGCAAATATTTATGCAAATGAAGCACCTTATGCAAATGGGGCTTTAATTGACGTGCTGGCACTTTGAGGAAATTCTTTGGTTTTGTGCGGCAGTTTGGGCACTCGGGCTCAAAAAGGTTAGCCATCACTGCCATATACTGTATCAGCACTGCAGAGTTCGGTATAGCAAGCTCTGCCCCTTCCAGGAGGAGGTGATGTCACAAAGGGATGGTCCTGCAGCTGTGGGCACGGATGCTGGGAAATGTAGTCCTTCCATGCCCTTTTGGGAATGATGGAAAGTGCAGTTCTGTAATATTTTAAATACAAGCTCAGTTTTACTGTGAACATAACAAAGATGAGGTGAGAGCAAAGAAAGGGGCAAGTAGAAGGTAGGGTAGAGAGAAGGAGCCAAAGACCCAGGTTTCCCAGAGCTGCGAGATAAAGAGGAGATACTGCAACAAAATCTGTTGCATCCTGCCAATAGGAAAGAAATGAGATCTGACCAGGAACAAATATGAACCAGTACATGGAAATTGATCTAGTATTAATATAATTTTATAAATATCTCCTTCTGGTTTTATTTATATTCTGTGTTATTCTGCATCAGTGTGGTTTTGATTGAACAAGGCATTATAACTTGGAGATAACTATTTTACAGGGAACATGGGCTATGCAGGGTTAAGTGGCTTACCCAAGACCACAAGGAGCACCTGTTGGACTAGAAACCCCAGTCCTTCTGGCCCAAAGTTGCTGTTCTCTAGTGGGATTTGAACCCCTGACCTTCTGGCCTGAAGTACCTTGCTTGAACCACTAGGCCACTCCTCCACTCCTTAATCTCTACATGTGTTTTACCTTAATCTCTACATGTATTTGTATTGTATTCTGAATTTGGGGTTATTATCCCTGCATTAGTATTATTAGTATTGTTATTACGACACACAGTCTAACAAATAGCAGTGAGTAGATTGGGATCTCTGAGTATTGGATCTTTCCTAACAGCCTGAGATACTGAGAGGTATCGTGGCAGGATATGGGTACTGCTGCTTTTTCTAAATGACGGCTAGAAATATTTTGTGATGCTGTATGTGTTTTAGGTGGTGGTGTGTTTCATAAGAACATAAGAAATACCATACTGGGTCAGACCACGGGTCCATCAAGCCCAGTATCCTGTTTCCAAAGCTTCCAATCCATGTCACAAGTTCCTGACAGGTTCCAAAAAAAGTATACAGATTCCACTCTGCTTATCCCAGGGGTAAGCAGTGGATTTCCCTGGTCCTCTTTAATGATAGTTTATGGACTTTTCCCTCCAGGAGCTTGTCCAAATCTCTTTTAAACTCAGCTACGCTAAAGTTTATAAAATATCAATTATAAGAGTAAAATAAAATCCAATATATAGAGAGGACAGTTTCCAGATTCTGGTGCCGCTCCGTATTACACCGTATTTTGCCTGTGGCAGCATCCAATAGATTTTGCTGCTGCAGCTGCTCTTTCTAATATTTTCCCCAAGATTGTACAGTTTTCTAGCTCATTCTCTTGTGGGAAGTATTTGAATTCCTCATAACAAGTTACCTAATTCCAGGAGGGAGATTAAAAAAATATATAGAAATGCATTTCCCACGATGCTGAGTCTCCCTTTATCCTGAGAAAAAGAGTACCATGGAACTACATTTCCCAGCATCCATAATCACAGCTGCAGTCCCCCTGTGAGATCACTTCCTCCTGGAAGAGACGGACCTTGCACCATAGTGCTGCTGATATCAGCAGAACTAGAGAGAAATTGAGTGCGTGCACTCTGGCCTAGCAAAGCTCAAAGTTGCATCCTTGGGGGCTGTGCAGGGAGTGAGGAAATCAGGGCTGCAGTTAATGCTGTGGGGAAGGGCAGGAGAATGGCTGCAGGACTTTCTGCTCAGCAGGTAGGAGACTGGCAGGCAATGGGCAGCTGGGGAGGCAGAGCCACGCTTCTGCTTCCTGTGATCTCTTCAGATTCCCCTGACTCTCTCCCTTTCCTTTCTGCATTTTGTTTTGAGTGAACCATGAGAAAATAGCTTAAATTTAAAAATATATAGCAAAATTGAAAGGAAGATCGTATTTGAACTTCAGATCACATTAATCATTCAAAAGCTTTCTGTTTCTGTAATTGAAAAGAATGTTTAAACCATTCTGTTCTCAAGAGCTGAAATATTCTGAGTGTACCTAAATACCAAGATAAGAGAAATATCTGTCGATGAATTTATTAAAAATGTCCTCACTGCTCTTCCTATCCTAACTCTGTGTGCTATTATAGGGTTCGCTGTACAAATCTGTGGCACTTTCAGAGTGTAGAGCTGGTGCTCATCTACTGCAGGGTTCTCAACCCAGTCTTTGGGGCACAGCCATCCATTCAGGTTTTCTGGATATCCACAATGAATATGCATGAGATAGATTTTCATACCAAGGAAGCAGTGCATGCTCTACTGTAAACCAAGACGTGCACAGATATGAAATCTGGGATTTAGAAGTAAAATTTTTAATTTATTTGGGTTCATTGTTTAAGCAGATTTACCACTCAGTTCATGTAATTCCTTACCCTTGTTGCTTACTTTGCAGAGTTGTTCAAAAACAGTAAGACATTGTCAGTAAATAACGACTTATGTGTTGTTTTTTAAAACTTGTAACCAAATATTTATTGAAGGTCTTGAATTGATTGGGCTATTTGTTTATTTGTAAAATGAATAATAACAGAGAAAGACGGCATCCTGCTTAGT
Organism: Ichthyophis bannanicus; assembly: GCA_033557465.1. NCBI lineage: Eukaryota > Metazoa > Chordata > Amphibia > Gymnophiona > Ichthyophiidae > Ichthyophis > Ichthyophis bannanicus. The sequence continues at coordinate 299,091 of JAWIIG010000071.1, forward strand.
CCCACTGCAAATGTAACAAGACTCCTACTTTCTCCTCAAGGTCTTTATTACACGCACACATTCCAACGCACGTACACCTATGTCATAATGGAGATTATGTGCTCATCTTCCCTTATAACTGTGGTGCATTCAGATCTCCCTGTGGCACACAGTACCACCATTAATGCTTCCCTTAAATGTCCCCTTAAAGTTTGCTGCAGGATGAATTTTGGAACCATCAGATGAGCTAGAAAATGTCAGTTGAATTTCTGAACCCTGCACTAAATTTAGATTGGTCAGTTGTGGGAAATGGTCATTTACTTGGGCTCCTGAAGTTCGACTTGACAGCTCTGGCCCTGGTTTTAATATGTAGCAGCAGAGCACAGACAAACCAATGATACCAGGAGTCGGTTCAGAAGGTTCAAATCATTTATTTGTGCACAAGTCTCTAGCAGAATCAAATTCAAAATGGCTGAGCAAGAGCTGTTAGTAAAACAACAACTTTTATAGCTTTCTTTCCCATTCTAGACATAGGCAAACTTTTCATTGGTCCCGGTAACCCCTCGTACACCTTCTATTGGTCCCGGTACTGATATGGCCATCCAATTAGGACTCTGGTCTGGGCTCAGCACCTGCTCACCCCCCTTCTAGTCCCAATTACAATAGTCAGTTCTTCCAACTTAGATACTTCTCTCCTCCAAGGTCACTTAGCTAGCTAGAACATGTGGAAAAGCAGGACTCTGTAACTTTCCTTTCAGCAATGTTAATTAATCAGCACTTCACTACTAGCTAAACTTATTTTTCTGTATTTTCTGAGTTTTAATTCTGCTTAGTTGAATTTCCATTCTATAGGAGCAGCATATTGGGGGATGTGTAATTCCTTTGGGCCTCTCCACAGGCTTCATTTACAGGTCAAGCTACTCAGGCCTGTCTGCTCATCTCAGACACCATGAATCATAGGCCTTCGCCTACCACATTCCCCCCTTTGATTAATCTCACCCTATTACTAATAAGGTGTGAGAGTTAAATCACTTAATTATACTACAGTCGGGTTTCGATCATATATAGTAGGACTAGGGTGCCATAGGGCTAATATCTTAGTTGCGGTCTTCCGCTCTACTGTATTTTCAATAACACTGTTAATAGATCGCATGCAACATGGAATTATACGGGGTAGCATAAAAAACAAGGCTACAAAGACCAGTATTATCATGGCAAAGGTAGTGAATCCTCCTAAACCAGAAAAGATAGATGCAGACCAATTAGGCATGTGAAGACTATGCCAGATCTGTACTGGCACATAAGTTTGTTTCCGCATGTGTTCAGCAATTTCTTCAACAACCTGACCCTTATCATCTATCTTTAAACAACAATTGGTGAGATTCAACTTACCACAGACGCCTCCTTCAGCGGCTAATAAATAATCTAAGGCTAGGCGATTTTGATAAATTGCAGTGCGCATTTGTGTGCTCTGTCTCGCTAAAAGTGTGAGCGCTTGGCTAGTTTCATTAGTGATAAGTTCAACTACTGCTTGCAAGCGTATAATTCTGTTTAACATATAAATTGGGGTACGATATCCCCACATGCCATCTTGCTCCCAAGTGGCTGGTCCATAATAGGCAATAATTCGCTCTGGTGGCCAATCTTCACCTTCCCATTTCTCCCACTTGCCTATCTGGGAGGAGTGGCCTAGTGGTTGGGGCAAGGTACTTCAGGCCGGAAGGTCAGGGGTTCAAATCCCACTAGAGGACAGCAACCTTGGGGAAGGACTGGGGTTTCGAGTCCCACAGGTGCTCCTTGTGGTCTTGGGCAAGCCACTTAACCCTCCATTGCCCATGTTCCCTGTAAGTATTAGTGTGTGTGTCTCATATCCCCACGTGTTAAAAAATGTATCCCCCACTTGTGTTGTGACCGCTTTGATTGAAGGATAAGGCGGTATACAAAAAAACTGTCTAAATAAATTTAAAAAAAAAAAATCTGTAAAGCTGCTCTTTTCTGTCTTTTTGAATAGACTGGGTAGCCTAATTGTTCACCATGTTCTGTGGGCAACAGAAAGAAAGAAGGTCGAATGGTTCCTAAGACACACGCTCCCTCCCAGTAGAGAGGGAGCCGGGCATATGCTTGAGTTCCACAGATCCAATATAGGCCAGGCGGGGCTTGCCAGTTATGATGTCGGTCAAGGTTAGTCCATAAAGGGGCAAGCTCAGGAAACCTTGCTAAAGGATTGGTAGGCTCAGGTTCATTACTCCTGACCACCAAGTCGTCCGTTTTGTGGTATCATTATAAAACTTCTGGCTAAGACAGACAAGCTGTCCTACCTTAGAGGTAAATTGGGGTCCAGTTCGAGCGTAACACAAACGCCCAACTATTGGGTGTGCTAATACCCATTCGCTGGTAGTTTTGTGTAGTTCTGTCTGATTATAAACTACTGAATAGTTCAATTCTTGGGCCTCCCAAGGCCACTGATCACCCATCTTGGTACCACCACAGAAATAACAATCTGAAATGCGGAGGCTGGATACCACAGCTCCGGCTAATTCTAGAAATAAATTCTGGGAGGGATGAGGGATATCAAACTTGTTTACATGCATGGTCTCATAGAAAGTGTTATGTATGTGGTACTTTGAGGATCGATGGGCTTGAGTATTTAGTCTAATGTACACAATGGTTCCAGGATCTGATCCAGTACCTGCAATGCGCAACCCAAATTTATACCCGGGTTTCCACACACTGGGATTTTCTATGGACAGTTCTAGTGGATTACAAGCACCTTTTTTACAATTCTTAGAATCCGCCATAGTTGGCCTAGTTAGGGTAGCTATTCGATGGTCATTATAGACCACCCCAGTGTCAAGTTTCCATGTAGAATAGAGTGCACATGCCCATCTTGGACAATAATAGTCTTTAACTGGTGCTGTGCTGTATACATTTGCTACACCTTTTTTACCTGTACATACCCCCCACCCCCCACCCTATTGCTCCTTCTGGACACATATACTTTCCATCCTTAGCATAAGTTTTCTCCCAATCAGCACACTTTGAACGACTATCTCTATTGATGGCATCACAGGCATCAAAATACAAAACAGCAGGCTGCGTAGGATCAGTTAGTGGGCGTGTAGCATTTAGTAATGCTCCATCCGCATCATTCCATCTTATTTCTAAAGTATAATATGATGGGTTCTGATGTGGATTGAAACAAACCTTAGATTTACCTTTGGTACAAACATTCAGTTCAGTGGTGTTATAAATACACCGGGTTACTGTACCAGTACAGGTATAGTAAGAATGATAAAGCAAAGTCTGAGTCACTTTCATTCCAGTCCGAGTGGTAGTAACACAGGCAGTGCATGGGGGTAAAGCATGTACCAGTTCAAAGCTCCCCAGGCAAGCAGCCAAAGCAAGATAAAAACAAAGATGCATGTTGATTGTAGTCCTTCTGGATCTCCGCTGGAAAATCTTGACCACGTCGTCTTCCTCTCAACACAATGCTGACCCGTTTGCTAATGAAGCAATTCAACGGGTGTCAATGTTGATTGAAGATCCTCAAGCTTCAGCCGTACGTAGACCTACCAGCTATGTGGCAGGAGTAGTGCTGTAGATCTAGAAATGTCACTGTCCTCTAGGATGACTCAAGTGAGCAAATATCAAAACACAAAGTTAAGGAGAGTAAGTTCTCTCTTGTATCAGGAACAACAATCCTCTTCGAAAGACTTGGCTGTTGTAGGGCACTATAATTCATAAGTGTCCCCAATGAAATCTAGGCTGCTGGCTGCCTCCATAGGGTGAGACGCAAAGGGACGTCAGGATGTGGCTCTGCTGTCCACTGGTCCGGATCTGGAACTGCTGCTGGCTTGACTCTGCTGTGGTGAATCCAGGAATCGATCTCTGCCACCTTTACTGCAGTTGGGGTAGACAGGATGCCGGTGTATGGTCCCTTCCAGTGAGGTTCCAACGGTGTCTTCTTCCAATCTTTGATCCACACCGAGGTACCAGGCTTGTAGGGATGCAGGGATTCAGTCAAGTTGATAGGCAACTGGTCCTGTATCCACGTGTGAAGAGTCTGCAGAACAGAACTGAGAGCTAGAAGTTCTTGTCTGGTTATCTCTGAACCAATCTGTGATAGACTACCTTTAATACCCTGCACTATTGGTGGTGGTCTACCATACACAACTTCAAAAGGGGAAAATCCTGATGATTTTACAGGAGCTGAGCGTATCTTAAGTAAAGCTATTGGGAGAACCTGGGGCCACTTCAGGTGGGTCTCCTGACATATCTTAGAATCTGAGATTTCAAAGTTCTATTCATTCGCTCAACTTTCCCTGAACTTTGGGGTCTATATGCAGTGTGTAACTTCCATTGTATCTGTAGGGCATTTGCTAATTGCTGGGTAATTTGAGATACAAAAGAGGGTCCATTGTCTGACCCTATTACTGTGGGAATTCCAAATCTGGGGATAATCTCTCTCAGCAGAACTTTAGTTACTTCTCGGGCTTTTTCAGTTCTGGTGGGGAAGGCTTCTACCCACCCAGAGAAAGTACAGACTAACACTAGCAAATAGCGATATCCACTGGCTTTTGGCATTTCAGTGAAATCTATCTGCAGGTGGTGCATAGGGGTAACACCTGCTGACTGAACTCGGGGAGGTGGCATGGGACCCTGTTTGGCATTGTTCTTGGCGCAGGTTAGACATTGACGGGCTGTTGACGCTGACAGGGCTCCCAGCAAGGCGATACAAAAGTGTGGTTTTAGTGCTTTCTCCATAGCACTCTTCCCATAATGTGTGGCTTGATGAAAAGCTTTAACAAAGGCTGGTCCCAATGTTTCAGGGATCACTATTCGTCCTGGGGGTTGACTGCCCTCAGGAGGTGGTAGTTCAATCCATCCATCTTTTAGTACTCCCTCTTCTCTATTACAATAGTAGTCCAATTCTTTGGTGGTATATCGTGGTGTCCATAAATTAAGGGGTACTGGAAATAATGCTGCTTGTTTTGGCATGGCTTGTGAGGAAATCTGGCCTGTCATGGCTGCTTGTCGCGCCGAGGCATCAGCGAATCTGTTTCCTTGGGCAACGTCTCCTTTACCTGCTTGGTGTCCTCGGCAGTGCATGACAGCCACACGTGTTGGGGCCCATACTGCATCAAGTAACATCAATATCTCTGGGCCATACTTGACTGATTTTCCTCCTGATGTGATGAGCCCTCGTTCTTTGTAGAGAGCTCCATGTGCATGCAAGGTAGTGAATGCATATTTTGAGTCTGTGTACACATTTAACACAAGTTTTGCACCCAATACTAATGCTCGAGTGGGTGCAATCAATTCTGCTTTCTGGGCTGATGTGCCTGATGCCAGGGCTGATGATTCAATGACTTCTTCCCGGGTGACTACTGCATACCCGGCACAACGTCGTCCATCGATGATGAGACTGCTCCCATCCACAAAATAGGTCTGGTCAGGGTTCTCTAAGGGCACATCTGTCAGATCAGGTCGACTCGAGAATACAGTATCCATGACTTCGATACAGTCATGCTCTGGGGGATCTTCGCTGATTGGTATCAGGGTAGCTGAGTTCAAGGCATGGCTCACTTCTAGTTGTATCTGTGGATTTTCACATAGCATACTTTGGTATTTCAGCATTCGAGAATTGGTGAGCCAATGATTTGCTTTTTGTTCCATAAGGGCAAGTACTGCATGTGGTACAGTAACACGTAGATTCTGTCCTAATGTGTGTTTGTCTGCTTCACTCACTAGTAATGCTGTAGCTGCAACAGCTCTCAAACATGGTGGCCATCCTTTAGCCACAGTGTCCAATTGTTTTGATAGGTACGCTACAGGTCGTTCCCATTGTCCCAATTTCTGAGTCAACATGCCTAAGGCATTTCCGTGCATCTCATGCACAAATAGATGGAAAGGCTTGTGGACATCTGGCAACCCGAGTGCTGGTGATGACATCAATTCTTCCTTCAGGGTTTTGAACGCTGTATCTTGCTCAAGTCCCCACTCTAGTGGTGACTTCTCTTCTCCTTTGGTGGCATCGTATAGTGGCTTGGCAATTTGGGCAAAGTTGGGTATCCATATCCGGCAGTATCCTGCTGCTCCCAGAAAGGCTCTGACTTGCTTTCTGGTAGTTGGGGTTGGGATACTGCACACAGCCTCTTTTCTTTCTCTTTCTAACTGTCGGCTCCCTTTGGTCAGGCGGAAGCCCAAGTACTTTACTTCTCTTTGGCATAGCTGTGCTTTTGCTCTGGAAACTTTGTATCCAGCTTCATTCAATAGTTGTAAGAGGTCAGTAGTGGCCTGGATACATTCACTTTCTGATGTGGCAGCTACCAGTAGGTCATCTACGTATTGGAGGAGTACTCTTTTTTCGGGGGCCACTGGGTAACTTGAGAGATCCTGGTTTAGTGCAGCACTGAAAATGGTCGGTGAATTCTTAAATCCTTGAGGTAATCGTGTCCAAGTGAGTTGGCCCCGCCTTCCTGAGACAGGGTCCTGCCATTCAAAAGCAAACAGTAATTGACTAATAGGAGCTAATCTTATGCAGAAAAAGGCATCTTTCAAATCCAGGACAGTAAAATGAGTAGCTTCAGCAGGAATTAATCCTAGGAGTGTGTAGGGATTTGGCACAACTGGATGTATGGTCTCAACTGCTTCATTGACTCTCCTGAGATCTTGCACTGGGCGGTAATCACCTGTCCTGGGTTTCTTCACTGGCAGGAGAGGTGTGTTCCATGGGGACTGACAAACTTTGAGTAGGCCATACTCCAGTAGCCTCAACAAATGGCGGTGGATGCCCTCAATTGCTGCTCTTGGGAGTGGATATTGTTTAACATGTATTGGCTGTGCACTAGGCTTGAGATTCACAATTATTGGAGCTATATGTTTGGCTAGGCCTGGTGGATTGCCTTCTGCCCATACTCCAGGAGGGGCATCAATGCTTTTCAATGTAGGTTCAAAGTAAGTATCAATAATTGGCTCAGTACTATAATATCTCCATTCTTCTTCTCGAGGAACAGTTAGCACCATTAGGCCCGCAGGTTTTGACTGGGAATTCACTGTCATTTGCATTTCTCCTTCCTCAGTAAAGGAGATTTGGGCCTGCAGCTTGGCTAACATATCCCGACCCAGCAGTGGTACTGGGCACTCAGGCATATAAAGGAATTGGTGCGTTATTTGCTGTCCTCCTAAGGTACATATGCGATTCTGAAGAAAAGGTTTTGTGGCTTTTGCTCCAGTTGCTCCCACGATGGTAACTGCTCTTGTAGAAAAAGGAGCTATTTGTTTATCTACTACTGAATGTTCTGCTCCAGTATCAACCATAAAGTCCATAAATTGGTCTCCTATTTGTATGCTGACCATAGGCTCCTGGAGACCTAATGCGAATTCGGAGCCCGGTCTGTCCTAATCCATTTCATCCATATCATAGGCTGTGGCCGCTGCCACTCCCTGGATGGCTTCCGTACGTTCACGTGGTAATTGTTCTCGATTGGTTCCTCTACGATTCTGTGGTCGGCCTCTCCCTCTTTCTCTCCAAGGGGCAGGTTCCCCTTCATCCTGAGAGGCTTCTTCGAGTTGCGGGCATGTATCTCTCCAATGTCCTTCCTCTTTACAATAAGCGCATTGGTTCGCGCCTAATGGGGGCCGGCTGTCTCCTCGGCCCCGCCCTCTTCCTCTGCTCCTTCGATTAGGGACACCTCCCCTTTTCTGTTCCACTATGGCCGCAGCCAAGAAATCCGCTTTCTTTTTCATCCGTCGATCACTTTCTCTCTGTCTTTCATTATCAGGATTCACATACACTTTATGGGTGACTTCCAGTAACTGTGTTGCATTCATGCCCGCAAACCCTTCTAATTTCTGTAGTTTGTGTCTAATGTCTGGTTGTGACTGGTTTACAAAAGCAGAATTTACCATGCATAGGCTTCCTGGGGCATCTGGATCATAGGGGGTATACATCCTGTATGCTTCAGTCAATCTCTCATAGAATACTGCTGGGCTCTCATCTATGCCCTGATTAACTTCGGCCACTTTAGAAAGGTTCATAGCTTTCTGACCCCCCTTTTTCAGGCCTTGCATGAGGCCTTGACGGAACTGGGATAAGGCTCTGGATCCTGCTTCAGTATTTGGATCCCATTTGGGGTCTTCGTTAGGGAATTCTCTCTGAGCTGCTTCGCGATTGTCTATACCTGCCTCCTCTCTCTCTATCAAAGGATTGTCTGCCATCCAATCGATAGCAGCTCGCTTAATTCGTGTCCGCTCCTCCGTAGTAAATAAAGTGGACAGGAGCTGACGGCAATCTGCCCAAGTGGGCTGGTGAGTTTCCATGATCGTATGCATTAATTCTGTTAACTCTTGGGGCTTATTTGTATAGGAAGCATAATGTATCTTCCAGTTTAGCAAGTCCGCAGTGGAGAAGGGCACATATACTAGACTTAAGGGTCCCGCTACTATCTGATCATGCTCATCCCGTACGGGCAGTCCTGGGACTTGTCTCAAGGGGGCTATTACTTTCGGGATGGCTTTTGTTTTCTTAGTAGTGGCTTTCGGTATCTGGGTGGGGGCTTTCAGCCTCGAGGCTCTCCTCGTCTGAGGAGTCTCGCTTGCAGCTGATGAACTAGCACTAACAACTGATTTTTCACTTTCTGTCTCTGTCAGGGAAGATACGTCTTCTTCTTCCGGTTCTGACTCTATCCTATCTTCAGTCTCTGTCTCCGACTGATCGGCATCTTTGCTGGGCCCTTCATCTGGCGGCTGTTCTTCTGGTGGGGAAGGGGGTGGACTCTCCCGGTCCCGGGGGCGTGCCCCGGGGCGCGGTGGTACTCTTACTGGGTGCTGGCCTCGGGAATGCCTAATTATAGCTCCCGGGGACTCGGGATCTGCGAGAACAGGTTTCTGGCTAGGTTTCTTAATTTTCCTTGTTTTCTGAGCTGGGTCTGCTTCGTTCTCTACTTTCGGGGCTGGGCCTGTTACTTTCCCTAGCTTCTGAGCTGGGTCTGGTAATGCTAACATTATTCTGCACTGCTCTTCATAACAGCGCTTTGCCCAAGGGGGCGGATCTTCACAAATACCTAACCAAGAATCTATATAGGGATACTGATCGGGGTGCGCTACCCGCACCTTCCGATGAACTGACTGAATAATTCCTAGGTTAAATGTGCCTTCTCGGGGCCACATAGGGTCTATGACAGGCCACTCCCTAGTACACAAAAGCTGTAATCGTGAGGCAGTCAGTTTTACTCCATAATCTCCTGAATATCCTTTACTAAAATGTTTGATCATACATTCTAACGGAGTGTTCCTAGTAGACTCCCCCCCTCCCATTTCGATGTGTGCGCGCAACAACAAACAGAAGGGAAAAGGAGGGCGGACCGTGAGTAAGGGGTCCTCACGGCCCTAGAAACATTTAAGGGAAACAAATAACAAGACAAGACGACGGTCGCTTCCCCCTTTTTACGATCTGGACGCGGTCGCCCGGCCAGAAACTGCGTTACTCAAGGGTCCGCCTTCGCTTGGTCTGTATTGCAAGACCTCTCATTCACACTTCATTCACACAGCATGCTAGCAACGTATCCCAAAAACAGCCCAATCCTGTCTCAACTGACTAGGCTATATCAAGTTCCAAAATCATAAGACCCCCGCGAATACTCATGCAAGGTCCCCTTGCGCATACTCATGCAAGGTTTCAACAAAAAGACGATGGTTTCGCCTTGCGCATACTCATGCAAGGTTAATCGGACCGTCTTTGAGAGGTGATCAAGCTCTCTTCCAAGTTCCAAATTTCAAGTTACCAAGTTACAATATTCAAGTTTTAACCTGCAGTACTGCTCTAGCTCATCTGTCTAGATATGTCACAAAATGGTACTCACCGGATCCGGTTCCCAAAATTCCCAAGCAAGCGCATGAGTTGGACCTCGGACTCCCCTCACTCGGGTTCGAGGTGTTGGTTCCAACCAGGCCCGGCACCCGCCAAGGTCCGGCCAGCTCCCTCCGATGCAAGGGACCAGCGGCGCCAGGGAGCGAGCCCACGTCGGAAGGGCGCGATCCTGGCAGGACCAAACCTGTAGAGGCGGAAAGTCGTGGTATATTGCCCTATATACCCTCTATTATCACACCTTCCCGGCCAACGCACCAAGAATATGTAGCAGCAGAGCGCAGACAAACCAATGATACCAGGAGTCGGTTCAGAAGGTCCAAATCATTTATTTGTGCACAAGTCTCAAGCAGAATCAAATTCAAAATGGCTGAGCAAGAGCTGTTAGTAAAACAACAACTTTTATAGCTTTCTTTCCCATTCTAGACATAGCCAATCTTTTCATTGGTCCCGGTAACCCCTCGTACACCTTCTATTGGTCCCGGTACTGATATGGCCATCCAATTAGGACTCTGGTCTGGGCTCAGCACCTGCTCAAGCCCCTTCTAGTCCCAATTACAATGGTCAGTTCTTCCAACTTAGATACTTCTCTCCTCCAAGGTCACTTAGCTAGCTAGAACATGTGGGAAAGCAGGACTCTGTAACTTTCCTTTCAGCAATGTTAATTAATCAGCACTTCACTACTAGCTAAACTTATTTTTCTGTATTTTCTGAGTTTTAATTCTGCTTAGTTGAATTTCCATTCTATAGGAGCAGCATATTGGGGGATGTGTAATTCCTTTGGGCCTCTCCACAGGCTTCATTTACAGGTCAAGCTACTCAGGCCTGTCTGCTCAGCTCAGACACCATGAATCATAGGCCTTCGCCTACCACAATTATACATTGATTTGTGATATTCGGTGCCTTCCATATTTGAGAATATTTTTGTAGTTCGATTAGCAAACTCGGGAGTCCAAGGGGGAAATGGATTCTTGGGACACACATCCAAAACATCCTCTAAGCTAAGTGAGTCCTGCTCCCACATTCCTGATGAAGGAGATGGTGCGTTAATATCACATTTTCAATCACAAGGGACAGGTAAGTTCCCCAGGAGTCCTGCAGATCCTGCCTGCTGCCTGTCCCCAGCCCCTGCAATGGCTAACACAATATTGAAGCACCAGGCCTGCCAGCAAAAATGTGGATGGAGGACTCCTGCACTGCTTAGAGGGAAAGCTGAACAAGCCTGAGAGTTTATTTGAGGGGTCAGGGATCCTGGCTGGGTGGAGGAGTAGTCTAGTGGTCTGCTAAATCGCCAGGAGTCAGCACTGACTCAAAGGCACACATTGCATTTTGGATCATGGCATCCACCTTTTCCATGATACAATGACAGAAGAATACAACTAGTTGAAATCTAATGCATTCTGAGCACCTCTCTGAGTGTGCCTCTGTTTTTTGTTTCAGATGCGGGTGACATTTGAGGACATCGCTGTCTCCTTCTCCCAGGAGGAGTGGGAATATTTAGATGAAGGGCAGAAGGAGCTTTATAGGGAGGTGATGATGGAAAATTATGGGATTCTGATCTCCCTAGGTAAGGACCTCATTATCTGTATTTCTAGCAGACATGGGAATATGAGGTATTCCTTATCGTTCCTCCAGTCCAGTCCCGCATCTATGGGTAGTGTCACCTCACCAGCTTCTTGGAGACTGAGCATGTCACAATCTCTGAAATCAGGGCATACATACCGGTGGCACCTACCACCAGAACCAGTATCTCTGTCTCCAAGCAGCTGGGGTGAAGTGATTCCATAGGTCAAACTCACTAAAGGAACTCATAAGGAATAGGAAAAGGTATTAAAATTAAAAACGCTTTGGGCTTCACTGGGCAATAAGCACTGGGCTGCAGCAGCACTGAAGTCGCTTTAAAAAAAAAAAAAAAAAAGAGCACCGAAGGCTAGCGCCTAGAGCTGGAGCCGGGAGGACAGGTAGGCCGCCCCAGGGCAGAGACAGGTAGGCCGCCCTGGGGCAGAGGTGACTGCTGTACTCCTTTTCACCAGCAGTCACCTCTGGTGTTTCTGAGCAAGCAGGCCTTATCTTATGAACACTCCCGTCGACGCCGAAGTTCTAACGGATGCTGAGCATTGTGCGGGGAGTGTGGAGAACAGAGCACTACTCCGGGTGAGTGAACAAAAAGGTGGGGCCTGACTCACAGTGTGCTGAGCGGCTGTCGGCCGAGTAGCGAGAGAACGGCCGCCATTTTGAGAAACACAATTTTCTTTTACTTTTACCTTTACTTTAATTTTTCTGCAGTTCTGGTTTTCAGGTTCTTGCCAGACGATCGTGTTTGGTAGGCATTGCAGAGTAGACTGGGGCTGTTAATCGGACTCCGGGATCTGCAGCTGTGTTTTCTTGTTTTTCGTTTCTCCTGGGGGTAATAAATAAATAAATATTACTGGAAATGCATTTGCTAAGAGGGAGAATCAGGGACAATCCTGACTGAATTGGTCTGAGGACCTTGGGGTTTTCCTTTTATCGCTCTCCTTTAAAAAGAAAAAGAAAAAGAAAAGGGAGGGCCAAGATACAGCAAGTGCAGGATGTCCTTTAAGAGCACATGTTTGACATGTGGCTCTCATAGGGGATTGGTGTCCAGCACTGGGCTCTGCCGTACTTGTGAGGCAGATGGCAGAGGTAGGTATCCTCGAGGGCCGGGAAGACGGTATGCCAGGCCATCTAAGGAGAAAGAGGACACTCCTTCGCATTCCCACGGGGGTCCACCCCCGCGGTTCAGGATGGAACTCCGGGGAAGGACTCTGAGGTCCAGACCCTAGCAGCACAGAATGCAAAAAAGAAGATGGGAAGTCTGGGAAAGCCTCAAAATGCTCTCCCCAGATCAGCGGAGAGAGGTGCCAGGCGCTTTTTCTCCAGTTTCTCCTTCTCTGCACAAGGCATATTGCCTGAAGCATCGGACAGGTGAACTGGAAGGTGCGCATGCATCGAGATCAAAGCATGTGTTGCCAGGGGCACTCTCGGAAGGTAGGGCACCAGGTGAACCAGGCCCTAGTAGAAGGCGAATAAAGGAGGACCCTTCGGAGAAGGGGGTTTCTCTTGCTTCCAAGGAAGAAGAAGAGTGCATATTGGCACAGGAAGAGGGGAAGAAGGAGATGGAGCTGGAGGAAGGGGAGACTCCTCAGGTAGAGCATAGTGGGGGGTTTTCGAAAAGAAGAGCTTACTCATTCCCTGAAAGCCCTTAATATGGACACAGAGGCTCCCCTAGAGGAGGAGCCACTACAAGATCCCCTCTTCCAGGCGTTCAGAAAGTCGCAGAAGGTATTCCCTATACACTGAGTCCTCAGGCAGATGATTCAGGAGGAATGGAACGTGCCAGAGGCCGCTTTGAAAGGAATGCAGACGTTGGCGCGGTTCTACCTGCTCCCAGAGCAGTATAGGGACCTCCTGCGATCCCTGAAAGTGGATGCTGCCATATCGGTAGTGATTACCATTCCAGTGGAAGGAAGCTCGGCGCTCAAGTACGCCCAGGATAAGAAAGTGGAAACGCTCTTAAAGCAAGCATTTGACATCAATGCCCTCTATATGCAGGTGTCGATCTGCGGTGCTTTTGTGGCACGCGCATGCTTGAGATGGATGCAAAGTATGATCGAGTCATTGGGTCAGCAGCTTCCAGCAGAGGAGGCCAAAGTAGAGTCTGGGGCAACCTATCTGGCAGACTAGTTTTATGACTTGATTCGCAGTGGTTCCAAGAGTATGGCGGCGATGGAGGCAGTGTGTCGATACCACTGGTGTCGACATTGGTCGGCTGATGGCTCATTCAAGGCACGGTGAGCAAGTTACCTTTCCAAGGGAAACTCTTTTTTGGGGAGGACCTTGACAAGCTGGGGAAGAACTTGGGAGAGTCTAAAGGGGCTCGCCTACTGGAAGACAAGCCAAAGCCTATTAGTTCCAGAGGTCCATAGTGGGGTCAGTAATCAAATTTTTGCTGTTTTCATGCAGTTCGTTTTGCTCCGTTCAGGGGAGCGGGCAGAGGTTTCTTCTCTCCCACTACCATGGCCCCAAAAAGATCACAATAAAGTGAGGCCCGCCCACTCAGTGGTGGTACCTGTAGGTGGTCGGCTGCGTGACTTTTACCCTGTGTGGGCACAAGTGACTTCCGATCAATGGGTATTGGAGATCATCAGAGATGGTTACACGTTGGAGTTCAGGCATCCGCTCGCAGAAGCCTTCGTCCTTTCTCCGTGCAAGGCCGCTCGGAAAAGGAGGTAGTGCAGGGCACTCTGGAAAGCCTTATGGAGCTTCTCCAATGTGGTTGTGGTCGTTACTCGATCTATTTTGTAGCCCCCAAAAGAGGGTCTCCTTCAGGCCCATTCTGAATCTCAAGCATGTCAATCAATGTATAAAGGCGCCTTGATTCTACATGGAAACACTCCGATCAGTGATTGTGGCAGTCAGAGAAGAGGAATTCTTGAGTTCCCTCGATCTGACGGAAGCCTACTTGCATATTCCAATTCGGGCATTCCTAAGATTTGCGCTGCCCATGGGCCATTTCCAATTTCAAGTACTCCCTTTCGGTTTGGCAACCGCACATGCACTTTCACGAAGATGATAGTGGTGGTGAAGGTGGGCCTGCGAGAGAATGGGATTCTGGTACACCCCTAACTAGATGATTGGCTCATCCGGGCAAAATTAGAGGCCGAAAGCACGCGGGTCATGGCGGAGGTGATCAGGTATTTACAGGAGCTTGGATGGGTGATAAACATGATAAAGAGCCAACTTCATCCCTGACAGGACTTGGTGTATTTGGGGGCCAGGTTTCAGACGGCAGGATAGGTTTCCTTGCCGGAGAGCCGGGTGTGGACTTTACAAACACAGATTCAAAAGTTTTGCGACATGAAGAGGCCGATGGCATGGCACTGCCTGCAGGTGTTGGGCTCTATGGTGGTGACCATCGAACTAGTGCCGTGGGCTCGGGCGCTCATGCGTCTGTTGCAGCGGAGTCTATTGTGTAGATGGTCAGCACAGAGGCAGCCACTGTCGCTCCTGCTTCCATGTCCAGAAAGCACCCAAAGCTCGCTCAGGTAGTGGCTAATTGGTGACAGCCTTCAAGTGCACATGCCTCTGGAGACACCCAATTGGATTACAGTGACAACAGTTGCCAGTCTAGCCGGCTTGAGGGGGGGCTCATTGCGAGGGATGCATCGCGCAGGGGTGTTTGTCAGACCTGGAGGCCATTTGGTCAATAAACCATCTCGAGTTGAGGGCGGTCTTCTTAGTATTACAACAGTTCTGCGCTCAGCTTCTGGGCGAGTCAATGCAGGTGTTCTCGGACAAACTGACAATAACATATAACAGTCATCAGGGGGACACAAGCAGTATCAACTTGGAGGAAGACATAGCTCCGTTGTTAGCCTGGGTAGAGGATCATGGCGAAATATGAATCAGCAAAAGCACCACGGATTTTCAGCAGAAGGAAAGAACGAATATCGGAGGGGCTAGATGCCCTAGTCCAAGGGCAGCCGTCGGACAGACTACTTTATGTATTTCTACCATGGACGCTAATAGCACAAATGATACAGAGGATAGGGATGCATCAGGGCCCAGTGGTGCTGACAGCTGCCGATTGGCCTCACCGCCCTTGGTATGCCGACTTGGTGCGCTTGCAAATAGAATGTCCATGGCGGCTGCCGTCATGACCGGACGTGCTGACTCAGGGCTCCATCCTGATGCTGCAGGTGGATCGATTCTTACTTATGGCCTGGCTATTGAGCGGGCGCAGTTGCGGCAATGGGGTTATTCGACCCCGGTGATATCAATGTTACTGAAAGCCAGGTGGTGCTCGATGGCGGTGGCTTACATAAGAGTGTGGAGAGTGTTTGAGGACTTGTGTGCACAAAGCCACTGTAGGTCACTGTCGGCATCAGTCCCGGAGGTGTTAGCTTTCTTGCAGGCAGGTTTCAAAAAGGGTCTAGCATGCAGCAACCTCAGGATTCAGGTGGCAGTCATCTCTTGTTACCGGGGGAGAGTCCAGGGGTTTTCGCTAGCGGCTCCCCTCAACGTGGTTAGTTTCTCAGAGCGGTGAAGGAGGAGCGTCCACCCATAAGAGCGATGGTGCCTCCTTGGGACCTTAATTTGGTATTGTCAGTGCTGACGGAACCGTCTTTTGAACCCTTAGGTTTATGTACGCTAAAGGATATTACAATAAAGACGGTGTTCTTGGTGGCAATTTGCTCTGTGAGACAGATTTCCGAGTTGTATGCCTTATTCTGTAGAGAACCATTTCCGGTGTTGGATCAGAAAATGTTGGTTCTGCAGCCGGTTCCTTCCTTCCTTCTTGCCTAAAATTCTGTCAGTGTTTCACTGGAATCAGATGGTGACGCTCCCGGTGTTTTCAGGGGCAGGGGGAAAAGAGAAGGATCCCCTTCTGCACTGTTTGGATGTCATATAAGTATTATGCAGGTACTTGAAAAGAACAGAGTCTTTTCGGAAGTCAGATCGACAGTTTATTTTGTATGGGGGAGTCTGTAAGGATGAAGTGGCTTCAAAAGCCTCCATTTCACAGTGGGTGCGAGAAGCAATATCTTTGACTTATTTACTGCAGCATAAACAGCTACCTAGCGGGTCGTAAACACACTCAACTGGAGCGCAGGCTACTTTGTGGGCGGAGTTGAGGTTAGTAGTGCCAGGGGATATGTGTAGGGCGGCAACCTGGTTGTCCCTGCATATCTTTGTCAAACATTATAGACTGGATGTTCAGGCCACAGGGAACAATCATTTTGGATCAGCAGTTCTTCAGGCCATCCTGGCGGGTCCCTCCCAGGGGTGGTACTGCTATGATACATCCCACAGGTGCAGGACCTGACTGGAGGAGCAATAAGGAAGGTGAAATTAGGCCTTACCTGCAAATTCACGTTCCTTGAGTGAGTCCAGTCCCGGTCCAACCCTTGGGTTTAGTTTTTTTCAGTACAATAGGGGTTCTGGTCCCTAAGAATCTCAACTCATTTGGGGCTGGATAACACTGTGGAGAAGCAGTGTGGAATAGTGTGGCACAGCAAAGAACCCTTGGCAGCTCAACTCGGTGTGGTCAGGATTGTTCATTAAAGGTATGGTGGTGTAG
This sequence comes from Ichthyophis bannanicus, assembly GCA_033557465.1. Classification (NCBI taxonomy): domain Eukaryota; kingdom Metazoa; phylum Chordata; class Amphibia; order Gymnophiona; family Ichthyophiidae; genus Ichthyophis; species Ichthyophis bannanicus. The sequence continues at coordinate 316,040 of JAWIIG010000071.1, forward strand.
AGGTTCTACTGTGGTACGTGACCTCGCGCTCTCTCTCAGGCGGGGCTAGTTTGTTTTTCCTGTATGGGGGTAGGGCTTATTATATATAGTTAAATTTGTTCTGTAATTGTTACTTTCATAAGTCTGCTTTGTCAATAGGATACTGGCTCTGGTGGGATGTTCCACTGGTCTATATGCCCTGATGTCAGAGATTGTGACATGCTCAGTCTCCAAGCTGCTGGTGAGGTGACACTACCCATGGGGGTGGACTGGAGTGGACTCACTCAAGGAAAGTCAATTAGCAGGTAAGGCCTAATTTCATCTTTTTGTGTACATCCTCCACTCCAGGAAATTGCAGGTATGATCAGGATCTGTCTCAGCCCTGCTGTCCTTCTTAAGATGGCAGGATGAGATCCAAGTCTGAGGGATCATAAGGCCATCCTATGTGCCCTACAAGTTTCTTCGTCTCTCCTTTAAATTAGAAATAGGTCTTCAGTTTCTGGAGCAGGACTGAAAACCATGGGCAGAGCAACATAAAGGTTACAATAGACTATATTAGAGCAGACTTTGAGACCAATGAAAAGTGCTGTGCTGTGTTCATTGACCTCTCCCCAGCTTCTAACACTGTCTGGCACTGTGGGCTGCTCCTAAAGCTGTAGAACTGTCTCCAGGATCCCTATATGATAAGAGTTATACAAAAAAATCCTCACAAACTGTTTAGACAATGGAACACCACCAGCTCAGAATCCTTAAGAAAGGTGCTCCTCGAGAATTGATCTTGGATCCTGTTCTTTTCAGCTTTTATACTGCTGATGCTCCACAAATCTTGGGAATGAAATCTCTTTATGCAATGACTTGCCTGTTCTCTATACCAACAGTTCTAGAGAACAGTTACAACAGTCTGTAGGAGAGACATTGAAGCCAGGCCCCTTGGTCTCCTGTGATATCATGAAAACAGCCAAGAAATCAAATCCTTCCTATGGAATGCTGGGGCAGAACCAGATCATTCCTCTGTCCTTTCTCCATGCAAGATCCTTTCTCTCCACTCTCCATCTCAAAAAGAACCAAAATTAAATTACTGAAATATAAAGGAAGATTGTAAAACTACATTCGAGATCGTCCTGCTAGACCAGTTCAGACAAGTGAGTTGTGTTCCCCTACCAGCAGATGTGGAGGCAGAGCAAAAAATTCTAGAGGCTTCTTATGAAATCACCATGTCAGGATCAGCCTGAGCCACTAGGGGCAAAACCAGTATTTCTTTGTCTCCAGCAGATGTTATATGTATGTTTATCAGCTCTGGTGAAAATCTGAATTTTATAAAGAGATTTTATAGCCTTCCTATAGTCAGTTAGGTCATTGATGGCTGGTATAGTGATGGGCAGTTCATTCCATAGTGGGGGAATATATATGGAGAAGTCTCTTTTGCAAGTAGATTGTCTGACCTTCGTCTTGCTTGTTGGGATTTCCAAGTTGTTGTTACTAGATGTTCTTCTTGTTCTGGTCTGTGTGTTTTCTTGATCATTGACTGAAGGATAGGCGTTGATAAGTTGTTGATTATCTTGAATATTATTAGTAGGTCAGTAAACCGTGTAAATGCCTTTAGAATACATAACAACATGGAACAGAACAGGAAGGATAACTATTATATAATTGTTCCCCCTGTGTATGGGTTGTATATATCTAAGTTTACTCGCTGTTTGAGGAGGGGTTTCTGAGGAAGGAGTTTCCCCTTAACAGATACTATTGAAAAGCACAGCACGCATCTCTCACTAATGTCAGCAGTTATAAAATTACCCCCCAAAGGGACTTGCCCAAAATCAAAAGGAGTGTTGGGGTGGTTAGATTTGAACCCTGCCCTCACTAGGCCACACCTTCCGTTTCATCAGCAAGTGCTCCTCATCTTTAATTCTGATAGAATTTCATACTCTCGCAGTGATGGTGAGGAAAATCTTGGATACGATTCTGAGGGAGAAGGTGTTGAAGGACTAAGCAGTCATCCTGCAAGATGGTCACTGTAGTCTCCTAAATCAGCCTTAATACTAAGGGACCTCATAATGTGCAGCTTCTTGAAAATATATCTGGTTAATATGAAACAATCACAGCTTTCCTCCTTCTTAAATGATTCAAGTTCTTTATTATAAAAATGTATGACTTGTTCAATTACCAAAATACTTAAAGTCAGATATAATGACCCCCCCCGGTCACTCTGATTTATGATGGACGGCAGTAGTAGATCCTTTCTCCGCTTCCCCATCATTTTCTACTCCCTGAGAGCTACTGCTGTCTGTTTTTCAGTCAATAGAAAGGAAATAGAACTCATTTTTCATGTTTATTCCTGAAAACAGGCTATGAAGGAATCAATCCTGATATATTATCAAAGATTAAAGAAGAGGAGGAGCCGAATGTCTGGGATCTCCAGGAGTCAGGAGAAAGAGCAGTTACTAACTCATATTCAGGTGAGTAATAATAAATACTATACTGTGTAATAGGAGATATTGCAGAGTATAGCTGAGTAATGCTAATTTAATTACCTGCAACCTCACATATGGAGAATATAAGCCCTCAAAGATAGGTAATGCCATTCAATGGAACCCAGGAGAATAAGCATGTTCAAGTCAGGACCAGGAGAATAACCATAGGGGGTCATTCTGTACCCTGAATAGTGGGGTTTGACGTCCAAACTCCGCTCAGCCCCAGAATGTTGTGTCAGTGCTCCCCGTATGTACAAAGCGGGGAGCACTAGACGTGGGCAGGAGGGGCTGGCGCCAGGGCGGAGCAGGGGTAGAGCCATGTGTTGGGATGTACAAAGACCATTCCGGTCAGGTCTGTGTACGTCCTTCATTGCGAAGACGGATGCCCGCAGTATTGCTCCTCGAAAGGGGAATAAGTGCCAGGTAATCCGGCAATCACTTCCTGTAGCCCCTCCAGCCCCATCGTGCCGCTGTGTGAGAGCTCATGCTGCCTGACCCTGGCTTTGAGGGCTCCCACCAAGGGTCAGACAGTGGTGTGCTGGGGCCGCAGTAGGACCAGGCATTCAGCAGCTCTGTCTGTCTCAGTGCCATGGCGATGGGACACCAATGCACCAGCATGCCAGCCGGAGTGCTGTGGACAGGCAGCCCATGGGACGTCCCCTGCACAGGAATACGGAGTTCCCCCAGACATCTTTGTCCCCAATTCTGCCATTGCAGCTACGTCCGGGCCCCGCGGTGGCAGAATCGGGTCCATCTCGCGCATGTCTGTTTTATGCCCGCCTATGCAGGCGGACGTTCGGGAACCGGAATGTGCCTCATAGTGTTTATTTATTTATTCAACCAGACGGAGCCTGCGCGGGAATGCTCCCCAGCTTCCCTAAAAGGAAAGCTTTTGGGAGCATCCTACAGCGCATGTGCGCTGCCTTCCCGCCTTTCCTAACTGACTCTCCTCAGTTCAATTTTAAAGCTGAGACAATAGAGAGAGAAAGGAACGGAAAACCAGAAAAAAGAAAGACAACTCCTAGGGGAGGTGGGTGGGTTGTGAAGACTAATTCCTGCTGTTCCCAGAGATCACCTGTTACAGGTAAGTAATTGTGCTATCTCCAGGAACAAGCAGGAATGAGTCTTCACATATGGGGACTCCCTAGCTGAGATGGCCGGGAGATCCCCAAGGATAGAAGACCCTGAGAGGGATCTACATCCCTCCGTGGATCTCAGGCATCCATCCTGGGAAGGAAGGCAGGAGTTGCTCAAGAATGGAACAGGTATCTAAGGACAGCCTGACCAAACAGTAATAGGCTGTGAAGGTATGAACCGAGGCCCAGGTGGCTGCTCGACAGATCTGGTCAGTGGATACAGAATGTAGATGAGCCATAGAGGTAGCCATGGCCCTCACATTATGAGCTGTGACATGGCCTTCCAAAGAAAGGTTCTTACTCTGGTAAATGAAAGAAATACACTGAGCAATGCATGGTATAAATCTAGAATGATTTAAATGTAATATTCAGCATTACTATAGGTGTAATCAACGCTGCTGAATATACTTAGGGCCCGATTCCGTCCCACATGTAGATCCCCTTTGTGCATCCGGTTTGAACCGGACGCACAGAGGGGATCGCGATTCTGATCCCAGGAGGCATGTCTAGCCCCACAGGATCAGAATCGTGAACAGTCCTGCATGAGTAGGCTGGGACTGCGATTCAGTCCAGCCAGCACGTGCAAGACTGCTCCCAGCTAACTCAGTCAAGGCTCCTGAAAAAAGGGTTTATTCCCTGCAACGCGACCCCCGATCTGGTCTCCTAAGGCCAGGGTCGGGCTTCAGGGAATGTCCCCTGGCCCCTCCTGCCCCATCCGCACCCTGAATTAAAATTAAGACACGTCCAGTGAAGTATTCTGCCTCGGAGGTGGAATAACTTCCCTGCACATGTCGCTGGCCCTGGACATACAGGGCTGACATTAGAATTGGTCCTGTACATCCAGGGCCAGCAAACTGCTCACTGCCTGCCCAGACTTCACCCCCAGGCTGCCCATTCCCCGCACAATCGGCGGGGAAGTTAGTCGGGGGCAAGAGCCAGCAGGAGTAGCGGGGATGGATGTCCCGTCAGGCCATCCATCCCCGCTATTAGTGGCACATAATAACCCCCTTAGTACATGGTAACTGCTCCCTTTGTATTTCAGCAACTTAGACTAAACATACAGTTGTGGTCAGCATTATTGTCACTTTTGCATTTTAGGTATGTTGTGTACAATATCTTGAGAAATAATTGGAAATATTCCAAGAATATCATCATAATATGTTAATAATATGTGCAAAGGTGTACAACAAAAAAGATGTCTGTGCAACTTAGATGTAGTGATTTTTGAGAAAAAAACCAAAACAAAATATTACCTGGACAGGATTAATGGCACCCTTCACTAATATTTGCTTGCACATCCCTTGGCAGAGACGACAGCCTCCAAACATTTCTTGAAGCCATCTATACGTTTTGTACATCTGTCTTCTGGTAGTTTCTTCCACTCTTCTGCTGGATTCCTTTTACCAATGGTAGATTTCAGCTCTTTTCAAAGATTCTGGATTGGATTGAGATCAGGACTCATTGCTGGCCAGTTTAAAACAGTCCATGGGTTCCTTTTTAGCCATTCTTTTGTACTTTTGGATGTATGTTTTGGGTCACTGTTCTGCTGAAGGACCCATGACCTTCAATCCACATTTTGCTCCAAAATTCATTGGTAGTTCTCTGACTTCATGATTCCTTTAGTATGTTCCAGGCCTCCAGTTCCTGAGGCAGCAAAACAGCCCCACAACATTATGGAACCTCCACCATATTAAACTGTAGGACGGGTGTTTTGTTCCTTTATGCCTCATTTCTTCGCTTGTAAATGTATTGCTGGTCTGCCCTGCGAAAGAGTGCAAGTTTTGGTTTCATCTGTCTACAGAACATTTTATCCAGAAGGTTTCTCAAGGTGGGTTTGGGCAAACATCAGGCGTGCCTTTCTATGTCTGTCTTTGAGTAGTGGAGTCCTCCTTGGCCTTCGCCCATGAAGTCCATCTTTGTTTAGGGCATAGCTCATGGTGTGGGTTGAAACCACCACTCTAGATTTCTCCAGGTCAGCCTTAAAATCTTTGGATTTTCTATGTGGTGTTTTTCCAACAGTTCACACTAACCTTCTAAGACTTCTTTTCCTCTTCCCACATATCCTGGGAGGTTCTTGACAGTTCCATTAGCAGAAAACCTCTTAATAGCATTGTGAACTGTAGAGACAGGAATCTGAAGGTCTTTGGAGTTGGCCTTGTACACCTTTGAAATTTGATGTTTGGTGATAATGGCTTTTCTGACGGTCTCAGGCAGCTTTCTTGTCTTTACCAAAAAGCAGTTAATTGTTATAATACATAAGCAACAGGGTCTCAGATTATCATGGGGCTTTAATTCAGACTCCAGCGTGTCCAATATATTTGCACCCTCTAACATCAATGACCCTTTCTTATGTCGCTTAAACTGTGTTCTGACTCAATCAATCAGTTTACTTAAATTGAAATGTAAAGCAGTGCTTAACTTTGACATGTTGTACCCAACGCCATACTTCAGCGCCTTGTCTGCGTTTCACTATGGTGAAGTTTCTTCAGGGGGTTTCCTTGAAAGCACTGTTAACAAAATGAAAAAATCTAACTTGTTAATCGCAATCTCTTCATGCTCTACTTACACAAATTTAGATTGAGATTTTTATTATAACATAAATCACTAGACCGTTAACATTGCTAAAATCCTTTACCTCAATTATATGCGTGGTTGATTCTTTGTTGCAAATTTTCTATGAGCCCCTCGACTTCTCAAAGCAACGACACACTTACGGATTAGCTATCACCAGTGCCACCTTTATAGCATTGATCACTTTGAACAATTCAGCAATGCGAAAATCCTTTGCCTCAGTTGTATATATAGTTGATTCTCGTTGTTCGCGGATCAGTAGAGTCTTGCAGTTCAACCTGCTTCGATGTTCGTTCATTCACACTCTAAAAGGGCGTATCATTTTACCAACATATATTAAAGAGCACGGGCACTGAATGCAATAGACCACAAAACTAGATCCGTAAGATGTTCTATTTTTTAATTGATATGTTATTCCATGATGTTGAAATTGGGCAATTTCCAAGGTGATGTCACAGATTTTACAGACACCACAATTTTTATGTCCATTAATAATTTCTGCTTGTTGATTTAGTAAAGGTCGCAAAGAAAATAGAAGCCTTTAGTGAATCATTGTTTGGAGTATAGCCACAAATTTGAAGAGCTACGTTGTTTTTGTTTAGATCAAATTGTTGCGGGCTGTAATGGCAAATCACAAGATCAGACTCTACTGATCTGCGAACAACAATGGATTTATAATTTGCAGTCAGTCACTCCTGCTGGCTTAAATGCCCAAATAGACTGAAGTGTATGTATATAAGGGACAACAGATAGGAAGTAAATTTAAGTTAAATTTAGACAAATTAATGATTAAATACAGCAGAATAGTTCGCAGGGATGATAATCTGAGACCCTGTTGCTTATTATAGAAATCTATAACAATCAACTGTTTAGCAATATCGGTACTGCTATAACATCACAATCTCGAGGATAATATTAGAGTTTAACAGGTTTAATTCACTCTACAAGGTGACCATATTAGTAGTTTGCTTACCAAAGAGCAGACACAGTCAAAGTAAAGCAATGGGGCCCAGTGGCCACACAAACCCAGCCTCATCAGTGCATGCTTTTACCTGCAGGAAGATTGGGCAATATGCAAATAGTCTATTTATCCTTGCAAGTGATTTTTTGAAAAGCTCCTCATTATGGGGGTCATCCTCACTATTCGGCACCCTCTATATTTTTGGCTAACCTCCCCGTACGAACAAGGTGTTTGTACGGGGAGGCTAGACGGGACCGGGAAGGGGGTGGAGTTAGGGCGGGCAGTGGGCGGTCTATGGCCATGGACATACAGGGCCGATTCTGATGTCAGCCCTATACGTCCTGGGCCGGCGGGCTGAACAGGGACTTATTTCACCCCTGAGGTTGAATACGTTCCCCAGACAGCAGAGGATGGCTGGCCTGGGCAGTGGAAGGGCTCGGAGAGGGTACAGGTGATTCCTCACAACCCAACCCTGGCCTTGGGAGACCTGATCGGGAGTCGGGCTGCAGGGAATTGCAGAGCACATCAGCGGCTGGGGATCGCGGCTCCAGAATGGAGCCGCAGTGCCGTGGCAACCAGATGCCATGGCGCCACGGCTCTATTCAGGAGCCTTTGAGGTAGCCAGGTAGAGGCCTCTACGTACAGACCGGCTGGAATCAGGTCCCAGCCTGCACGTACAGGCCTAGTCGTGATTCTGATCCCACGAGGCCAGACGTGCCCCACGGGATGAGAATCGCGTCTGCCTCTGTGTGTCTGATTCCGATCGGGTGCACAGGGGCATGGATGTCCTGAACAGAATGCGTCCCTATGCATATATTTACAAAACAAAGTTTAATATTTAAACATGTGACATCCAAATATGAATTTATCTTGCACTGTTCTTGGAGGAATGGTATTGAAATGATAAGATTTGAGTTTAATAAACAAAATCTTGGGGTATGGGGGGCTTGGGGTCTACAAGCTAATTGCGAAGGAGTGCAGTGTGGAGGTTTTGCCTAGGACTCCTAATATACTTGCAACTGTCCTGCAATTATGCAGTTTTCCTGAGATACGTAGGGCCTCTGAGCTGCAGGTTTTTCTCCTGAATTTCCTTCTAATGGCTCTTCACAGGAATAGTTTGAGGCCACCTGTGCTAAACCATAGAATTTTCTATCACAAAACCCATGATGTTATTGTGTGATCCCAGAAAATTCATTTCCAGGATCATTAGTAGCTTTCCATAGTCATTAATGCATCGTTAATGTCTTCTGTTTGTATCCTGCAGATAATCAGTCCATCCAGGAACAGAAGAAGGAGGAGAATCGAGAAGAACCTCCTGTAGAAATGGAACAATCAGGAAATGTCTCTGAGAATATTTCCCATATGACTGAGAGGAAAAACACAGGGAATCGTCAGCAGGAATTAGGGAAGGAGCAGAGAGACCCTGCAGGAGACTCACCGGACGGAGTCACTGAGTGTGCGAGAAGTGACAGGGAACTCACAGACATCCCTGAGCACCAGATACACCTGAGAGCAGAGAGATCTTTCCCAAATAACAGCAGTGACCAAATGACTTCTAAACACCACCAGGGAGAGAGGAGAGGGAAGAAATTCTTTCTGTGTGACACCTGTGGAGAGAGTTTTGATAAGAAATATGATTTATTACTGCACCAGAGGACGCACAGTGGGGAGAAACCCTTTTCATGCTCTCAGTGTGGAAAATGTTTCAAAGAGAAGTTAACCCTGAAATTACACCAGAGAATTCATACTAAAGGGAAGTCACTTCCCTATATTGAATTTAGCAAAGGTTTCTGTCATAAGGAACTATTAATTACAAACCAAAGAACACACACTGGAAAAATGTCTTTCAAAAGAAAAACATTTCTGAAATCTCATTACTTCAAGCAATTCTTAAGAAAGACCCAAAATTCATACAAAAGAGGGAGAAAAATTTCACCTTTGGAATTAGAGAAAAGCTTCACTAGTCAATCAGAGCCAATAATTCTCCAGAGGAGCCACACTGGGGAGAAACATTATACCTGTTCTGAGTGTTATAAAAGCTTCATGTATCTGTCACAAATCAAGAAACACCAAATGATCCACAGTGGAATGAAACCATTTATATGTACTGAGTGCAACAAGGGTTTCACCAGCTCATGGTATCTTAAAAGCCATCAAATGATCCACAGTGGAAAGAAACCTTTCACATGTACTGAGTGCAACAAGGGTTTTACCCTCTCATCGTATCTTAAAAGCCATCAAATGATGCACAGTGGAATGAAACCTTTTATATGTACTGAGTGCAACAAGGGTTTCACTCAGTCATCGCATCTTAAAAGCCATCAAAGGATCCACAGTGGAAAGAAACCTTTCACATGTACTGAGTGCAACAAGAGTTTCACTCACTCATCGCATCTTAAAAGCCATCAAATGATCCACAGTGGAATGAAACCTTTTATATGTACTGATTGCAACAAGGGTTTCACCCAATCATCGTCTCTTAAAAGCCATCAAATGATCCACAGTGGAATGAAACCTTTTATATGTACTGAGTGCAACAAGGGTTTTACCCAGTCATCGTCTCTTAAAAAACATCAGATGATGCACAGTGGAATGAAACCTTTTATATGTACTGAGTGCAACAAGTGTTTCACTCTGTCATCGCATCTTAAAAGCCATCAAATGATCCACAGTGGAAAGAAACCTTTCATGTGTACTGAGTGCAACAAAGGTTTCACTCACTCATCGCATCTTAAAAGCCATCAAATGAGCCACAGTCGAATTAAACCTTTTATATGTACTGATTGCAACAAGGGTTTCACCAAATCATCGTCTCTTAAAAGCCATCAAATGATCCACAGTGGAATGAAACCTTTTATATGTACTGAGTGCAACAAGGGTTTCACTCAGTCATCGCATCTTAAAATCCATCAAATGATCCACAGTGGAATGAAACCATTTATATGTACTGAGTGCAACAAGGGTTTCACCCACTCATCGTATCTTAAAAGCCATCAAATGATCCACAGTGGAATGAAACCATTTATATGTACTGAGTGCAACAAGGGTTTCACCCACTCATGGTATCTTAAAAGCCATCAAATGATCCACAGTGGAAAGAAACCTTTCACATGTACTGAGTGCAACAAGGGTTTCACCCACTCATCGTCTCTTAAAAGCCATAAAATGATACACAGTGGAATGAAACCTTTTATATGTACTGAGTGCAACAAGGGTTTCACTCGGTCATCGCATCTTAAAAGCCATCAAATGATCCACAGTGGAAAGAAACCTTTCACATGTACTGAGTGCAACAAGGGTTTCACCCACTCATCGTCTCTTAAAAGCCATCAAATGATGCACAGTGGAATGAAACCTTTTATATGTACTGAGTGCAACAAGGGTTTCACCCAATCATCGTCTCTTAAAAGCCATCAAATGATCCACAGTGGAATGAAACCTTTTATATGTACTGAGTGCAACAAGTGTTTCACTCTGTCATCGCATCTTAAAAGCCATCAAATGATCCACAGTGGAATGAAACCTTTTATATGTACTGAGTGCAACAAGGGTTTCACTCAGTCATCGCATCTTAAAAGCCATCAAAGGATCCACAGTGGAATGAAACCTTTTATATGTACTGAGTGCAACAAGGGTTTCACCCACTCATCGTCTCTTAAAAGCCATCAAATGATCCACAGTGGAAAGTAACCTTTCACGTGTACTGTGTGCAACAAGAGTTTCACTCACTCATCGCATCTTAAAAGCCATCAAATGATCCACAGTGTAAAAAAATGCTTGCTGTAAACTATCTCGACCATAAGCCGTGGTCCTGGGCTGTGATTGTCAACCACACCCCTCAAAGGATGTGAGGTTGATAGTCACAGCCCAGGACAGCGGCTTACGGATGAGATGGTTTACAGCCAGAATTGAAAAAACTGGCAAAACGGACATACGTTGATTCTGTGGTAAAGATCTGAAAACAATGACTCATCTCATTGTTGGCTGTGACGTTCTGACGACAGAAAATTTCAGTATAGAAAGGCACAATAAAGTAGTGTGCCTTATCCAGGTGAAACTCTGTAAGTACTACAACATTGCTGTGTCTGAAAAGCACTGGGATCATGACCCTAAGAGAATTACAGAGAATGAAGAGATTATGATCACCTGGGATATTCTCATCCCGAACAATTAAAAGCTGGATGCGAGGAAGCCAGATATAGTGGTAAATGAGAAAAACACCAGAACGCCATTGATAGAAGTGTCAGTTCCAAGCGACTATTCAGTGAATCATGTTGAGAGGGAGAAAATCTTCAAGAACCAAGAAATGCATTTGGAGACCAAGAAAATGTGGCAGAAAGATACAGAGTTATTTCCCATTCTATTGGGTGCCACTGGCTTAATTAAGAGGAAGTTCCAAGCACACATTGATAAATTACCCATACATGTAAATCTTATGAACTCCAGAGGGTGGCTGTCTTTAGCATGATCCAAGTACTACAACGAGCATTAGCAATAAATTTGAGAAACTGAGATCATATTCCACATACCCTGCCTTAGAAGTGAAGCTCACGACTGTCATGGTATGCGCAAAAGAAAAGCTTTCCAAAGTACTCTAGTACAACAAGACTTTCACTCACTCATCGCATCTTAAAAACCATCAACTGATCCACAGTGGAAAGAATTAGCAGTAAATTTGAGAAATTGAGATCATACTCAACATACCCTGGCTGAACAGTGAGGTGCATGGCTGTCATGGTATGCGCAAAACTCATCCACACAATTACCTTGAATCATATATAATAAACACTGGATTGACAGAGTACATTAAGGGAGGAGGGAGGAGTAGCCTAGTGGTTGGGGCAAGGTACTTCAGGTCGGAAGGTCGGAGGTTCAAATCCCACTAGAAGACAGCAACCTTGGGCCGGAAGGACTGGGCTTTCTAGTCCCACAGATGCTCCTTGGGGTCTTGGGCAAGCCACTTAACCCTCCATTGCCCATGTTCCCTGTAAATATTAGTGTATGTATCTCATATCCCCGCGTTTTAAATGTATCCCCCAATTGTGTTGTGACCACTTTGATTGAAGGATAAGGCGGTATACAAAACTGTCTAAATAAATAAATTAATTAAGTTCACCATGAAAATATGTCAAGCCACACTCTTTTTGAAGTATAAGGATGGTCAGTACATCATTCCTAACATCACGATCCGGTGAGGAATATTTCAGGGAGATTCCCTATCACCAATTCTGTTTTATAAGATGCTCAATCCAATGAGTATTCTTATAAACTCCTTAGGATATAGATTTAGCTTGAAATCTAAGGATGGCCATGGCCCAAACGTGACATCACACTGACTATTTGTAGATGACCTGAAGCTCTACAGTTCTTATGACCAAGAATTAGTTGAACTCCATGTATTGAAAAGCTTCTTGGATGATATAAGGATTTTAGATTTAGCTCATGGTCTTTTCTTAGAAGTTCAAGATGAGTTACATAAGTTCAGTAGGTATTTTCCTGTTCCTAGATAGCTTACAATCTAAAGAATAGGTTTACTAAGTGACACTAGTAGTGCATGCATGATATGTGTGCCGAGGTCCCTACCCCTAAGTTTGTTTTGAGGCAATGGAGGGCTAAATGACCTGCTCAAGCTCACAAGGTTCTAGCCACTGCTGTAACCATTGGGCTGCTCCTCCACCCCTGCTTATTTTTATAGCACTATTAGATATAATAGTGGTGTACAATGGTGAAAAATATACTGGTACAATATGTCCCTTCTCCAAGTGCTGTCTGAATCAGTAGGATATAACGTGAGCAAGGTCACAAGGAGTGTTAATAATAGAAGTGAGAGAGCTTTCTTGATTTTTATCTCATTACTCTAACCGCTAGCCTGCCACCTCTTCTGCTTTTGGCCTTGACAAATGTGCTAAGGAAGCCTTCGTTAGAGGAAAACTGAGCAAAACAGAAAACATCTCCCTGACAGAGGGAACTTGAACAGGAGGACATATAGAAATATCTAGGATCAGAGCAAGGGAGTGGAGGAGTAGCCTAATGGTTAGAGCACTGGCTTAGTCACCAGGAGACCAGGGTTCAGTTCCCACTAGCATTCCTTGTGGCTTTGGGCAAGCCAATTAACCTTCCATTTCCTTCAAAGAATGGCCTGGCAGTCACATTGCCAAGAAAACCCAGGAGCTGCTGGGTTGCCAGGAGTCAGCATTGACTGAAAGGCACACACTGCATTGCATTTTGCAAGAGTAGAGGAAGGATCAATAATCAAGCAGAAATTACTGAGAGAAAAGGTCAGTAAAAAATATTACAGGAGATTAAAATCATTAATGAAAGGTGCTATAATATCACAGAACCACGCTACAGAGCATCACAAAAGAAGCATTAAGACGGATCCAAACTGTCCAAAATATAACCACTAGGGTAATTATGAACATCAACCCAATGGAGCACATAACCCCAACTGTTTATGCCCTCCACTGGCTACCCATCCAAAGCTGCATTAACTACAAAATCTTGATCTCCACCTTCAAAGTTATAAATGACATTGCCCCCTCTTACCTTTCCACCCTCGTATCTAAGGAACCTAATAATACAACTCAGTGCAACCGGAACAAAAACAAACTGGTTATCCCAACAGACTTCAGGAAAGCCAGGAAACAAACAACAAAATATTCTCGCACTTAGCCCCAAACCTCTGGAACAACCTCCCAGACAACCTCAGGGAATTAAATGACCTACAAACATTTCGTAAAAACCTTAAAACCCATCTATTCTCCATCCACTATGGCACACTAACAGAACATGATACACCTGTAACCACCACACCTGCGCTCTAAATACCATACCTCAATCAGTCAAGAGATGTAAATAATCCCTGCTGCTTAGAATTCCTAACCGCATCCGTGTGCATAGTTTAAATTTGTATCAACCTCTGTGTATATAGTTCTAATAGCATTCTCTAACAGAATTTGTATCTGTTATTGTACAATTCACAATGTTTTTATTTGTAAACCGCGCTTGATCATTCAGAAATCGAAGTATAAAAATGTTAATAAAATAAATAAATAAGTTACAAATCATTAATCAGCAGTCAATTCCTGAACTATCATACTGCTTTGGGATTAAAGACGTAGAAAAACTCGATGCATAAATAAGAAAACTCCATGCCCATGAAGTAATTTACAAGAATCTGTATGCTGTACTAGAACTGAAGGAGGACTGGGCTTCATAGAAATCAATTATGCAGAGAGAGCTACCTAACAGCATCATCAGATCCAAATACACAAACAGTGCTGAAATATGAATGTAAATGTTCTTATATTCTTATGAATCTGTTTCCATCATCAAACTTGGGCATACATTCCAACTCATTCAGAAGGAATGAGTGTGAATCCACAATCAGACACAGGGAAGGAAGCAACAGAATTTGCAAAGCAAGAGAAAAAAAACTCTTCAAAGAATTAGATCAGCAAACAAGGAAAATACACGACAAATACATAAACACAGTGGGAAATACAGAGTTACTCCAGAAATCCTTTGTAGATCAAGACCGGACACAAGAATAGTTAAGGAGAGGGGAATGAAACCAAAGGATGAGAGATTGATAGTTGCAGTCCAGGAGAGTGGATTACAGATGGAATGATTTACAGAAAACATTGGAAAAAAAAACCAGTAAAATACACATAAGTAGATTCTGTAACTGGCTGCAAAGTTCTGATGGCAAAAAATTTCTATATAGGAAGGCACAATGCAGTAGCACGTCTCATCCCCAATGCAGCGGCCAATAAGGGTACAAACACTCACACAGACAGGCTCCACTATCCACAGCTGGATGGAGAGTCAGGCTGTTGGCTCCAGCACACGGAGCAGCAGTTAGCATCAGAGCACTACTACTAGCTCCTGCACAATAAGCACACCTTAGCAATGCCTGCACTGAGATTGGGACCAGAGTTGCGGCCAGGCCTGCCACCCATCCCCAGTGTTGCACAGTGCTTCGGTAAGGGTGTGTGTCTGTATTTCTATCCATTGTTTTCTGGGGTTCTACACCTCACTGAGCCTCGCACTGCCTACGCTGTTTTCAGAATTAGCCTGCATATGTGCATGATGAGAAGAAAGGTCTTGGGGTATGGCCCGAACAGGGTGGATTGGCCAGGATGCGTCTGCATCAGGGGTAGGGCAATGGCTGGTACTTCGTAGTGCCCAACTACCACCTGCATGGACTGGGTGGCCTCAGCATGTCATGCTGGGAGGACACTCCCACTCTGATCGAGCAGTGACCATGGCATGGCTATGTATCCACATAGTGACGTATAGGGTCTGCTTCCTTTCCTGGTGCCCCAATCACCGATCTGCTTGCTGGGTGACTGTGCTGTATATACCAAACCTGGGTGCACATGGCCCTTCCGTGTACATACAATAAAGATTGTGTGCAGTTTGTGCATTGTGGGGACGCCCGGTGGGGGTGGGCAGCAAGTGCAGTATGACTATGCTTGGTGCAGCTGAATGTTATACCTACCCAGGGGGGAAGTGTTCCCAGTATTGCTGACAGGGCCTTGGTAACAGGTGTGGCCTAATGCGGTATGTTAGCTTGGGCTGAGGGGTTGAATCCAGCTGGAGCACAGCAACCTCAGGCCAGAGGGACTGGGGCTTCTGGTCCCACAGGCACCCTTTGTGGCTGTGGGCAAACTCCATACCCCTCCATTGCAAGCCCTTCGGGGACAAGAGAAATATATATTGCATTTGATTGTACACCAGCGGTATGTAAGCACTGCTGCATAAACTATATAAACCCCATGTGGATCTAGATACCCCTCCCTCCTGGTAGTAGGCAGCCATGGCATCAGCATGGTAACACTGTTCAACGTGGGTTTCGGTCCAACAGAGCAATTTGAGACTGGCGCATACAGCAGAACACATGCCACCAACTGGTAGAGATGGCGATCTGCAACATGGGCAGGTACTGGGGACCCGATGCTGGCCACACATCCTCACCCTCAGGGTGACCTCAGATGCTGCTCAGTAGCACGGTTTGCAGCTGCTCTGTGCTTGTATCACACACTGTCAGGTCTTCTTACTGAGCTGAGGTGATGGATAAGTGCATTCTCCATTCGGAGACCAGCTGTAGACTGCTCTTCGGCCTGTGCACTACGTCATGGGTACTGGTGAGGCTAACTTATACTGGCACACACAGCAGACATTTTTTTGTATCCAGACATTGCTGTGCAGCAAGATGTGGAAGTATAGCCTACTGGTTAGTTCAAGGTTTCTGTAGGCAGGGGCCAGGGGTTTGATTCCTCTCTGTTCCTTTTGTGACTGTGCTACTCAGATCATTTTCATGCCTGTAACAGTCAGAGCTCTGCAGATCTGTGCTGCCAGCTCATAACACCCTCTCCTCAGCTGCCATCCATCCTTCAGCCCATCTATCTGCCTCTGTCAGCTGTGTACAGTCCTGTGTACTTGTGCAGGCTGCTACCTCATGTCCTGCACTGGTACCCTTTTCTGCATTGCGGTTCTTCGTGCTTGCCTCTCCTGTGCCTGATCTGCATGGCACTATTACTCCTCTATCCTCCTGTCACTGCAAATATCCTGCGATCTCTGCCAACGCTGGGGGACATGTATTCCCCATCCTGTGCCATCCACTGTCATTGCAGCACTTTACATTGGCACCACCCTGTGCATCAGTACAGCTGCCTCCAACATGTTTGTCTACTTTACCGCTGCCACATAGGGTGTGCACAGATATGAGTGGAGGAGTGGCCTAGTGGTTGGGGCAAGGTACTTCAGGCTGGAAGGTCAGGGGTTCAAATCCCACTAGAGGACAGCAACCTTGGGCCGGAAGGACTGGGGTTTCTAGTCCCACAGGTGCTCCTTGTGGTCTTGGGCAAGCCACTTAACCCTCCATAGCCCATGTTCCCTGTAAAATAGTTATCTGCAGTTATAATGCCCTGTTCAATGTAATTTCAGTTTGTTCAATGTAAACCGCACTGATGCAGAATAGTGCGGTATATAAGAGAATGTAAATAAATGACAGGTCCATCAGCTCCCACCTCTCCTTCCTTCCATCACCTGTTCATTGAATTTCTTTGGTGCTCTATGTAGTGCTAGGGTTACAGCTGTTTTTATGCCTTAATGTTCATGCTTCTCAACTTAAAGCACCTTACAGCCATTAGGGCACCTTAAGTTAGGACACCTTAAGCTAGGGCACCTTAACTTGGCACCCTAGGTTAAGGCGCCTTAGGTTAAGGCATCTTAGCGTCCTTAAGGTAATCTAAGGGCTCTAAGGTGCCTCAACCTAAAGCGCCTTAACTTAAGGCACTTTCCAGCCCTTAGAGCACCTTAACTTAAGGCACCTTGGTGGAGGGTTTTCACAAGGCCAGAAGGATCTCGTCAACCTCCCTGGGAAGGATGAAAGGAGCTAGCACTACCCTTTCAGCAGTCACACTGTTAGTGTGAGTGACCTCAGGTTCGGGTGCAGCAGGGAGCCCTCCTGGGATAAGAGGTCTGGGGCTTGGCCCAGAGGGACTGGAAGTGCCGCCGACAGGGCAAGCAGGAAAGGAAACCAAGGTTGCTTGGGCCACCTTGGAGCAATCAGGATGACAGATGCCCCTTCACTCTGAACCTTAAAGAGGGTAGTAGCGATCAGGGGGTTGGTGGGAATGTATAGAGTAGGCCCTCGGACCACGAGATCAGGAAGGCATCTGCTGCCACTCTCTCTGGATGTGGTTGGCAGGAGCAGAAGTGGGGTAGTTGTGTATTGTCCAGAGAGGTGAATAGGTCCAGCACGGGCCTGCCTCAGAGGTGGAAGAGTCCCTTCGTCACCCTAGGGTACAAGTGCCACTCATGTGGCTGTAGGACTCTGCTCAGCCTGTCCGCCAGGCAGTTCTCCTGGCCCAGGAGGTACACTGCTTGCAGGAGCATGCTGTTCTATGCTGCGAAGGAGAGGAGAGCCACTGCCTCCTGGCAGAGGGAGTATGAACTGTGCCTCGCTGCTTGTTGACATAAAACATAATGACCAGGTTGTTCGTCTGGATCAGCACAGGCCGGTTCTGCAGGCAGCGGCGGAATGCTCATAGGGCCAAAAGATTGCCCTGATCTCCAGGAGATTGATCTGCAGGAGTGACTCCTCCTGAGACCAGCAGCCTTGTGTGCGGTGATCCCCGCAATGTGCCCCTCAACCCAGGAGGTAGGCATCTGTGGTCAGGACCATTTGTGGAGCGGGTGCCTGGAAGGGCATTCCTGCCTGGAGGTGGTGCAGGTTTTGCCACCAGTTGAGGGACTCCACCAACTGGTGGGTGACTCTGACCCTGTCCCATAGTTTGCCCGTGGCCCGTGTCCACTGCGAGCATAGGCACCACTGGGCTGTCCACATGTGTAAGCAGGCTGAGGGTGTGATATGGATCATTGAGGCCATGTGGCCCAGCAGGGAGGAGGAGGCGAGCCAGTATTGACTGGCGGTGCTGCACCTCTCCTGTCAGTTGTCTGAGACGTTCTTCCCTGTCTCCAGGGAGTACAGCCTTGACCTTTAAAATTTCCAGGTGAGCACCTATGAACTCCAGGCTTTGGACTGGAGAAAGATGACATTTTGGGTAGTTAATGATGAACCCCAGGTGCTGTAGAAGGAGGTTGTATGTTCTGCAGCCTGGCTGGTCTCTGAGACCATACCGCCCCTGATGAGCCAATTATCGAAGTAGGAGAAGACAAAAGCCTGGTGGCTCTAGTGTCCGTTTTCCATCAGAGACCCGGGTTTCCAAGTCAAACTGTGAAAAGATTCACTCATACCAGAGGCACAAACTATCAAATGTTACTGCCTGGATAAATCAGTGTATAATAAAACCAGGGCCGGAACTTTCAAGTCTAACTGTAGTATCCAAAGGAAATGTTCAATGGTATTTGATCAATCTAAATTTACTGCAGAGAGGGAGGAATTCAACTGACATTGTCCGGTGCATCTGATAATTCCAAAATTCACTTTGTAGCAAAATTAAAGGGAAAGCATGAATTTATTAATTTATTTATTCCTTACATTTTTATCCTGTGTGCTCAAACTGCTCAGGGCAGGTTACAAGTTAGATACATAATAATAAAAAGTTACATAAACACAGACTGACAGTACCTCATCACAACACATAATATCTACTCTTCATAAAAATGATAGTACAGGACATTACTTAATTTTCCAAGATACTACAGTGTCCATCGTATCTCAGGAAAAATGTATGTTTTTATCGCCTTCCAAAAATATAACAGATTGACCATAGATCGGTAAATTTTTGGTATTCCATTCCATAGTAATGGCAGTAAGAATGATGCTGTGTGGTCACAAGGAGGTAGACACATGAAGGCACATTTTACAAATGGCGTCCACGATGCAAGGTTCCACATTAGGAACCACCACCCAGGAAAAAGATTTAGGCGTCATTGTGGATACCATGTTAAAACCCTCGGCCCAGTGTGCAGCGGCGGCCAAGAGAGCAAATAGAATGCTAGGTATGATAAGGAAAGGAATGGAAAATAAAACAAAAGATATTATAATGCCTCTATATCGTTCCATGGTGAGACCGCACCATGAATATTGTGTGCAATTCTGGTCGCTGTATCTTAAAAAGGATATAGCGATTTTAGAAAAGGTTCAGAGAAGAGCCACCAAAATGGTAAAGGGGATGGAAGGATACTCCTATGAAGAAAGGCTAAAAAGGTTAGGGCTCTTTAAACTGGAAAAGAGACGGCTGAGGGGAGATATGATAGAAGTCTATAAATTAATGAACGGAATGGAACGGGTAAACGTAGATCGATTGTTTACGTTATCAGAATATAGAAAGACTAGGGGACATGCAATGAAGCTACAGGGTAAACTATTTAAGACCAATAAAAGAAAATATTTTTTCACTCAACGTGTAATCAAACTCTGGAATTTGTTACCGGAGGATGTAGTAAAGGCTGTTAGTGTAGCTGGGTTTAAAAAAGGTTTGGACAAGTTCCTGGAGGAAAGGTCCATAAACCATTATTAAGAAGTGACCGAAGATATCAATGCTTGACCCAGTATAAGCATTGTG
Source organism: Ichthyophis bannanicus (assembly GCA_033557465.1). NCBI lineage: Eukaryota > Metazoa > Chordata > Amphibia > Gymnophiona > Ichthyophiidae > Ichthyophis > Ichthyophis bannanicus. Next base: position 336,198 of record JAWIIG010000071.1, read on the forward strand.
GAACTTGTGTCTCTTGGGGAAACTGCTGGGTACATGTGACCTAGTTTGGCCACTGTTGGAAACAGAATACTGGGCTTGATGGACCTTGGTCTGACCCAGTATGGCCTATCTTATGTTCTTATGTAAGTGCAATCTGGGATGTCCAAGCCAGAAAGTCTGAAAGAAAAGCAGGACACGTCCAAGTTCAGGCACAACTTGGATATGCTCGATATGGATGTCTGCTGGGGCGCCTACATACGAGGGGGGACTGCTAAGGCTTTGGCCTTGTACGTAAACAAAAAGCTATGGGCACACTTCAGTTCTGTAGAACTAAATGATCTCTCTGCAGTTTTCATTTTATTTGGTACCAATAAAACGAAAACTGCAAAGAGATCATTCATTTTGGATGTCCAAATCATGACTAATCTTTACGCTCCGGACAAGACCGGTTTTTGATTTTTTTTTCAAATCATGACTAAGGCATTTAAAATGACCCTCTTAGAATGCACCAATGTTATAAGGGAAAGTGAGCACATAATCTCCCTTATGACATAGGTGTACGTGCGTTGGAATGCGTGCGTGTAATAAAGACCTAGAGGAGAAAGTAGGAACCTGTGTAAATATGCAGTAGGACTAAGCAGGATGCCTTCTTTCTGTGTTATTATTCAATTTACAAATGTGAAGGTACATTTTAGAATGGCCATTTATGAGGTTGCATTCGTGTCCAAGTGAAAACATCTGCAAATCTATGTCTGTTTTAAGGAGAGGGTGTATGTGTCTAAAACTGCAGTATCAGGTACACATGAGGATGGGCGTCCATGTGCAGCAAGAGATGCTATTTTATAAAGATACACGTGGGAAACAGTTATGAGGGAACCCTGACAACGTGCACATTTGCATACCAGTATTCCGGAACATGCGTGTCTCGTAAATGTCACCTCACGCATGTGTATTCTGCCCATTTTGCAAACCTAAATGTCTTGCTGCTTTTCATCAATTATAGATGTGTCCCTAGATACCCAAAGAACTTGTGAAGGGGGAAATACATATTGGAGGATTAAGGCAGATGTTCTCCTTAATTCCTCCTGTAAGGGGTTGGCTGAAACAAGCACCTTTTATAAACCTAAACGTGCCAAGGGGCAACTGCAAATGCAGACGTGGACACTATCTTTAAACCCATACCAGTAACTGTAAAAACTGAGCTGAAATTTATTTATTTATTTAGCCATGCTTATATACCACTTTTCACTGGGTCAAAGCGGTTTACAATTAACAAGGGGGAGTACATTGAACAGGGTTATTTGTTTTTACAGGGGGAAAGGAGTATACCATCACCAGGGGGATTATAATATATTTACATTCTCAAGAGATGTATCAGTCATGGGTACATTTCTGACTCTCTCTTCAGTCTTATTCATAGATTGAATTTATTTACAGTTCTGGCTTTCTCTGCTGTCTTAATCTACCTTGGGGAACTTCACTGGGTGCTGTTCTGCATTAATCCTAGGTGTTCCCAGAAGAGAAGGGTTTTTATCTGCTTTTGAAATGTAGATAGGTCATTGTTGCTGCGGACTTGGGTTGGAAGAGAGTTCCAAAGTGAGGGTGCATAAAGATCAAATGCACAGTTATGAGGGTTGCTATTTATATTTCTGGCCTTAGCAACAGTAAGTGTTGCCAGGCGACATCCAATGGTTCCATTGGAACACTGACATTGTTGAACATAACCTTATTCATAACATTTTATCATTTGAGCGCGATTTGTTGTTTACAGTAATTTGAAAAATTCATCTCGGGCGAAAAATGGAATTAACTCGTGAACATTTTCGTGCGATTATTTTTCATAACTTTCGACGTGGATTATCAAGACAAGAGTGCATTGATGAACTTAATTTTTTATACGGCGATAAAGCACCATCCTACAGCACTGTAAAAAACTGGTATAACGAATACAATTGTGGCCGACGTTCGCTCCAGGACGAATTCCGTCAGGGTCGTCCAAAATCGGTTGTTGTGCCAGAAAATATCGATGCTGTGTGTGAACTGATAAAGCAAGATCGTCATGTGACATACCGTGAGATTGAGGCATCTTTGGGCATTAGTATGACAAGCATCAATAAGATATTGCATGATCATTTGGCTGTAAAAAAGATTTGTTCGCGTTGGATCCCGCATAATCTGACAAACGCTCAAAAGAAGGCTCGTGTCGATTGGTGCAAGGAAATGTTGAAAAAATATGTTCAAGGTGCATCAAAGACTGTGTATAACATCTACACAGGTGACGAATCATGGATCTATGCATATGAGCCCGAAACAAAACAGCAATCGACTGTATGGGTCTTCCAAGACGAGCCAAATCCAACAAAAGTTGTTCGCGGAATAAGCACATTGAAGCAAATGGTTGCCTGTTTCTTCGGCATTACCGGTCACGTGGCGACAGTGCCGTTAGAGCAACGTAGGACGGTCAATTCTGAATGGTACATGACCATTTGTTTACCAGAAGTCTTCGGAGAAATTCTGAAAAAGTCGAAGAAGAGGCGAATAATTCTTCATCATGACAATGCGAGCTCTCACACATAGGCTCAAACAAAGGAATTTTTGACCGGACAAAACATTGAATTGATGGGTCATCCACCGTAGGGCCCTGATTTGGCACCCAATGACTTCTTTTTATTCCCGCACATCAAAAACAAATTACGTGGTCAACGATTTTCAACACCCGAAGATGCGGTTGATGCATTCAAACCGCATGTTTTGGAGTTACCTCAATTGGAGTGGAAAAAGTGCTTCGAAAATTGGTTCAAACGCATGCAAAAGTGTATTGATCTTCATGGAGAATATTTTGAAAAACAATAAAACCAATTTCGATCATAAATATTTGTTTTTTCATTATTAGGCCAGAAATATAAATAGCAACCCTCGTACATGTCTGATGATTAAATTTTGTTCTGTCATGTGGCAGAATGAGTGTATTGTTCACGGTGTGTCGTGTTGATCTTCCAGAGTTCGTCCGGGTTAGCAGGGTTTGTAGATAAGATGGTGGCTGCTGGTGAAGAGCTTTGTGTATCAGAATCAGTGTTTTATATTTTATTCTTGCCTCTAATGGGAGAATATGGAGGACAAGAGGACAGGGGTGATGTGGTCGTGTTTCTTTACTCTCTGAATGATCCTTGCCATTGTGTTGAGGGCTGTTCATAGTGGGATCACGGTGCCGTGAGTCCTTGGTAGATTGCATTCCAATAGTCTAAGTGCAGTAGTGTCATTGCTTGCATAACTGTGCGGACGTCTTGTGGGTCTATGAGTGGTCTGAGCCTTTGCACCATCTTTGCTTTGAAGAATACTGATCTTGCGGCTCTTGCTATCTGTTGTTTAAATGACAGTGTTTGGATGACTAGATATTTTACCTGTGTTTGGACTTTTATTTTAGTTGTGCCTAGAGTGAGGAATGGTGGGGGGGGGGGGTGAAAGTTTGGTCCTTGGTTACAAATAGCACTTCCGCTTTTTTGAGGTTTATGGCGAGATTGTTTTCTTGTAGCCATTTGGAGACATCATTAAAGCAGTCCATTAGTTTTGGGTTTGTTGGATTGGTGGTCGTGATGGGTCCATAGAGCATGGGAGGGGCGGAACCCGTGCTGCTGAGGATCAAGGGCGTTGTTCTTTTCCAGGTGATCTTGAAGTTGCTGTTGGACTATTTTTTCTATTATCTTCGCAGTGAATGGTAGGCTCGCTATAGGTCTGTAAGAGGTGGGTTCCATTGGGTCGAGATCAGGTTTTTTGAGGGATGGTCGTATCATAGAAGTTTTTAGGTTGTTGGGCATTTTGCCTTGTTTGAATGATGCATTTACTATGTTTGCCAGAGTAGCGCTAAGTTCCTTTTTTAACTTTTTTATCCACTCTACCGGGCAGGGGTCAAGCGGGGAGGTTGTGGTGTTTAGTCCTGATATGGTGGCTTTGATTCTTTCTTTAGAAATCTTTACAAATGTTCTCCATTCAGTATTTGTGGTTATAGCAAGGTCACTTCTTACTGTTATGGGTTGCGGTCTGGGTTGTTACAGCTGCTTGTATTGTGCCACTAGCAGTTGTGGTTGCAGGCTTGGAAGTTGGTTCACAGTGTTAGGAGATTTCATTAACCTCTTGACAATATGAAACAGCTTGCGTGGTTTGTTAATTGATGACATTATAATCTTCATGTGATATGCTCTCTTAGCATTATCTGTTTCCGTGCCATATTTGTCGAGCTCAATCATGTAGTTTACTCTGTCTCTTTCATTCTTAGACTTCATCTGTGCTTGATGCGTCTGAGCTGTGTCTTTAGTTTCCGCAGTGTGGGTGTATACCAGCACGCCATTGTGGGTCTTGTTCTGTTTCCTATGTGGGTGGTTGTTGTTTGTGCTGCTGATGTGATTATGGCATTCCAATTGTTGGTCAGAGTTTCTCTTTCAGTTGATTCAGTCTGTATTTTTGGGAGTACTTGTTGTAAGAATTCTTCCTTGTTGAAAGGTTTGAATCTTCTTGATAGCTGGTCTTTTTCCTTAATGGGTGGATGTTGGTGTGAACTTCTGAAGGTAATAAGATGGTGGTCCGACCATGGGACGGGTGTGATCTTTGTATTGTTGTTTATTGTGGCGTCTGTTGTGTTGAGGAAGATGAGATCAAGGGTATTACCGCTCTGATGGGTTGGATCATGGATAATTTCTTTCAGTTCCATTGCCTTCATTGCCTCATGGAACGCATCAGCTTGTTTCTCTTGCAGGGATGGGAGGTTGAAGTCACCAAGGATTATCTGTTTTTTCGTGGAGTTAGTGATGTCTGTCACATGCTTGAGAATGTCTGATAGGTCTGAGTTCGATGTCGGCGATCGATAGACCAGGCATATTGTGAGTCGTTTGTTGGTGATTGCGATGATGTCTGCTCCTCTGTGGTTTCTGTTGAATATTTCCGGAAGTGTTGCTTGGATTTGGCTAGTATGGCTACTCCCCCTCTTCTGGCATGGGCTCGGGAGCAGTTGTAAAGACTGTATCTGTGTGGTGTAAGCTGATTCATGAGTACTGTGTCAGATTCTGTCAGCCATGTTTCAGTTACACAGAAAATGTCAATATTGAGAGAAGTGATGAGATCTTGGAGCATGGGAAGTTTATTCCTCACTGAGCGTGCATTTATCAGGGAGATTAGGAGTGCTGTTGTGGTAGCTGGTGGTGAAATACCTCAGCATCACAATTGACAAGCAACTATCCTTCAGAACCCAAATAATGACGACAGAAAAGACAATCTACTTCAAAACAAAGACCCTACAGCCACTGCTAGAGTCAACAGATTTCAGATCCGCACTACAGCCCTCACCCTCCCTCATGCAGACTTCTGTGACAATATCTACCAAGGACCACCTCAATCGACACTTCTCCCTCTTCAAACTACTCTACACACTGTTGTACGTACCATACAAGGTGCAGATAAGTACGATCACATCACCCCCATCCTAAAACAATTACACTGGCTGCCGCTCATCAGCAGAATAAATTACAAATGCTTCCTCCTCACACACAAAGCACTTCACTCCCAACAAGAAACTTGTCACAAACCCCTACTACAGAAAACAAAAAAATCCAAACCATGAAGACAGACTACAATCAACAAACTCAACATACCATAAACCAAACGTAAATACAATCAACAAACATGCCACATAGCATTTGAGCTGTACACCCCATCCCTATGGAACTCTCTCTCATACACCCTAAGAAACATCACCAACCTCCCTACATTCCACAAACACCTAAAGAACTACCTATTCACAGGACACTTTGGCCCCCACCCACCTAACCCCCTCAACTACACAACTCAACCACAATAAACTCACAAATATAAATAGGTGTTTTATATCAGTTAAAATGTTAATAGTTTGGCTCAGTTAAAATGTTATATTATAAAAAATGTTTGAATATTTATATGTCATCATGTTACTTGTATAACAAATGTTCAATGTAAAATGTTCTGTTCTCTGGAAACCACTTTGACCTGGTGAAAAGCAGTAGCTAAATAAATATCTACCTACCAATGTCAACCCTTATATGAAATCAGTGATACTCTTGTTGCCCTGTCCAAACTACACCCCCGGCCGCCCCCATATAGGGTTGCCAACTGGCTCCAGATGCGCCCGACTGGCTTGAAGCAGTCCTGGGTTTACCCCATTGCATGCAGTGACTTGTAGTTTTTCTTTTTAAGGAGTGTAATGGAGAAATCAGACCTGCATGCAATGAAGTAAACCCAGGACTGGATCAAGCCTGTTGGGCGCATCTGGAATCACTGGCAACCCTACCCCCATATGACTTGGATATGATCGGGGTGGACATGTGTATTTTTGGGTCTTTCTAAAATGGCTATTTGGACGTGGATGTGATTTGCATGTGTGAGTGATCGTTTTCACATGTGCAAATCATGAACAGGGCTTCTAAAATAATCTCCTAAACAAACAGCCCAATTGATTGAAGACCCTCTGTAAATATTTGATTAAACATTTTAAGGAACCACATGTACAACTTCATTATTTACTGACAGTATTATACTATTTCTGAGCAACTTTGCAAAGTTAACAGCAATGGTAAGGAAGAGATTAGATGAACAGAGTGGTAAATCTGCCTCTAAAATGAATTCAAATTAATGAGACATTTTACCTCTAGATCCCAAATTTCAAATATGTGCATGTCCTGGTTTATACTGGAAGAGCACCAGGCTGGTGGTGGGAGTTTAGAGTTATTCCTTACAGCTCAGTCTGACACTCTGAAAGTGTGACAAATCTATAGACTGATACCTATAAAAGCACACACTGTCAGGGTACGGAGAGCAGTGAGGACATGTTTAATAAATTCATTGTAGGTAGTTCTCTTATCTTGGTGTTGAGCTGCAGTCCATATGGTTTAGCTGCACTTTTAACATAACATACCATTGCGCCAGGTCCAAGGCCTACCAACCCTTAATACTGAAGGCCAGGTCGTGGTAGGGCCGACCAGCCTTGTTTATGTGCCTTTCTCCACCACTGATTTACTGAACTGAAAGACGCATTATGCCTCCTACACTGAGAAACCTTAGGATTTGATTGAACTAATGAACAGTATTATGCAGATCCATCAGCCTTGATGGCCACAAGTGGGATCCAAATAGTGCAGACAGCCCTCAATCGGTTCCGCCAAGCCCTCATGCAAAGCCTGAAAAAGGGAGGCCAGAAAGCTATGAATATCAGGAAGGTGTCAGAAGTTATCCAGGGTCCGGATGAGAGCCCAGCAGCCTTCTATGAATGATTATCTGAAGTCTATAGATTGTATACCCCATATGATCCAACAGCCCAGGAGAATTTGCGTATGGTAAACGCAGCTTTTGTCAGTCAGTCCCAGAGAGATATAAGACGAAAATTATAGAAACTGGATGGATTTGCGGGTATGAATACAGCACAGTTAATGGAAGTTGCTCAGAAAGTGTTTGTGAATCGTGAAAATGAACGCTACAGAGAAAGTGAATGTAAAATGAAGAAGAAAGCAGATCTTATTGCTGCCGCTTTAGTTGAACGACGTGGAGGAGGTTTTCCTAACCGAAGGAGCAGAGGACGTGGAAGGGGCCGTGAAAATAATCGGACCCCACTGGGTGTGAATCAATGCGCCCATTGCAGAGAAGAAGGACATTGGAAAAGTGAATGCCCGCATCTTGACTCCACCCCCAGGAGGGGAGGAGGGAGTACTAGGAGAACAGGAGGTCGATTTCAGAGTTGTGGAGGAATGAACCGAGCACAGTTCCAGCGAGAGAGAGAAGAAGCTATTGAGGGAGTGGCAGTGCAACGGGCTATGACGTGGATAAAGACTAGGCCAGACCGGGCTCCAAGTTCACCCTGGGTCTCCAGGAGCCTATGGTCAGTTTGAAAATAGGGGACCAATATATGGACTTTATGGTGGATACAGGAGCCGAACATTCAGTGGTGGCAAAGCCGGTGGCCCCTCTTTCCTCTCAATCTGTCACCGTTGTTGGAGCCATTGGGGCTAAGGCCACTAAGCCTTTTCTGCAGAACCACATGTGTGATCTAAGGGGGCAGAAAATAACGCACCAGTTCCTGTATATGCCTGAGTGCCCTATTCCACTTTTGGGCCGAGATATGCTTGCAAAGCTCCAGGTGCAGATATCCTTTGCTGAAGGGGGAGAAATGCAAATGAATGTAAACGCAAAGCCTGCCGGATTGATGGTGCTGACTGTCCCCCGAGTGGCGGTTCTATAGTGCATCTCCAACCAAGACAGTTAGTTCCTGTATACCCACCAACCTTTCAGCTCCGCCTGGAGTGTGGGCAGAGGATAATCCACCTGGCCTAGCGAAGAACATAGCCCCCATCATTGTCACCCTCTAGCCAGGAGCAGAACCAGTGCACGTGAAGCAGTATCCTCTTCCTCGACCAGCCATTGAAGTTATCCACTGCCATCTGATGAAACTGCTGAAGTATGGACTTCTCAAGGAGTGCCAGTCACCTTGGAATACCCACCTTCTCCCAGTCAAGAAACCTGGGACAGGGGATTACCGCCCAGTACAAAATCTGAGGCGGGTAAATGATGCAGCTGAAACTATACACCCAGTGGTACCAAATCCTTATACTCTCTTGGGACTGATCCCCGCTGAGGCTACTCATTTCACCATCTTGGACCTGAAAGATGCCGCCTTCTGCATACGCCTCGCCCCCCTCAGTTAACTTTTGTTCGCTTTTGAATGGCAAGACCCCACAACAGGAAGGAGGGGTCAACTTACCTGGACTCGATTACCCCAAGGATTCAAGAATTCACCTACCCTCTTCAGTGCTGCTCTAAATCAAGATCTCTCAAGCTACCCGGTGAACCCAGGGAAAAAGTGTTCTTCTCCAGTATGTGGATGACCTGTTGATAGCCACCAATTCGGAAAATGAATGTCTACAAGCCACCAGTGAACTCTTGCACCTTCTAAATGAGGCTGGATACAAAGTCTCAAGAGCCAAGGCGCAATTATGCCAAACTGAAGTTAAATATCTAGGATTCCAGTTGTCCAGTGGAATTCGACCCTTGGGACCGGAACGCAAAGAAGCTGTATGCAGTATTCCCACTCTAACCACCAGGAGGCAAGTAAGAGCCTTCCTGGGGGCCGCAGGGTACTGTCGTATATGGATACCCAACTTCGTTCTGTTGGCAAAGCCATTGTATCAAGTCACCAAAGGAATAAAGAGGTCTCCAATGGAATGGGGAGCCTGAACAGGACGCAGCATTTCGATCTTTGAAAACCAATTTGATGTCATCACCAGCTCTAGGTCTACTGGATGTCCAGAAACCTTTCCGTCTCCATGTCTATGAGTCAAAAGGAAATGCTTTAGGAGTGTTGACTCAATCTCTTGGATCTTGGCAGCGACCAGTGGCCTATTTATCAAAACAATTGGATGTAGTTGCAGAAGGCTGGCCCCCTTGTTTGAGAGCTGTTGCAGCCACAGCCCTCCTAGTGAGCGAAGCAGACAAGCTCACTCTGGGATAAAATCTTCAAGTTACTGTACCAAACTCTGTCTTGACCCTTATGGAACACAAAGGAAACTTCTGGCTCACAAATTTGCTAATGTTGAAGTATCAGAGTATGCTGTGTGAGAATCCCCGATTGCAATTGATGGTCAGTCAAGCTTTGAATCCTGCTACATTGTTACCAATTGGTCCTGGCCCCCCTGATCATGATTGTCTGGAAATTATGGACACTGTCTTCTCAAGTCGCCCAGATTTGACTAATGTTCCTTTGGAGAACCCAGAACGGACTTTCTTTGTGGATGGAAGTAGTCTCATCATCAATGGACATCGTTGTGCCGGGTATGCAGTGGTGACCCTTGATCTGGTGGTTGAGTCCTCGGCTCTGGCCCCGGGGACTTCAGCACAGAAAGCTGAACTGATAGCTCTCACTAGAGCACTGATAATAGGAAAAGGGCTCCGTCTAAATGTGTACACAGATTCCAAGTATGCCTTCACAACTTTGCACTCACATGGGGCCCTGCACAAAGAATGAGGGTTGATAACCTCAGGAGGCAAGTCCATTAAGTATGGCCCTGAGATATTGACATTATCAGATGCATACTGCCTACAGACCTCAGAATTTAGGAAAAGTAGAACGTATGAATAGAACCCTGAAATCTCAGTTATCTAAACTTTGTCAAGGGGTTCACCTGAAGTGGCCCCAGGTTCTTTCTATAGCCCTTCTTAGGATATGCTTAGCCCTATTAAGTCTTTAGGAGTTTCCCCTTTTGAGATTCCCGCCTATTGTACAAGGAATAAAAGGAGATATGAAACAGATTGGATCTGAAATTACTAGATAAGAACTATTGGCTTTAAGTTCTGTTTTGCAGAGTCTTCATACGTGGGTTCAAGATCAGCTGCCCATCCATCTAACAGAACCCCTGCATCTTCTCAAGCCTGGAGTCTCGGTGTGGATTAAAGAGTGGAGAAAGACACCGTTGGTACCGGCATTGGAAGGGACCTTATGTTGTTATCTTATCAACTCCAACTGCAGTTAAAGCTGCAGAACTGGAACCTTGGATTCATCACAGTCGAGTAAAGCCAGCAGCCATTGATAGCACTGTAGAATGGAAGACAGCTACAAAAAAAGTATTAGCTATGTGGCAATATTACCCTATACCCCAAAATGATGCTGTTACGCATGTATAATATGTGATTTAATTCTCACCCTTTCTCACTTGCAGGTGAGAATAATCAAAGGGGGGAATGTGGTAGGCTATGGCCTATAATAGCCTGAAAACGTATGAGAGGCCTGTAAGCTAGACCTGAGTCCCCACCCCCACCAGAGATTAATAGTGCTAAGACCAAAGTCAGTAGAAGTTTGAGAATCCGCTGTAAACTGCTTTTGATAAGTTTGTATGAATCCTTTATTAAATTCTTTTATGCTGATGATAGATATGTTCCAGTGTTCTGCATTCTCACATTCTCTGAGCCTAATGACCTTGCAGTAAAAATGTATCTAAGTCTAGAAACTGTACCATTGTTAGAATAGCCTGGGAAGGGGGAACAGGGTGCTAGGCCCAGAGAGGGTCCCCGATTGGACAGGTGCAGGGGGCGTTGGGACCAATAGAAAGGTTGCCTGTATCAAGCTGTGAAATTGTATATAATGAATCTGCTGCTGTATTTTGTTGCTCATTCTTTTCAGACACAAAAGGTGTCCGTTTGAGCCTGTGCACAATAAATTGGCTTGGATCTTTGAACTGACTCCTGGTATTATTTATTGCATGCTTATCAGCTGCTACAATAGTAGTGACTGGATTTGGATCTCTGAGTATTGCATCTTTCCTAACAGCCTGAGATACTGAGAGGTATCGTGGCAGGATATGGGTACTGCTGCTTTTTCTAAATGACGGCTAGAAATATTTTGTGATGCCTATGTTTTAGGTTGTAGCAGCAGATAAGCATGCAATAAATAAAACCAGGAGTCCTTTCAAGGATCCAAGCCAGTTTAATGTGCACAGGCTCAAGCAATAATCAATTTCAAAATGGCTGAGCAATGGTTTCTAGCAAAACAACAACTTTTATAGCTTTCTTTCCCATTCTAGACATAGGCAAACTTTTCATTGGTCCCAGTAACCCCTCTCACCCATCTATTGGTCCTGGTACCACTACGTAGCTATCCAATGAGGACCTTGATCTGGGCTCAGCACCTGGTTGCCCCCCTTTCAGTCCTCATTACAATGGACAGTTCTTAGACTTTCGATACTTCTCTCCTCCAAGGTCACTGGCTTGCTGGAATATGAGTGAGAGCGGGGCACTGTAACCTTGCTTTCTGCAGAGTTAATTAATTCCATAGAAGCTGTGCTCTCTTATCAGTACCAATTAAATTTGTTTTTCTCTATTTTCTAAGTTTCGATTCTGCTTAGCTATACTAAATTGTGTTAAGTTTCAATTCTACGGTGTCATCATTCAGGGGGTTTTCATTCCTCTGGGCCTAACTACAGGCTTCATTTACAAATCAAGCTGCTTAGGCCTGTCTGTTTAATTCAATTAGCATGGATCATAGGCCTTCGCCTACCACAAGGTGGTGGTGTGTTTCATAAGAGCATAAGAAATACCATACTGGGTCAGACCAAGGGTCCATCAAGCCCAGTATCCTGTTTCCAAAGCTTCCAATCCAGGTTACAAGTTCCTGACAGGTTCCAAAAAAAGTATACAGATTCCACTCTGCTTATCCCAGGGGTAAGCAGTGGATTTCCCTGGTCCTCTTTAATGATGGTTTATGGACGTTTCCCTCCAGGAGCTTGTCCAAACCTCTTTTAAACTCAGCTACACTAAAATTTACAAAATATCAATTATAAGAGTAAAATAAAATCCAATATATAGAGAGGACAGTTTCCAGATTCTGGTGCCGCTCCGTATTACACCGTATTTTGCCTGTGGCAGGATCCAACAGATTTTGCTGCTGCTGCTGCTCTTTCTCTTCTTTCCCCCAAGACTGTAGAGTTTTCTAGCTCATTCACTTGTGGGAAGTATGTGAATTCCTCAGGACAAGTTACCTAATTCCAGGAGGGAGATAAAAAAGAAATATAGAAATGCATTTCCCATGATGTTCAGTCTCCCTTTATCCTGAGAAAAGAGTATCACAGAACTACATTTCCCAGCATCCATACTCACAGCTGCAGTCCCCCCTGTGAGATCACTTCCTCCGGCAAGGGACGGACCTTGCACTAGTGCTGCTGATATCAGAAGAACTAGAGAGAAACTGAGCCCCTGCACTCTGGCCTAGCAAAGCTCAAAGTTGCATCCTTGGGGGCTGTGCAGGGAGTGAGGAAATTAGGGCTGCAGTTGATGCTGTGGGGAAGGGCAAGAGAATGGTTGCAGGACTTTCTGCTCAGCAGGTAGGAGACTGGCAGGCAGTGGGCAGCTGGGGAGGCAGCGCCAGGCTTCTACTTCCTGTGATCTCTTCAGATTCCCCTGACTCTCTCCCTTTCCTTTGTGCATTTTGTTTTGAGTGAACCATGAGAAAATAGCTTAAATTTAAAATTATATAGCAAAACTGAAAGGCAGATCGTATTTGAACTTCAGATCACATTAATCATTCAAAAGTTTTCTCTTTCTGTAATTGAAAAGAATGTTTAAACCATTCTGTTCTCAAGAGCTGAAATATTTTGAGTGTAGCTAAATACCAGGATAAGAGAAATATCTGGCAATGAATTTATTATAAATGTCCTCACTGCTCTTTCTATCCTAACTCTGCTATTATAGGGTTCACTGTACAAATCTGTGGCACTTTCAGAGTGTAGAGCTGGTGCTCATCTACTGCAGAGTTCTCAACCCATTCTTTGGGGCACAGCCATCCATTCAGGTTTTCTGGATATCCACAATGAATATGCATGAGAGAGATTTTCATACCAAGGAAGCAGTGCATGCTCTACTGTAAACCAAGACATACACATATATGAAATCTGGGATTTAGAAGAAAAAAAAATTCATTTATTTGGGTTCATTGTATAAGCAGATTTACCACTCAGTTCATGTAATTCCTTACCCTTGTTGCTGACTTTGCAGAGTTGCTCAAAAACAGTAAGACATTGTCAGTAAATAACGACTTATGTGTGGTTCTTTAAAACTTCTAACCCAATATTTATTGAGGGGCTTGAATTGATTGGGCTATTTGTTTAATTTTAAAATGAATAATAACAGAAAGAAGGCATCCTGCTTAGTCCCACTGCAAATGTAACAAGACTCCTACTTTCTCCTCTAGGTCTTTATTACACGCATACATTCCAACGCACGTACACCTATGTCATAATGGAGATTATGTGCTCATTTTCCCTTATAATAGTGGTGCATTCAGATCTCCCTGTGGCACACAGTACCACCATTAATGCTTCTCTTAAATGTCCCCTTAAATTTTGCTGCAGGATGAATTTTGGAACCATCAGATGAGCCAGAATATGTCAGTTGAATTTCTGAACCCTGCATTAAATTTAGATTGGTCAGTTGTGGGAAATGGTCATTTACTTGGGCTCCTGAAGTTCGACTTGACAGCTCTGGCCCTGGTTTTATTATACATTGATTTGTGATATTCGGTGCCTTCCATATTTGAGAATCTTTTTGTAGTTCGATTAGCAAACTCAGGAGTCCAAGGGGGAAATGGATTCTTGGGACACAGATCCAAAACATCCTCTAAGCTAAGTGAGTCCTGCTCCCACATTCCCGATGGTGGAGATGGTGCGTTAACATTACATTTTCAATCACAAAGAACAGGTAGTTCCCCAGGAGTCCTGCAGATCCTGCCTGCCCCCTGTCCTGCAATGGCTAACATAATATAGAAGCACCAGGCCTGCCAGCAAAAATGTGGATGGAGGACTCCTGCACTGCTTAGAGGGAAAGCTGAACAAGCCTGAGAGTTTATTTGAGGGGTCAGGGATCCTGGCTGGGTGGAGGAGTAGTCGAGTGGTCTGCTAGATCTCCAGGAGTCAGCACTGACTCAAAGGCACACATTGCATTTTGGATCATGGCATCCACCTCTTCCATGATAAAATGACTGAAGAATACAACTAGTTGAAATCTATTGCATTCTGAGCACCTCTCTCAATGTGCCTCTGGTTTGTGTTTCAGATGCGGGTGACGTTTGAGGACATTGCTGTCTCCTTCTCCCAGGAGGAGTGGGAATATTTAGATGAAGGGCAGAAGGAGCTTTATAGGGAGGTGATGACGGAAAATTATGGGATTCTGATCTCCCTAGGTAAGGACCTCATTATCTGTATTTCTAGCAGACATGGGAATATGAGGTATTCCTTATCGTTCCTCCAGTCCAGTCCCGCATCTATGGGTAGTGTCACCTCACCAGCTTCTTGGAGACTGAGCATGTCACAATCTCTGAAATCAGGGCATACATACCGGTGGCAACTACCACCAAAACCAGTATCTCTGTCTCCAAGCAGCTGGGGTGAGGTGATTCCATAGGTCAGACTCACTAAAGGAACTCATAAGGAATAGGAAAAGGTATTAAAATTAAAAATGCTTTGGGCTTCACTGGGCAATAAGCACTGGGCTGCAGCAGCACTGAAGTCGCTTTAAAAAAAGAAAAAGAGCACCGAAGGCTAGCGCCTAGAGCTGGAGCCGGGAGGACAGGTAGGCCGCCCCGGGGCAGAGACAGGGGATCGCTGCTGTACTCCTTTTCACCAGCAGTCACCTCTGGTGTTTCTGAGCAAGCAGGCCTTATCTTATGAACACTCCCGTTGACGCCGAAGTTCTAACGGCTGCTGAGCATTGTGCGGGGAGTGTGGAGAACAGAGCACTACTCCGGGTGAGTGAACAAAAAGGTGGGGCCTGACTCACAGTGTGCTGAGCGGCTGTCGGCCGAGTAGCGAGAGAACGGCCGCCATTTTGAGAAACACAATTTTCTTTTACTTTTACCTTTACTTTAATTTTTCTGCAGTTCTGGTTTTCAGGTTCTTGCCAGACGATCGTGTTTGGTAGGCATTGCAGAGTAGACTGGGGCTGTTAATCGGACTCCGGGATCTGCAGCTGTGTTTTCTTTCTTTTTGGTTTCACCTGGGGGTAATAAATAAATATTACTGGAAATGCATTTGCTAAGAGGGAGAATCAGGGACAATCCTGACTGAATTGGTCTGAGGACCTTGGGGTTTTCCTTTTATCGCTCTCCTTTAAAAAGAAAAAGAAAAGGGAGGGCCAAGATACAGCAAGCGCAGGATGTCTTTAAGAGCATATATTTGACATGTGGCTCTCATAGGGGATTGGTGTCCAGCACTGGGCTCTGCCGTACTTGTGAGGCAGATGGCAGAGGTAGGTATCCTCGAGGGCCAGGAAGACGGTATGCCAGGCCATCTAAGGAGAAAGAGGATGCTCCTTCGCATTCCCACGGGGGTCCACCCCTGCGGTTCAGGATGGAACTCCGGGGAAGGACGCTGAGGTCCAGACCCTGGGAGCACAGGATGCAAAAAAGAAGATGGGAAGTCTGGGAAAGCCTCAAAATGCTCTCCCCAGATCAACGGAGAGAGGTGCCAGGCGCTTTTTCTCCAGTTTGTCCTTCTCTGTACAAGGCATATTGCCTGAAGCATCGAACAGATGAACTGGAAGGTGCACATGCATCGAGTTCAAAGCATGTGTTGCCAGGGGCACTCTCGGAAGGTAGGGCACCAGGTGAACCAGGCCCTAGTAGAAGGCGAATAAAGGAGGACCCTTCGGAGAAGGGGATTTCTCTTGCTTCCAAGGAAGAAGAAGAGTGCATATTGGCACAGGAGGAGCGGAAGAAGGAGATGGAGCTGGAGGAAGGGGAGACTCCTCAGGTAGGGCATAGTGGGGTTTTTTCGAAAAGAAGAGCTTACTCATTCCCTGAAAGCCCTTAATATGGACACAGAGGCTCCCCTAGAGGAGGAGCCACTACAAGATCCCCTCTTCCAGGCGTTCAGAAAGTCACAGAAGGTATTCCCTATACACTGAGTCCTCAGGCAGATGATTCAGGAGGAATGGAACGTGCCAGAGGCCGCTTTGAAAGGAATGCAGACGTTGGCGCGGTTCTACCTGCTCCCAGAGCAGTATAGGGACCTCCTGCGATCCCTGAAAGTGGATGCTGCCATATCGGTAGTGATTACCATTCCAGTGGAAGGAAGCTCGGCGCTCAAGTACGCCCAGGATAAGAAAGTGGAAACGCTCTTAAAGCAAGCATTTGACATCAATGCCTTCTATATGCAGGTGTCGATCTGCGGTGCTTTTGTGGCACGCGCATGCTTGAGATGGATGCAAAGTATGATCGAGTCATTGGGTCAGCAGCTTCCAGCAGAGGAGGCCAAAGTAGAGTCTGGGGCAGCCTATCTGGCAGACTAGTTTTATGACTTGATTCGCAGTGGTTCCAAGAGTATGGCGGCGATGGAGGCAGTGTGTCGATACCACTGGTGTCGAAATTGGTCGGCTGATGGCTCATTCAAGGCACAGTGAGCAAGTTACCTTTCCAAGGGAAACTCCTTTTTTGGGGAGGACCTTGACAAGCTGGGGAAGAACTTGGGAGAGTCTAAAGGGGCTCGCCTACTGGAAGACAAGCCAAAGCCTATTAGATCCAGAGGTCCATAACGGGGTCAGTAATCAAATTTTTGCTGTTTTCATGCAGTTCTTTTTGCTCCGTTCAGGGGAGCGGGCAGAGGTTTCTTCTCTCCCACTACCGTGGCCCCAAAAAGATCACAATGAAGTGAGGCCCGCCCACTCAGTGGTGGTACCTGTAGGTGGTCGGCTGCGTGACTTTTACCCTGTGTGGGCACAAGTGACTTCCGATCAATGGGTTTTGGAGATCATCAGAGATGGTTACACGTTGGAGTTCAGGCATCCGCTCGCAGAAGCCTTCGTCCTTTCTCCGTGCAAGGCCGCTCGGAAAAGGAGGTAGTGCAGGGCACTCTGGAAAGCCTTATGGAGCTTCTCCAATGTGGTTGTGGTCGTTACTCAATCTATTTTGTAGCCCCCAAAAGAGGGTCTCCTTCAGGCCCATTCTGAATCTCAAGCATGTCAATCAGTGTATAAAGGCGCCTTGATTCCACATGGAAACACTCCGATCAGTGATTGTGGCGGTCAGAGAAGAGGAATTCTTGAGTTCCCTCGATCTGACGTAAGCCTCCTTGCATATTCCAATTCGGGCATTCCTAAGATTTGCACTGCCCATGGGCCATTTCCAATTTCAAGTACTCCCTTTCGGTTTGCCAACCGCACATGCACTTTCACGAAGATGATAGTGGTGGTGATGGTGGGCCTGCGAGAGAATGGGATTCTGGTACACCCCTAACTAGAAGATTGGCTCATCCGGGCAAAATTAGAGGCCGAAAGCACGCGGGTCATGGCGGAGGTGATCAGGTATTTACAGGAGCTTGGATGGGTGATAAACATGATAAAGAGCCAATTTCATCCCTGACAGGACTTGGTGTATTTGGGGGCCAGGTTTCAGACGGCAGGATAGGTTTCCTTGCCGGAGAGCCGGGTGCAGCTGGTTCATGAACCGACCAGAGGGGAAGCCATACTGGACCTAGTCCTTAGTGGAACGCCAGATCTGGTGCAAGAAATAAGGGTGTTGGGACCACTTGGCAATAGTGATCATAGTATGATCATGTTTGATTTAATTAGTGGAGGACAGATAGTAAAGGAATCCACAGACTACCTTTTAACTTTCAAAAGGGAGGCTATGATAGAATGAGGAATATAGTTAGGAAAAAACTAAAAGGAGCGGTTCCAAAGGTTAAAGACTTACAGCAAGCTTGGGTCTTATTTAAAAATACTATCCTCGAAGCCCAGACCAGCTGTATTCCACACATCAAGAAAAGTGGAAGAAAGTCCAAAAAACTGCCAGCATGGTTTAAAGGTGAGGTCAGAGAGGCTGTTGCTGCCAAAAAAGCAACCTTCGGGAAATGGAAAAAAGAGCCAAATGATGAAAACTGGAAACAGCACAAGCACTGGCAAGTTAAATGCAAAGCATTAATAAGGCAGGCAAAGCGGGAATTTGAGAAGAAACTTGCTACGGAAGCAAAAACATGAAATAAAGACTTTTTCAAGTACATTCGTAGCAAAAGGCCTGTGAGAGAGTCAATTGGACCATTAGATGATAGAGGGGTAAAAGGGGCAGTAAGAGGAGACAAGGCTATAGCAGAGAGACTGAATGAATTCTTTGCTTCGGTCTTTACTGAGGAAGATGTAGGGACGTTACCCAAGACTGAAGTGGTATTTAAAGTTGATACTGCAGAGGAATAACTAACATTAATACAACAACCTCATACCTTGATCCATGCCCAGTTGATTGGATAAAGAAGACTTTCTCAATACTCTCTTCTTTCATTCTACCCTTAGTGAACCTATCCTTACAAAAAGGCTACTTACCACCATCTCTCAAACACGTTCAAATACGACCTATACTTAAAAATAACACATTAGATAAATTATCCCCAAAATCATACAGACCCATATCAAGTATTCCTTTTATGGCCAAACTTATTGAAAAAATTGTACAAATTCAACTACAAGACTTTATTGACACATTAAACCTCCTTGATGAACATCAATATGGCTTTAGACCCTTCCATGGAGTAGAAACCTTGCTAACGATCCTTTATGACACAATATTAAGAGGTATTGATAATCCTAAACAAGCCTTTATTCTTGTTTTCCTTGACATATCAGCTGCATTTGACAGTGTTAATCACTTAACAATGTTAAACAGACTTCAACAAATTGGAATTACATCTACTGTTTATAATTGGTTCAAATCATATCTATCAAACAGAACTCAAACAGTAAGAATCCACACCCAAATTTCTAACACCTTCAAACAAACTCAGGGTCTCCCGCAGGGTTCTGCATTATCTGCGCTATTATTTAATATTTACTTACAACCAGTTTGTAACATCTTTAAACGTCACAATGTTTATTATCATATCTACGCTGATGATATAATGTTCTACCTCCCATTTGAAATCCCACACCCACCTCTTCAAAAAATAACAGAATGTTTCAATGAACTAAATGAATGGCTCAAAGAACAAAATCTACTTATCAACTTTACTAAAACTGATATATTATTCATCACTAAAAATCAAACATACATACCCCCAAACACGATCACACTAGATACTCATGAAATAAATACAAAAAAAGAAATAAAATATTTAGGTGTAATACTTGACAATAATCTAAATATGGATTCACATATAAAATATCTAACTAAAAAAATACATTACAAACTCAAAACACTAAAACAATTAAGACCATTGATTCATCTACAAGACTTTATTAATATAATTCATGCTATCATCACCCCACATTTTGATTATGCAAACACAATACTTAATGGCATTTCAAAACAAAATATTAAAAAGATACAAATAATTCAGAACATAGCTGCCAGGATGATTATGAATATAAGCCCACTTGAACATGTTACACCAATTTTGGCTGAACTTCATTGGCTACCTATTTACTCCCGAATCAAATATAAAATTCTTGTCACTACATTTAAACTTATAAATAATCTTGCACCATCGGCACTCAATACACTGATTAATATAGACATCGATAAACGATCCCAAAGAAGCAGAAACTTAAATACCTTAACAATACCAAAAGATTTCACAAAAGCCAGAAAACAAACAAATAAGAGAGCTTTCTCACACTCTGCTCCAATTCTTTGGAACAATCTACCTGACAACATTCGCCTGCTATCTGATATAAAGGAATTTAGAAAAAAATTAAAAACTCACTTATTCATATTACACTACAATACACCCTCAGAACAGAATACTCAAATAGATACAGGCTAACATTTATACATTATTATTACATACTCTATTTTCAAAATAAATATCACTAATACACTATTAACCATACCACACTCTCATTCACATGATGATTATAGATTTAAACTAACAATGTATATATGTTCTAATATGTTATACCTTTAATGTTACAACATTCCTTGTAAATTATAATTATCTGTTCTATGTAAACTGACTTGGTATATTACATACCAATTAACCTACTGTTCCATGTAAACCGCACTTGATACTAGGGAAAGAGCGGTATATAAATAACTGTTAAATAAATAAATAAAAAATAAATATCGCTACACCGGGAAGATATATTACAACTATTTGATAAACTGAATAGTAGCAAATCACCTGGACCGGATGGTATACATCCAAGAGTGTTGAAAGAACTGAAATATGAGATTGCAGACCTGCTATTGGTAATCTGTGAACTTTCATTAAAATCATCTCTAATATCTGAAGATTGGAGGGTCGCCAACGTAACACCAATTTTTAAAAAGGGTTCCAGGGGTGACCCAGGAAATTACAGACCGGTGATCCTGACGTCAGTACCAGGGAAAATGGTAGAAACCATCATAAAGAACAAAATTACACAGCATGTAGATAGTCATGGCCTAATGGGAGACAGCCAACATGGCTTTAGACAATGAAGATCTTGTCTTACTAATCTGATATGTTTGTTTGAAGGTGTGCATAAACAGGTAGACAAAGGTGAGTCGGTTGATATAGTGTATCTGGACTTCCAGAAAGCTTTTGACAAGGTCCCCCATCAGAGACTTTTGGCGAAGCTAAAAAGTCATGGGATAGGAGGCAGTGTACTATTGTGGATCGGGAACTGGTTAAAAGATAGAAAGCAGAGGGTAGGGCTAAATGGCCAATATTCCCAATGGAAAAAGGTGAATAGTGGAGTACCCCAGGGATCTGTACTGGGTCCGCTACTTTTTGACATATTCATAAATGACCTGGAAAAGGGAATAACTAGTGAGGTTATCAAATTTGCAGATGACACAAAACTGTTTAAAGTTGTTAAAACCCAAGAGGATTGTGGAAAACTGCAGGAGGATCTGGATAAATTGGAAGACTGGGCATCCAAATGGCAGATGAAATTTAATGTGGACAAGTGCAAAGTTATGCACCTAGGAAAGAACAACCCACACTATAGTTACACGATGCAAGGCTCCACATTAGAAACCATCACCCAGGAAGAAGATTTAGGAGTCATCGTGGATAACATGTTAAAACCCTCCGCCCAGTGTGCAGCAGCGGCCAAGAAAGCAAATAGAATGCTAGGTATCATAAGGAAAGGGATGGAGACTAAAACAAAGGATATTATAATGCCTCTGTATCGCTCCATGGTACGACCGCACCTTGAATATTGTGTGCAATTCTGGTCACCGTATCTTAAAAAGGACATAGCGTTATTAGAAAAAGTACAGAGAAGAGCCACAAAATTGGTGAAGGGGATGGAAGGCTACTCCTATGAAGAGAGGCTAAAAAGGTTAGGGCTCTTTAACCTGGAAAAGAGACGGCTGAGGGGAGATATGATAGAGGTCTATAAATTAATGAATGGAGTGGAACGGATAAACGTGGATCAATTGTTTACGCTATCAGAATATAGAAAGACTAGGGGACATGTAATGAAGCTACAGGGTAAACTATTTAAGACAAATAAGAGAAAATATTTTTTCACTCAACGTGTAATCAAACTCTGGAATCTGTTACCGGAGGATGTAGTAAGGGCTGTTTGTATAGCTGGGTTTAAAAAAGGTTTGGACAAGTTCCTGGAGGAAAGGTCCATAAACCACTATTAAAAAGGGACCCAGGATATCAATGCTTGACCCAGTACAAGCATTGTGGAACCTGTGTCTTTTGGGGATATTGCTAGGTACGTATGACCTAGATTGGCCACTGTTGGAAACAGGATACTGGGCTTGATGGACCTCGGTCTGACCCAGTATGGCATGTCTTATGTTCTTATGTGTGGACTTTACAAACACAGATTCAAAAGTTTTGCGACATGAAGAGGCCGATGGCATGGCACTGCCTGCAGGTGTTGGGCTCTATGGTGGTGACCATCGAACTAGTGCCGTGGGCTCGGGCGCTCATGCGTCTGTTGCAGCGGAGTCTATTGTGTAGATGGTCAGCACAGAGGCAGCCACTGTCGCTCCCGCTTCCATGTCCAGAAAGCACCCAAAGCTCGCTCAGGTAGTGGCTAATTGGTGACAGCCTTCAAGTGCACATGCCTTTGGAGACACCCAATTGGATTACAGTGACAACAGTTGCCAGTCTAGCCGGCTTGAGGGGGGGCTCATTGCGAGGGATGCATCGCGTAGGGGTGTTTGTCAGACCTGGAGGCCACTTGGTCAATAAACCATCTCGAGTTGAGGGCGGTCTTCTTAGTATTACAACAGTTCTGTGCTCAGCTTCTGGGCGAGTCAATGTAGGTGTTCTCGGACAAACTGACAATAACATATAACAGTCATCAGGGGGACACAAGCAGTATCAACTTGGAGGAAGACATAGCTCCGTTGTTAGCCTGGGCAGAGGATCATGGCGAAATATGAATCAGCAAAAGCACCACGGATTTTCAGCAGAAGGAAAGAACGAATATCGGAGGGGCTAGATGCCCTAGTCCAAGGGCAGCCGTCGGACGGACTACTTTATGTATTTCTACCATGGACGCTAATAGCACAAATGATACAGAGGATAGGGATGCATCAGGGCCCAGTGGTGCTGACAGCTGCCGATTGGCCTCACCGCCCTTGGTATGCTGACTTGGTGCGCTTGCAAATAGAATGTCCATGGCGGCTGCCGTCATGACCGGACGTGCTGACTCAGGGCTCCATCCTGATGCTGCAGGTGGATCGATTCTTGCTTATGGCCTGGCTATTGAGCGGGCGCAGTTGCGGCAATGGGGTTATTCGACCCCGGTAATATCAGTGTTACTGAAAGCCAGGTGGTGCTCGATGGCGGTGGCTTACATAAGAGTGTGGAGAGTGTTTGAGGACTTGTGTGCACAAAACCACTATAGGTCACTGTCGGCATCCGTGCCGGAGGTGTTAGCTTTCTTGCAGGCAGGTTTCGAAAAGGGTCTAGCATGCAGCAACCTCAGGATTCAGGTGGCAGTCATCTCTTGTTACCGGGGGAGAGTCCAGGGGTTTTCGCTAGCAGCTCACCTCAACGTGGGTAGTTTCTCAGAGCGGTGAAGCAGGAGCGTCCACCCATAAGAGCGATGGTGCCTCCTTGGGACCTTAATTTTGGTATTGTCAGTGCTGACGGAACTGTCTTTTGAACCCTTAGGTTTATGTACGCTAAATGATATTAGAATAAAGACGGTGTTCTTGGTGGCAATCTGCTCTGTGAGACAGATTTCCGAGTTGCATGCCTTATCCTGTAGAGAACCATTTCCGGTGTTGGATCAGAAAAAGTTGGTTCTGCAGCCGGTTCCTTCCTTCCTTCTTGCCTAAAGTTCTGTCAGTGTTTCACTGGAATCAGATGGTGACGCTCCCGGTGTTTTCAGGGGCAGGGGGAAAGGAGAAGGATCCCCTTCTGCACTGTTGGATGTCATATAAGTATTATGCAGGTACTTGAAAAGAACAGAGTCTTTTCGGAAGTCAGATCGACAGTTTATTTTGTATGGGGGAGTCTGTAAGGATGAAGTGGCTTCAAAAGACTCCATTTCACAGTGGGTGCGAGAAGCAATATCTTTGACTTATTTACTGCAGCATAAACAGCTACCTAGCGGGTCGCAAACACACTCAACTGGAGCGCAGGCTACTTTGTGGGCGGAGTTGAGGTTAGTAGTGCCAGGGGATATATGTAGGGCGGCAACCTGGTTGTCCCTGCATATCTTCGTCAAACATCATAGACTGGATGTTCAGGCCACAGGGAACAATCATTTTGGATCAGCAGTTCTTCAGGCCATCCTGGCGGGTCCCTCCCAGGGGTGGTACTGCTATGGTACATCCCACAGGTGCAGGACCCGACTGGAGGAGCAATAAGGAAGGTGAAATTAGGCCTTACCTGCAAATTCACGTTCCTTGAGTGAGTCCAGTCCAGTCCCGGTCCCACCCTTGGGTTTAGTTTTTTTCAGTACAACAATAGGGGTTCTGGTCCCAAAGAATCTCTACTCATTTGGGGCTGGATAACACTGTGGAGAAGCAGTGTGGAATAGTGTGGCACAGCAAAGAACCCTTGGCAGTTCAACTCGGTGTGGTCAGGATTGTTCATTAAAGGTATGGTGGTGTTGAGGTTCTACTGTGGTACGTGACCTCGCGCTCTCTCTCAGGCGGGGCTAGTTTGTTTTTCCTGTATGGGGGTAGGGCTTATTATATATAGTTAAATTTGTTCTGTAATTGTTACTTTCATAAGTCTGCTTTGTCAATAGGATACTGGCTCTGGTGGGATGTTCCACTGGTCTATATGCCCTGATGTCAGAGATTGTGACATGCTCAGTCTCCAAGCTGCTGGTGAGGTGACACTACCCACGGGGGTGGACTGGAGTGGACTCACTCAAGGAAAGTCAATTAGCAGGTAAGGCCTAATTCCTGTTCGTGTAACCAGGCTAGTCCCGGACCTCTGGGTTCCCTATCTCATCCAGCAGCTTTGGAGACTGAGAAAACTCCTCCTCTTTTTTATGATGTCACCGGTATATCCATTCGTGATCTGCCTCCTGCCATCAGTTACCTCAGTCTCCAAGCAGCTTGTGAGATAGGAGCCCGGGGTCCCGGGCTCTCTGGAGAGACAATTGAGTTAGTTTTGGGGGGTTTTCTCTGGTCTAAACTGCTGGGTTTACCCCGGGGGTAGGGCATCCTTTGCTGGACAGTACTGTCTCTTTAAGAGCTTTAGTGCAGGCGTCTCGCTTACCTTTTCCCCTGCCTCCTTCACTCCCTTTCATTTTGTTTGCCTTTTTCTTTCCCCTTCTTGCTTCGGCATTGCTGAAGCGGTTCTTTTTCTCTCTGTGGCAGTATCTGGGGGTTTGGCCACGATCCGCGACTGGAAACACATCTCAGACCGGCCTAGCCAGCGCCACACAGAAGGCTGCCTGTAAGCGCGCTGGCAGGCTCGGGACTCTCCCATCTGCGTTTCACGGAGCAGGCTGCGAGGGTGGACAGCTTTTCTCCGTGGCGGCTCAGCGAGGCACTGTGGTCCCTGCTTGTGCGTTACGCTGAAGCTCCATTGCACGCAGCGCTTCCAGGTAAGGGGGACTGACTTCAGCCGTTTCTGTCAGGTAATCTTTTTGGCGCGCTAATCCACGTGCCGGGCCTAGCCGCGTGGTGCCCGCGGCCCGGTTGACTGTTTCCCTTCTTCTGCCTGCTTTAACTCGGGGGGTCCTCCTTCGTTCTTGTTTACTACTCCGGAGCAGTTTTTTGTTTCGGTTTGCGATTTTGGCTACTCGGGTGTGAGCTCTTTAAAAAAAAAAAAAAAAGAAACAACCCCAACATCGATATCGGGAGTTCTTGTTTGGCTATTTTTCAGCAGCTCAGAGGAGAGCTTAGCCTCTGCCCCTACTCCTCCCAGCTGACATGTCTTCTAAACCACTTTGCCTCGTTTGTGGTTTAAGGAAGAGCTCCTCAGGCGTATGTAAGGCCTGTGTAAAAGATTCTGCTGGCATGGACCCCTCTAAATCTGACAGGGAGGAGGCCCACCTGGCGGACCCCGGCGGTCCCTCCACACCGGTGGTGGAGGCGGTCCGGGAGGAGCCGGTGGCAGGACCCTCTTCAGCACCGGATGTTGGTAGGCCTGCTGCTCCGCTGCCCAAGGACTGGACTACTATCTTTTCCAACGATTTCGTGATGTTTTTGCAAAACGCCTTTCTTGCTGGTCCACATCAGGGGCAGCGGCAGGAACCCATGGCGGGGCTAAAGAGAGCTGCCACGCCGTCCCTAGCCGAAGAGCCCGCCGTCCGGGCCAAGCGGCCACGGACTGAGACCTCCTCTGCGGCTTGTTCTGTGGCCTCTGAGGGTCAGTTGTCGGAGGAGGACGTCCGTGACTTAGATGCCGAAGAGGAGCTAGAGGAAGGCGAACTCTCTGAAAAGGAGGATCAGGCCAGGGTGGTTCGCGTGTTCCGAAAGGAGCTGCCTGCGCTAATAGCAGAATCCCTCAAAGTTCTCAATATGCCCGTTCCAGGTGCGACGGACGATGACACTCTGGAAGATCCTTTACTGCAGGTGTTCCGTAATTCTCAAAGGGCATTCCCCGTACACAGGGTCTTCAGGGAAATGATTCAGGAGGAGTGGAACGTCCCAGAAGCTCCGATGAAGGGGTCGCGAGTCACACCTAAATGACACAAGATTAGAAGTCCACGCACACGGCCTCCAGAAGGACTGCACTGTCTTTGCCAAACCCTCTTCAGCTCCCCACCGGCTCTGTGCTCCCCGATCGGGGTAGAGCACGCCTGAGCAGGCAGCAGCCATCTTAGCCTGCTCAGGAGACCTCCGGCCCAGTCGGGGCTGTGGGAGGCGGAGCCCTTAGGCAAAGGCACTCTCAAATGTCACCGAGTAACAGCTAAGCCAAGAAGTCTGCAATCACACCTGACCCCCAACTTGAACCCTCAGTCGTCTCCAGCGTACTGTCCGACCTCACAGCAAGTATACTTCAGCTCTCTAACCAAGAATTTCACTTAGCAGTTCAAAGCAATCCCACTTACTGCCATATATACTCTTACAGTTGTCTGTATAGCATTCTCACACACACACCTGACACCTGTTACATTTGCCTAACACTTACAGTTGCCTGTATTGCATTCTCATTTGCCTAACCCTTACAGTTGCCTGTATTGCATTCTCATTTGCCTAACCCTTACAGTTGCCTGTATTGCACTCTCATACCCTCACACCTGACTCTCTCCATTGGTCTTACTCTTACAGTTGTCTGTATAGCATTCACACACGCACACACACGTCATCTGTTATATTTTGCTATAGTCATTACTAGCCTTGTAACATACACCTCAATCAGTGATATCTTTGTTACCACCTAATAGTCTGCATACTGTACTGTAAAATTACCTGTATACTGTATTGTGTATTCTTACCACTGTATTGTGTATTCTTACCACTGTATTGTGTATTCTTACCACCCAAAACTCAATTACCACCTCATACTATATCCCAGAAACCAAAATGTCTCCCCACTTCATTACTCTCCTCAGTTTCTATCTCCTCACAGATTGGCTCGGAGCCACCATTGCCTACTCCCCCTCCTACAGTCTTATCCCCATCCTCAAAAACCATGGAAAGCAATGGGCAGGCAACCCTTTTCAGTATCCGACTAGGGAAGCGCACATCCGACACACCCACCTGATCCACATTGCAATACAGCAATCCAGCAACCTGAAGCAACACAAACCATCGCCCTCAAAAAACCTAAAATGTGCCCTTATAAATGCTCGATCAATTCGAAAAAAATGGCCTGTAATCCTAGACATAGTTACCCTCTATGATCTTGATGCTCTCATGATCACCGAAACCTGGTTATCTAAAGAAGACAATGTCCTTATCAACCAACTCATTCCACCAAACTTCACTATACACACAACCCACAGAGAAAACAAGAAAGGAGGAGGAGCACTCATACTCACCAAGTCTGAACTCCTCTTCAACATGACTAACTCCCATAGCACAAACAATCTGGACATAATCACCATAGCCAATAATCAATGCTCCATAAACCTGGTCTACCGAGCCCCCTCGAGCTCCCCAGACGATCTGCCCACTATATTGGATCTGGCCGCTGACACCAGCAACCCCAACACTCCCAACTGGATTATGGGAGACTTGAACCTCCCATCACTACAACAAAACCAATCCTCCTCACTCCTCAATGCCATCGAAAATCTTGGTTATAAACAAATGATCACTGAACCCACTCATTCCAAAGGAAACATTCTTGACATGGTATTTGCCCCACACCATGTCGCCGAGCAAAACAGCAACATTATAACATCGGTCACTGATGTCCCATGGTCTGACCATAAACTCATAAACCTACGAATCCCTCTGAACAACAGTCATAATTTGAACACCAGCAAACTCGCCAATACATCCAGAGTAACACGGGGCTTTCGACCTTTCAACAGAGAACTTATTCTGTCAAGTACCCAACCAATCCTCAACAACACATCACTCAACCTTGACGAGTCAATCGCTGCCTGGAACGACAGCCTCAACGCTGTTGCTCAACTACCAAACAAAAAGACCTTATCAGGGAAAAGAACCTCTGCACCATGGTTTTCCCCGGAACTACGGGCCTCTCTTACGCACCTACGAAGGCTAGAAAAACGCTGGCGCCGCTCACTAGCTACCAACGACCACGAAGCCTACATTCTTCACCTCTCAACTCACCGCGAGGCAATCGCAGCCAGAAAGAAGCAATACCACTCAGATATGCTCAAGAGATCATTGAACAAACCACGCGACCTTTTCAACCTGGTTAAGTCACTATCAAAGGAACCATCTTCTGAACAAAATAACGATATCCACCCGCAAGAATTCGCTGATTACTTGCAATCAAAACTCCTACAGACAGATGAACTCTCAAAAAGCAATATACAAGAAACGACCTGCCCAACATCCCTATCCGCACTTCACACGCCTTCTTCTAAACACATTGAAGACACCATCTCCTCACTCAACACGACCACTGCACAAACCGATCCCTGCCCAGCCTTTTGGATAAAGGACCTGCGGGGTGACTTTAGCACCTTCATTGCAAGAATCATGAACCTCTCTTTCACTACTGGCGCCTTCCCATCTGCATTAAAACTCACATCCATCAGGCCACTACTGAAAAACGCTAAACTGGATCCAAAACGGCCAGACTCCTACAGGCCAATAGCCAGTATCCCCCTCTTAGCAAAGATCTTTGAGAAAGAGGCACAGCGCCAAATCCAAGACCACATCGACTCCGCAGCCCCTCTAGACTATTCTCAACACGGTTTCAGAGAATTCCACGGCGTCGAGACACTGCTTACCACCCTCTTCAATGATATTCTCAATACCATAGACAACATCCGACAAGGCGTCGTGCTAATCTTCTTGGATATAGCAGCAGTGTTTGACTCGGTAAATCACGAGATTCTCCTCGGTCGACTGGAAGGAAAAGGCATTTGCAACTCAGCACTTGAATGGTGTAAATCATACCTCGACACCAGAATGCAATACGTCAAATCCGCAACAGGAGAATCAAAACTCTTCCATCAAAGACAAGGCGTTCCGCAGGGGTCCTCACTCTCATCCCTCTTGTTCAACGTCTATATGCAGCCTATCTGCGATATCATCAGGTCCTTCAATGTGAAATGTATGATATACGCTGACGATATCCTACTCTACATGCCATTTTCCACAATGCAAATGGACTTACTGCCTATAACAAACTGCTTCGATGCAGTATCACAATGGCTCCTGTCACAGAACCTCCGCATTCAGCATAAGAAAACTGAGGTTCTCTTTATCACAAGAGACCCCAACTTCACCCCACCACCACATATAAGTGTCAAGGGAGCTGACCTAGGCACCAAGGATACAATAAAATACCTCGGAGTCACACTAGACCATAGGCTCGACATGAAATCACACATAAACAATATCGTAAAATCTGTATACTTCAAAATACGCACTCTTAGACACCTGCGTCCCCTACTAGACCACGAAGACTTCAGAACCATCTACCAAGCACTGATACTGCCGCACTTCGACTTCGCCAATTCCATTCTACAAGGACTCCCACAATCCACAATAAGCTCCCTGCAACTCGCAATGAACACCGCTGCCAGGGTTCTTCTAGGAGCGGCCAGAAGTGAACACATTACACCTATCCTCAAAGAGCTCCATTGGCTCCCTATACACGGAAGACTTACATTCAAAACCCTCCTTCTCACATTCAAGGCCTTAAATGGTTTATCGTCCACATCACTTACCAAACTCATCCAATCCGTCCCATCAAATAGAAATAGGAGACATGCAGCATTAAACTCACTAACAACCCCAAAGGCTATAACAACGTGCAGCCTATCAACATCAAACAGAGCTTTCATGTTTAGCGCACCAAAATACTGGAATGATCTCCCACCTGATCTCCGCGCCATAACCGACCTAACCCAGTTCAGAAAGGCCCTTAAACTGCACCTTTTCATCAAATACTACCCTACATGAACCGTAACATAACAGCCTCACCCTATTATAATCCACAATATCCCTCTTGTTCCAAGCATCACTGCTAATTTTATGTAAATAGTTCGAGCATGCTATCTAGCTAATAGATTATATACTCCATGTAAATAGTTCTCCCATGTTATCCAAGTTGATACTCCTGTTATATGTAATACCAAACAGCCTGTTGTTCTGGTTCCTTTCTGTTATTTGTAAACCGCGCTGATGTCAAAGAGTGCGGTATATAAGAAGTTGAAATAAATAAATAAAATATAAAAATGGGCCGCCTGTATCCCTTGCTGGATCAGGATAAGGAGGTGTTTAAGTCCCCCAAGGTTGATGCCGCCGTCGCAGCGGTTACTAAGAAAACTACCATCCCCGTGGAGGGTAGTGCAGCTCTCAAGGATCCGCAGGATTGGAAATTGGAGGTGCTCTTGCGGCAGGTTTTTGATGTCAATGCCTTGTCCCTCCAGGCCGCCATGTGTGGGGCCTGGGTGGCTAGAGCCTGTCTCCGCTGGTCCCAGCGGGTGCAGGGTGACCAGGAGGCTGAAGGGCCTGGTGAACTAGCCAAGTTAGAATCGGGAGCGGCCTACTTGGCCGA
The DNA here is from genome assembly GCA_033557465.1 of Ichthyophis bannanicus. Taxonomy (NCBI): domain Eukaryota; kingdom Metazoa; phylum Chordata; class Amphibia; order Gymnophiona; family Ichthyophiidae; genus Ichthyophis; species Ichthyophis bannanicus. The sequence goes on from JAWIIG010000071.1 coordinate 367,235, forward strand.
CCTGCAGTATGACCTGATGCGTAGTCTAGCCAACAGCATGGCTTCCGCTGTAGCGGCCCGCCGTTACTTGTGGCTTCGTAACTGGGCGGCGGACGCTTCTTCCAAGGCTCGTCTAAGCAAACTTCCCTTTAAAGGAAGTCTGTTGTTTGGCGAGGACTTGGAGAAGTTGGTCAAAGATCTGGGCAAGTCTAAAGGTGGCAAGCTACCCGAGGATAAAGCCAAGCCGGCCCGTCCCTTTCAGGGGGGTAGAGGCCAGCCCTGTGATTTTCGGCGGTTTCGGTCACAGAGATTCTTTCCCAGTCAGAGGAGCCGTTACCCTAGTAAGAACCAGGGTTTCCGGGGGTTTCGAGGAGCGGGACGAGGTTTTGGTCCTTCCTCGTCCTCTGCCTTCCCGGTCAAAAAGCCACAATGAGATACGGGGGGCCCAGGCAAGCTTGGTGCCGGTGGGAGGACAGTTGCAAGACTTTTATCCTGCCTGGGTCCGGGTAACGTCAGACCAGTGGGTCCTAGACGTGATTCGCGAAGGTTATGTGTTGGAATTGCGGAAGCCCGTCCGTCCGGCCTTTGTGCGGTCCCCCGCAAAGTCGCCTTCCAAGATCGCGTCCATGCGAGCTACCGTTCAAAGGTTGTTACAGCTCAGGGCTATCGTGCCGGTTCCCCCAGACCAATGCGGAGACGGTCGATACTCCATTTACTTTGTGGTTCCGAAGAAGGACGGAGGTGTCCGTCCCATCCTCGACCTCAAAGGGGTGAATCGGTGTCTCCGCGTGTCGCATTTCCACATGGACACACTTCGCTCGGTGATAGTGGCGGTCCAAAAGGGGGAGTTTCTTACCTCCCTAGATTTGTCGGAGGCGTATCTTCACATTCCCATCCGACAGGACCACCATCAATTTCTCAGATTCGCTGTGCCGTTCGGGCATTTTCAATTTCGCGCCCTGCCGTTCGGTTTAGCAACGGCTCCACACACCTTCACGAAAGTCATGGTGGTGGTGGCGGCAGCCCTGCGGAGAGAAGGTATTCTAGTACACCCGTACCTCGACGACTGGTTGATTCGAGCGAAGTCGCGTGCCGAGAGCATGTCCGCCACAGCTCGGGAGGTGGCTTTTCTGGAGGAACTCGGCTGGGTGGTCAACTTGGCGAAGAGTCATTTGACGCCTTCGCAGAACCTCGAATATCTCGGAGCTCGCTTCGACACAAAGCTCGGGAAGGTGTTCCTCACGTCCGTCCGGGCGCGGAACCTCCGCCGTCTGGTGGCTCGGTTCCTGCGTCTCCGCATGCCGTCGGCCTGGAGTTATTTACAGTTGCTGGGGACGATGGCCGCGGCCATAGAGACGGTGCCCTGGGCGAGAGCACACATGCGACCCTTACAACGGGCCTTACTCCGCCGGTGGTCGCATCAAGAGGATCCGCTGTCCCGGACTCTCCCCTGTCCGCTTGTGACACGCCGGTCACTCCGGTGGTGGCTGTGTCCGACCTCCCTAGCGAGGGGCCAGCCGTTGGTGGCTCCGTCTTGGGTCACAGTGATGACCGATGCCAGTCTCTCCGGCTGGGGTGCGCATTGTCAAGGCCGCTTCGCACAAGGGGTCTGGTCTCCACAAGAAAGGACCTGGTCCATCAACCGGCTGGAGTTGCGGGCAATCTTCCTAGCGCTCCTAGCGTTCCAGTCATTGCTTCAGGATGTGGCGGTTCGCGTGTTTTCCGACAATGACTCCGCGGTGGCCTACGTCAACAGACAGGGGGGCACCACCAGCATTCCGCTGGAGGACGAGGCAGCGGTTCTGTGCGCTTGGGCGGAAGAGAATTTACTGGCCCTGTCAGCGGCGCATGTGGCCGGGGTCAACAATGTGCAAGCGGACTTTCTCAGTCGCTTTCGGGTGGACCCGGGGGAATGGAGCCTCCATCCCGAAGTCTTCCAGTTGCTCGTCCGCAGATGGGGCTTGCCAGCCATGGACCTCATGGCGATGTTCACCTCGGCAAAGGTGGATCGCTTCTTCAGCAGACGACGGGAGCGCATGTCGGAAGGTCTCGATGCTCTCAGCCAGACTTGGCCGCCGGACCAGCTCCTGTACGTCTTCCCTCCGTGGGTTCTAGTCGGCAGGGTTCTTCAGCGGGTGCAGCTGTACCACGGACGCGTCGTCCTGATTGCCCCAGATTGGCCGCGCAGACCTTGGTACGCGGATCTGGTGAGACTACTGGTGGCGAAGCCGTGGAGGCTTCCAAATCGCCCGGACCTTCTGTCGCAGGGGCCTCTTCTCATGCCGCACGTGGATCGATTCTCGCTTACGGCCTGGCTCTTGAGCGGGCACGGTTACGACAAAGAGGCTACTCGGCCTCCGTTATCTCCACCCTGTTGAAAGCCAGAAAAAGGTCTACGTCCTTAGCCTACGTGAGAGTCTGGCGTGTTTTTGAGGCTTGGTGCTCGGACCGGCGGTATGTGGCTTTGCGGTCCTCCATCCCTCAAATCTTGGATTTCCTTCAGCATGGTCTCGAGAAAGGTCTAGCTCCTGCGTCCTTGCGCGTGCAAGTCGCCGCTCTGTCATGTTACAGAGGGAAAATCGGGGGACAATCGCTTGCATGTCACGGTGATGTTAAACGCTTCCTCCGGGCAGGGTCGCTCCTGCGGCCTCCGTCGTGTCCTGTGGTGCCTCAGTGGCATCTTCCCTCCGTCCTTGACGCCTTGCAGGGCGAGCCCTTCGAGCCTCTCTCCCGGGCGTCTCTTAAAGATCTCACTTTGAAGGTGGTGTTTCTCGTGGCGATTTGTTCAGCAAGGAGAATTTCTGAATTGCAGGCTCTTTCTTGCAGGGAGCCCTATTTGGTATTTTTTTCGTCAAAGGTGGTTCTCCGCACGGTCCCTTCTTTTCTCCCTAAGGTAGTTTCCCCCTTTTCATATGAATCAGGAAATTTCCTTGCCAGTCTTTTCGCGCCGCTCGGCGGACTATGGTGGCAATTTTCACAGTTTAGATGCTCGTCAGGCCTTAAAGAAGTATCTTGCTTGGACAGCTAGTTTCCGCAAGTCGGATAGACTCTTCGTTCTCTTTGCCGGTCCGCGGAGGGGCGAAGCTGCTTCCAAAGCATCCATAGCCCGGTGGATTAAAGAGGCTATTGCATCGGCGTATATGCTCAAAGGCAAGTCGGTTCCGAGTGGCCTTCGGGCTCATTCCACCAGGGCGCAAGCGTCTTCCTGGGCGGAGTTTCGGTGGATTCCGCCATTGGAGATTTGCAAGGCGGCCACGTGGTCCTCCTTAAACACCTTTGCCAGACATTATTGCCTGGACGTCCAAGGGGCAGCTGATACTGCCTTCGGATCCGCTGTGCTTCAGGCTGGTGTTTCGGGACCCTCCCATACTTGACTGGCTTACTGCTCTGGTACTTACCCAGAGGTCCGGGACTAGCCTGGTTACACGAACAAGAAGGTGAAATTAGACTTACCTGCTAATTGTAGTTCCTGGAGTGTAGCCAGGCTAGTCCCGTATCCCTACCCTGGAGCTATCCTATGTATCTCGCATGAAGAGTTTGCCTCACGAGTCTTGATGGCATTTACTGGTAAGAATTCATTCTGTTTTTTGCGGTCACACGGGCTCTGGGGGGAGCGTACCTAGCTGTCTTTCTGTGGAGCCTTCTTTCCTCCTTGCTCTTAGGGGGAAGCCTGCGTCTCTTAAAGTTACTGATATCAGAGCATTCTGATCTGTTTGTACATATGTTACTAGCTTAATATAGCGGGTTAAGTCAAATTCTTTTTAGTGTTTACACGCTTACTTGTGTCTCCGGTGAGTCTGCTTTGTCAATAGGTTACTGATGGCAGGAGGCAGATCCCGAATGGATATACCGGTGACATCATAAAAAAGAGGAGGAGTTTTCTCAGTCTCCAAAGCTGCTGGATGAGATAGGGAACCTAGAGGTCCGGGACTAGCCTGGCTACACTCCAGGAACTACAATTAGCAGGTAAGTCTAATTTCACCTTTCATCTTTTTGTGTACATCCTCCACTCCAGGAACTTGCAAGTATGATCAGGATCTGTCTCAGCCCTGCTGTCCTTCTTAAGATGGCAGGATGAGATCCAAGTCTGAGGGATCATAAGGCCATCCTATGTGCCCTACAAGTTTCTTAGTCTCTCCTTTAAATCAGAAATAGGTCTTCAGTTTCTGGAGCAGGACTGAAAACCATGGGCAGAGCAACATAAAGGTTATAATAGACTATATTAGGGCAGACTTTGAGACCAATGAAAAGTGCTGTGCTGTGTTCATTGACCTCTCCCCAGCTTATAACACTGTCTGGCACTGTGGGCTGCTCCTAAAGCTGTAGAACTGTCTCCAGGATCCCTATATGATAAGAGTAATACAAAACAATCATCACAAACTGTTTAGACAATGGAACACCACCAGCTCAGAATCCTTAAGAAAGGTGCTCCTCGAGAATTGATCTTGGATCCTGTTCTTTTCAGCTTTTATACTGCTGATGCTCCACAAATCTTGGGAATGAAATCTCTTTATGCAATGACTTGCCTGTTCTCTACACCAACAGTTCTAGAGAACAGTTACAACAGTCTGTAGGAGAGACATTGAAACCAGGCCCCTTGGTCTCCTGTGATATCATGAAAACAACCAAGAAATCAAATCCTTCCTATGGAATGCTGGGGCAGAACCAGATCATTCCTCTGTCCTTTCTCCATGCCAGATCCTTTCTCTCCACTCTCCATCTCAAAAAGAACCAAAATTAAATTACTGAAATATAAAGGAAGATTGTAAAGCTACTTTTGAGATCGTCTTGCTAGACCAGTTCAGACAAGTGACTTGTGTTCCCCTACCAGCAGATGTGGAGGCAGAGCAAAAAATTCTAGAGGCTTCTTATGAAATCACCATGTCAGGATCAGCCTGAGCCACTAGGGGCAAAACCAGTATTTCTTTGTCTCCAGCAGATGTTATATGTATGTTTATCAGCTCTGGTGAAAATCTGAATTTTATAAAGAGATTTTATAGCCTTCCTATAGTCAGTTAGGTCATTGATGGCTGGTATAGTGATGGGCAGTTCATTCCATAGTGGGGGAATATATATGGAGAAGTCTCTTTTGCAAGTAGATTGTCTGACCTTCGTCTTGCTTGTTGGGATTTCCAAGTTGTTGTTACTAGATATTCTTCTTGTTCTGGTCTGTGTGTTTTCTTGATCATTGACTGAAGGATAGACGTTGATAAGTTGATGATTATCTTGAATATTATTAGTAGGTCAGTAAACCGTGTAAATGCCTTTAGAATACATAACAACATGGAACAGAACAGGAAGGATAACTATTATATAATTGTGCCCCCTGTGTATGGGTTGTATATATCTAAGTTTACTCGCTGTTTGAGGAGGGGTTTCTGAGGAAGGAGTTTCCCCTTAACTGATACTATTGAAAAGCACAGCACACATCTCTCACTAATGTCAGCAGTTATAAAATTACCCCCCAAAGGGACTTACCCAAAATCAAAAGGAGTGTTGGGGTGGTTAGATTTGAACCCTGCCCTCACTAGGCCACACCTTCCCTTTCATCAGCAAGTGCTCCTCATCTTTAATTCTGATAGAATTTCATACTCTCGCAGTGATGGTGAGGAAAATCTTGGATACGATTCTGAGGGGAGAAGGTGTTGAAGGGCTAAGCAGTCATCCTGCAAGACGGTCACTGGAGTCTCCTAAATCAACCTTAATACTAAGGGACCTCATAATGTGCAGCTTCTTGAAAATATATCTGGTTAATATGAAACAATCACAGCTTTCCTCCTTCTTAAGTGATTCAAGTTCTTTATTATAAAAATGTATGACTTGTTCAATTACCAAAATACTTAAAGTCAGATATAATGACCCCCCTGGTCACTCTGATTTATGATGGACGGCAGTAGTAGATCCTTTCTCCGCTTCCCCATCATTTTCTACTCCCTGAGAGCTACTGCTGTCTGTTTTTCAGTCAATAGAAAGGAAATAGAACTCATTTTTCATGTTTATTCCTGAAAACAGGCTATGAAGGAATCAATCCTGATATATTATCAAAGATTAAACAAGAGGAAGAGCCGAATGTCTGGGATCTCCAGGAGTCAGGAGAAAGAGCAGTTACTGACTCATATTCAGGTGAGTAATAATAAATACTATACTGTGTAATAGGAGATATTGCAGAGTACAGCTGAGTAATGCTAATTTACTTACCTGCAACCTCCCATATGGAGAATATAAGCCCTCACAGATAGGTGATGCCATTCAATGGAACCCAGGAGAATAAGCATGTTCAAGTCAGGACCAGGAGAATAACCATAGGGGGTCATTCTGTACCCTGAATAGTGGGGTTGGATGTACAAACTCTGCTCAGCCCCAGAATGCTATTCCAGTGCCAGTGCTCCCCGTATGTACGGAGCAGGGAGCACTAGACGTGGACAGGAGGGGGTAGAGCCATGTGTTGGGACGTACAGAGACCATTCAGGTCAGGCCTGTGTACGTCCTTCAGTGCGAAGACGGATGCCTGCCGTATTCCTCCTCGAGAGGGGAATAAGTGCCAGGTAATCCAGCAATCACTTCCTGTAGCGCGCCCCCCACCCCCTCCAGCGTGCTGCTGTGTGAGAGCTCATGCTGCCTGACCCTGGCTTTGAGGGCTCCCACCAAGGGTCAGACAGTGGTGTGCTGGGGCCGCACTAGGACCAGGCATTCAGCAGCTCTGTCTGTCTCAGTGCCATGGCGATGGGACACCAGTGCACCAGCATGCCGGCCGGAGTGCTGTGGACAGGCAGCCCATGGGACGTCCCCTGCTCAGGAATACGGAGTTCCCCTAGACATCTTTGTCCAATTCTGCCATTGCAGGTACGTCCGGGCCCCGCGGTGGCAGAATTGGGTCCACCTCCCGCATGTCTGTTTTATGTCCGCCTATGTGGGCGGACGTTCGGGAACCGGAATGTGCCTCATAGTGTTTATTTATTTATTTAACCAGTTTTCTATAGCGCCTTATCCTTCAATCAAAGCGGTAGGCAACGGAGGGTTAAGTGGCTTGCCCGAGGCCACAAGGAGTGCCCATAGGACTAGAAACCCCAGTCCCTCCGGCCTGAGATTGCTGTCCCCAGGTGGGACTTGAACCCCTGGCCCTCCGGCCTGAGGTACCTTGTCCTAACCACTAGGCCACTCCTCTTTACAAGAGGCTCTGCCAAACATGGAGGGCCCGATATTCCATTTCCCCATTCTGACAGTCTCTGAAACAGGAAAGGATAATCCCGTTCTTTCTCGCTTGTCACTTGGAACATAGCTGCTTGATATGAGCAGAGATACCAAGGCTGAACCATCCCAGAGAGTGAACTTGTTCTCCACACAGTGGCTAAAACTATGTGCCGAGGTTTCACAGCACCTGGACTGGCACTGGGGGAGGCAGTACACAGGAAGCTGGGCTCAGATTACTTCCCACTGGCTGGGCTGCTTGATTTTTCTTCTCTTGGGCTTGTCTCCTATGAAAGCAGTGGTCAGGATCAGAGCACTGGTACTGAGGCTCTAATGCTTGAGGGAAGGGGCTCAAAGAGTGTGAGTGATGAAGCCTTCAAATGAGGGGGACACACTCCTTACAAGTGAGACTTGGCACCTCTGCATGGAAAAAATCTTTTGGTTTATTGTCGGATCATGTTTTTATTTTTTTTTAACTCTTTATATTTCGAAGATTAAATAGATCAGTACAAACACTTGGAAAACTTAACACAACAAAGGATCTATGAACCCTGGGGCACACCGCTAATCACCTTCCTTTCATCCGAGTGAGTTCCATTTACCATCACCTTCTGTCCTCTGTCAGTCAACCGATTTCTGATCCAGTTCACCATCTTGATCAGCATTTTAATTTAAATGCCAGGAGCAGTATTTAAATTAATAGCTATATTCAGCATTACTATAGGTGTAATCAACGCTGCTGAATATACTTAGGGCCCGATTCCGTCCCACATGTAGATCCCCTTTGTGCGTCCGGTTTGAACCGGACGCACAGAGGGGATCGCGATTCTGATCCCAGGAGGCATGTCTAGCCCCACAGGATAAAATCGTGAACAGTCCTGCATGTGTAGGCTGGGACTGCGATTCAGTCCAGCTGGCACGTGCAAGACTGCTCCCAGCTAACTCAGTCAAGGCTCCTGCAACCCGACCCCCGATCTGGTCTCCTAAGGCCAGGGTCGGGCTTCAGGGAATGTCCCCTGGCCCCTCCTGACTTCATGATTCCAGGCCTCCAGTTCCTGAGGCAGCAAAACAGCCCCACAACATTATGGGTGTTCTGTTCCTTTATGCCTCATTTCTATGCTTGTAAATGCATCGTTGGTCTGCCCTGCGAAAGAGTGCATGGTTTGGTTTCATCTGTCTACAGAACATTTTATCCAGAAGGTTTCTCAAGGTGGGTTTGGGCAAACATCAGGCATGCCTTTCTATGTCTGTCTTTGAGTAGTGGAGTCCTCCTTGGCCTTCGCCCATGAAGTCCATCTTTGTTTAGGGCATAGCTCATGGTGTGGATTGAAACCACCACTCTAGATTTCTCCAGGTCAGCCTTAAGCCTTTTGGATTTTCTATGTGGTGTTTTTCCAACAGTCCACACTAACCTTCTAAGACTTCTTTTCCTCTTCCCACATATCCTGGGAGGTTCTTGACAGTTCCATTAGCAGAAAACCTCTTAATAGCATTGTGAACTGTAGAGACAGGAATCTGAAGGTCTTTGGAGTTGGCCTTGTACACCTTTGAAATTTGATGTTTGGTGATAATGGCTTTTCTGACGGTCTCAGGCAGCTCTCTTGTCTTTACCAAAAAGCAGTTAATTGTTATAATAAATAAGCAACAGGGTCTCAGATTATCATGGGGCTTTAATTCAGACTCCAGCGTGTCCAATATATTTGCACCCTCTAACATCAATGACCCTTTCTTATGTCGCTTAAACTGTGTTCTGACTCAATCAACCAGTTTACTTAAATTGAAATGTAAAGCAGTGCTTAACTTTGACATGTTGTACCCAACACCATACTTCAGCGCCTTGTCTGCGTTTTACTATGGTGAAGTTACTTCAGGGGGTTTCCTTTGAAAGCACTGGTAACAAAATGAAAAAATCTAACTTCTTAATCGCAATCTCTTCATGCTCTACTTAAAAATCTCAATCTAAATTTGTGTATTATAACATAAATCACTAGACAGTTAACACTGCTAAAATCCTTTACCTCAATTATGTGCGTGGTTGATTCTTTGTTGCAAATTTTCTATGAGCCCATCGGCTTCTCAAAGCAACGACGCACTTACGGATTAGCTATCACCAGTGCCACCTTTATAGCATTGATCACTTTGAACTATTCAACAATGCGAAAATCCTTTGCCTCAGTTGTATATATAGTTGATTCTCGTTGTTCGTGGATCAGTAGAGTCTTCCAGTTCAACCTGCTTCGATGTTCGTTCATTCACACTCTAAAAGGGCGTATCGTTTTACCAACATATATTAAAGAGCACGGGCATTGAATGCAATAGACTACAAAACTAGATCCGCAAGATGTTCTATTTTTCAATTGATATGTTATTTCATGATGTTGAAATTGGGCAATTTCCAAGGAGATGTCACAGATTTTACAGACACCACGTTTTTTATGTCCATTAATAATTTCTGCTTGTTGATTTAGTAAAGGTCGCAAAGAAAATAGAAGCACCTTTAGTGAATCATTGTTTGGAGTATAGCCACAAATTTGAAGAGCTACGTTTTTGTTTAGATCAAATTGTTGCGGGCTGTAATGGCAAATCACAAGATCAGACTCTACTGATCCGCGAACAACGATGGATTTATAATTTGCAGTCAGTCACTCCTGCTGGCTTAAATGCCCAAATAGACTGGAGTGTATGTATATAAGGGACAACAGATAGGAAGTAAATTTAAGTTAAATTTAGACAAATTAATGATTAAATACAGCAGAATAGTTCGCAGGGATGATAATCTGAGACCCTGTTGCTTATTTATTATAGAAATCTATAACAATCAACTGTTTAGCAATATCGGTACTGCTATAACATCACAATCTCGAGGATAATATTAGAGTTTAACAGGTTTAATTCACTCTACAAGGTGACCATATTAGTGGTTTGTTTACCAAAGAGCAGACACAGTCAAAGTAAAGCAATGGGGCCCAGTGGCCACACAAACCCAGCCTCATCAGTGCATGCTTTTACCTGCAGGAAGATTGGGCAATATGCAAATAGTCTATTTATCCTTGCAAGTGATTTTTTGAAAAGCTCCTCATTATGGGGGACATCCTCACTATTCGGCCCCCTCTATATTTCTGGCTAACCTCCCCGTACGAACAAGGTGTTTGTACGGGGAGGCTAGATGGGACCGGGAAGGGGGTGGAGTTAGGGCGGGCAGTGGGCGGTCTACGGCCATGGACATACAGGGCCGATTCTGATGTCAGCTCTATACGTCCAGGGCCGGTGGGCTGAACAGGGACTTATTTCACCTCTGAGGTTGAATACGTTCCCCAGACAGCAGAGGATGGCTGGCCTGGGCAGTGGAAGGGCTCGGAGAGGGTGCAGGTGATTCCTCACAACCCAACCCTGGCCTTGGGAGACCTGATCGGGAGTCGGGCTGCAGGGAATTGCAGAGTACATCAGCGGCTGGGGATCGTGGCTCCAGAATGGAGCCGCAGTGCCGTGGCAACCAGATGCCATGGCGCCATGGCTCTATTCAGGAACCTTTGAGGTAGCCAGGTAGAGGCCTGTACGTACAGGCCGACCGGAATCAGGTCCCAGCCTGCACGTACAGGCCTAGTTGTGATTCTGATCCCACGAAGCCAGACGTGCCCCACGGGATCAGGATCGCGTCTGCCTCTGTGTGTCTGATTCCGATCGGGTGCACAGGGGCATGGATGTCCTGAACAGAATGCGTCCCTATGCATATATTTACAAAACAGTGTTTAATATTTAAACATGTGACATCCAAATATGAATTTATCTTGCACTGTTCTTGGAGGGATGGTATTGAAATGATAAGATTTGAGTTTAATAAACAAAATCTTGGGGGATGGGGGGCTTGTGGTCTAAAAGCTAACTGCAAAGGAGTGCAGTGTGGAGGTTTTGCCTAGGACTCCTAATATACTTGCAACTGTCCTGCAATAATGCAGTTTTCCTGAGATACGCAGGGCCTCTGAGCTGCAGGTTTTTCTCCTGAATTTCCTTCTAATGGCTCTTCACAGGAATAGTTTGAGGCCACCTGTGCTAAACCATAGAATTTTCTATCACAAAACCCATGATGTTATTGTGTGATCCCAGAAAATTAATTTCCAGGATCATTAGTAGCTTTCCATAGTCATTAATGCATCGTTAATGTCTTCTGTTTGTATCCTGCAGATAATCAGGCCATACAGGAACAAAAGAAGGAAGAGAATCGAGAAGAACCTCCTGTAGAAATGGAACAGTCAGGAAATGTCTCTGAGAATATTTCCCATAGGACTGAGAGGAAAAACACAAGGAATCATCAGCAGGAATCAGGGAAGGAGCAGAGAGACCCGGCAGGAGACTCACCTGACGGAGTCACTGAGTGTGAGAGAAGTGACAGGGAGCTCACAGACATCCCTGAGCACCAGATACACCTGAGAGCAGAGAGATCTTTCCCAAATAACAGCAGTGACCAAATGACTTCTAAACACCACCAGGGAGAGAGGAAAGGGAAGAAATTCTGTCTGTGTAACACCTGTGGAGAGAGTTTTAATAAGAAATATGATTTATTATTGCACCAGAGGACGCACAGTGGGGAAAAACCCTTTTCATGCTCTCAGTGTGGAAAATGTTTCAAAGAGAAGTTAACCCTGAAATTACACCAGAGAATTCATACTAAAGGGAAGCCACTTCCCTATATTGAATTTAGCAAAGGTTTCTGTCATAAGGAACTATTAATTACAAACCAAAGAACACACACTGGAAAAATGTCTTTCAAAAGAAAAATATTTCTGAAATCTCATTACTTCAAGCAATTCTTAAGAAAGACCCAAAATTCATACATAAGAGGGAGAAATATTTCACCTTTGAAATTAGAGAAAAGCTTCACTGGTCAATCAGAGCCAATAATTATCCAGAGGAGCCACACTGGGGAGAAACATTATACCTGTTCTGACTGTTATAAAAGCTTCTTGTATCTGTCACAAATCAAGAAACACCAAATGAGCCACAGTGGAAGGAAACCCATTTGGAGAAATTGCCCCCGAAGGAAAACCTTTACATGTATTGAGTACAATAAGAGTTTCATTCAGTCATCGCATCTTAAAAGCCATCAAGTGATCCACAGTAAAAAGAAACCTTTTACATGTACTGAGTGCAACAAGGGTTTCACCCACTCATCGTCTCTTAAAAGCCATCAAATGATCCACAGTGGAATGAAATCTTTTATATGTACTGAGTGCGACAAGGGTTTCACCCATTCATCGTCTCTTAAAAGCCATCAAAGGATCCACAGTGGAATGAAACCTTTTATATGTACTGAGTGCAACAAGGGTTTCACTCAGTCATCGCATCTTAAAAGCCATCAAATGATCCACAGTGGAAAGAAACCTTTCACGTGTACTGAGTGCAACAAGAGTTTCACTCACTCATCGAATCTTAAAAGCCATCAAAGTATCCACAGTGGAAAGAAACCTTTTATATGTACTGAGTGCAATAAGAGTTTCACTCACTTCTCGACTCTTAAAAGCCATCAAATGATCCACAGTGGAATGAAACCTTTCACATGTACTGAGTGCAACAAGGGTTTCACCCACTCATGGAATCTCAAAAGCCATCAAATGATCCACAGTGGAATGAAACCTTTTACATGTACTGAATGCAACAAGAGTTTCACTCAGCCATCGCATCTTAAAAGCCATCAAAGGATCCACAGTGGAAAGAAACCTTTCACGTGTACAGAGTGCAACAAAAGTTTCACTCAGTTATCGCATCTTAAAAGCCATCAAATCATCCACAGTGGAATGAAACCTTTCACATGTACTGAGTGCAACAAGGGTTTCACCCACCAATGGAATCTCAAAAACCATCAAATGATCCACAGTGGAATGAAACCTTTTACATGTACTGAGTGCAACAAGGGTTTCACCCACCCATGGTATCTCAAAAACCATCAAATGATCCACAGTGGAATGAAACCTTTTACATGTACTGAGTGCAACAAGAGTTTCACTAGGCCATCGCATCTTAAAAGCCATCAAATGATCCACAGTGGAAAGAAACGCTTGCTGTAAACTATCTCGATGAGATGGTTTACAGCCAGCACTGAAAAAACTGGCAAAATGGACATACGTTGATTCTGTGGTAAAGATCTGGAAACAATGACTCACCTCATTGTTGGCTGTGAAGTTCTGACGACAGAAAATTTCAGTATAGAAAGGCACAATAAAGTAGTGTGCCTTATCCAGGTGAAACTCTGTAAGCACTACAATATTGCTGTGTCTGAAAAGCACTGGGATCATGACCCTAAGAGAATGAAGAGATTATGATCACCTGGGATATTCTCATCCCGAACGATAAAAAGCTGGATGCGAGGAAGCCAGATATAGTGGTAAATGAGAAAAACACCAGAACGACATTGATTATAGAAGTGTCAGTTCCAAGCGACTATTCAGTGAATCATGTTGAGAGGCAGAAAATCTTCAAGAACCAAGAAATGCATTTGGAGACCAAGAAAATGTGGCAGAAAGATACAGAATTATTTCCCATTGTGTTGGGTGCCATCGGCTTAATTAAGAGGAACTTCCAAGCACACCTTGATAAATTACCCATACATGTAAATCTTATGAACTCCAGAGGGTGGCTCTCTTTAGCATGATCCAAGTACTACAACGAGCATTAGCAATAAATTTGAGAAACTGAGATCATATTCCACATACACTGCCCTAGAAGTGAGGCTCACGGCTTTCATGGTATGCGCAAAAGAAAAGCTTTCCAAAGTACTGAGTACAACAAGAGTTTCACTCACTCATCGCATCTTAAAAACCATCAACTGAAGTGGAAGGAGCCTATTGGCGGGAGATTCCATTTAAATGCATCTTGCGAGCCCACTTTTCCCCGAGGCGTGCACTACGTAGTCGTCTTACGGTATACGGCGGATGTCCGAAATGCCCCTGTCCGTTATCAGATTTGGGCTACATGTGGTGGGGCTGTCCCCATATACGTCGCTACTGGTTTCGGATTGCACATTATTTGGGGGTTATTTTACAGCAGCAGGTTTGCTGGACGGGGCAATTGGTGGCATTGGATCAGATGGGACCACTCCGCCCGAAGGGCCGATGGCAGCAACTATTGATACGGAAGGCATGTCTGGTGGGGAAGACTCCGGTGCTGCGGCGATGGTTGGAGCCGGCGGCCCCTTCTTTCTGGGAGTGGCGCAATGGGCTCCATCAGTTTATGCTCTTGGAGCAGAGGAGTGCGCAGCGTCACCCCCGGAGTTGGGCTTCCTTTCTTTTAGTGTGGATGCCCTACATTCAAACACTCCGGCCTAAATCGCGCAGTGCTGTTTTGAGTTTGGAGTAAGGTGCTGAGGAGCTCCTAGAGGGCCTCTGCTGCAAAATGAGATATGTGCCCCCTGTGGTCGTGGGAGGGGAGGTGGAGGGGAGGGGGATGGGAGGGGGGTAATTAGGAAGTTTCAAAAAATTTGTTTGTACCTTTGTCAATCCTCGGGCAGTGGACAAGACACAGCCCTGCCCGTGGTATGTCTGCTTGCTATGCTGGTCAATGGAAAATTGAGACTGTTTGTAGAGTTTTGTATTTTGCCGTGTGATTTAATAAAGAAATCTTTGAGAAAAAAAAAAAACCATCAACTGATCCACAGTGGAAAGAATTAGCAATAAATTTGAGAAACTGAGATCATACACCACATACCCTGGCTTAACAGTGAGGTGCATGGCTGTCATGGTATGCGCAAAACTCACCCACACAATTGCCTTGAATCATATAAAATAAACACTGGATTGACAGAGTACATTAAGTTCACCATGAAAATATGTCAAGCCAAACTCTTTTTGAAGTATAAGGATGGTCAGTACATCATTCCTAACATCACGATCCGGTGAGGAATATTTCAGGGAGATTCCCTATCACCAATTCTGTTTTATAAGATGCTCAATCCAATGAGTATTCTCATAAACTCCTTGGGATATAGATTTAGCTTGAAATCTAAAGATGGCCATGGCCCAATCGTGACATCACACTGACTATTTGTAGATGACTTGAAGCCCTACAGTTCTTATGACCAAGAATTAGTTGAACTCCATGTATTGAAAAGCTTCTTGGATGATATAAGGATTTTAGGTTTAGCTCATGGTCTTTTCTTAGAAGTTCAAGATGAGTTACATAAGTTCAGTAGGTATTTTCCTTTTCCTAAGTGCATGCGTGATATGTGTGCCGAGGTCCCTACCCCTAAGTTTGTATTGAGGCAATGGAGGGCTAAATGACCTGCTCAAGCTCACAAGGTTCTAGCCACTGCTCTAACCATTGGGCTGCACCTCCACCCCTGCTTATTTTTATAGTACTATTAGATATAATAGTGGTGTACAATGGTGAAAAATATACTGGTACAATATGTCCCTTCTCCAAGTGCTGTCTGAATCAGTAGGATATAACGTGACCAATGTCACAAGGAGTGTTAATAACAGAAGTGAGATAGCTTTCTTGATTTTTATCCCATTACTCTAACCGCTAGCCTGCCACCTCTTCTGCTTTTGGCTTTGACAAATGTGCTAAGGAAGCCTTCCTTAGAGGAAAACTGAGCAAAACAGAAAACATCTCCCTGACAGAGGATTGTGACATCAGGGAACTTGAACAGGAGGACATATAAAAATATCTAGGATAAGAGCAAGGGCGTGGAGGAGTAGCCTAATGGTTAGAGCACTGGCTTGGTCACCAGGAGACCAGGGTTCAGTTCCCACTAGCATTCGTTGTGGCTTTGGGCAAGCCAATTAACCTTCCATTTCCTCCAAAGAATGACCTGGCAGTCACATTGCGAAGGAAACCCAAGAGCTGTTGGGTTGCCAGGAGTCAGCATTGACTGAAAGGCACTGCATTGCATTTTGCAGGAGTAGAGTAAGGATCAATAATCAAGCAGAAATTACTGAGAGAAAAGATCGGTAAAGAATATTACAGGAGATTAAAATCATTAATGAAAGGTGCTATAATATCACAGAACCACGCTACAGAGCATCACAAAACAAGCATTAAGACGGATCCACACTGTCCAAAATATAACCGCTAGGGTAATTATGAACATCAACCCAATGGCGCATATAATCCCAACTCTTTATGCCCTCCACTGGCTACCCATTCAAAGCCGCATTAACTACAAAATCTTGATCTCCACCTTAAAAGTTATAAATGACATTGCCCCCTCTTACCTTTCCACCCTCGTATCTAAGGAACCCAATAATAGAACTCAATGCAACCGGAACAAAAACAAACTGGTTATCCCAACAGACTTCAGGAAAGCCAGGAAACAAACAACATAGTATTCTCGCACTTAGCCCCAAACCTCTGGAACACCCTACCAGACAACCTCAGGGAATTAAATGACCTACAAACATTTCATAAAAACCTTAAAACCCATCTATTCTCCATCCACACTAACAGAGCATGATACACCTGTAACCACCACACCTGCGCTCTAAATACCACACCTCAATCAGTCAAGAGATGTAAATAATTCCTGCTGCTTAGAATTCCTAAGCGTATCTGTGTACATAGTTTAAATTTGTATCAACCTCTATGTATATAGTTCTAATAGCGTTCTCTTTAACAGAATTTGTATCTGTTATTGTACAATTCACAACGTTATTTGTAAACTGTGCTTGATCAGTCGGAAAACGCAGTATAAAAATGTTAGTAAAATAAACAAATAAATAAGTTACAAACCATTAATCAGCAGTCAATTCCTGAACTATCATACTGCTTTGGGATTAAAGACCTAGAAAAACTGGATGCATAAATAAGAAAACTCCTCCATGCCCATGTAGTAATTTACAAGAATCTGTATGCTGTACTAGAACTGAAGGAGGACTGGGCTTCATAGAAATCAATTATGCAGAGAGGGCTACCTAAAGCATCATCAGATCCAAATACACAAACAGTGCTGAAATATGAATGTAAATGTTCTTATATTCTTATGAATCTGTTTCAATCATCAGACCTGGGCATGCATGCCAACTCATTCAGAAGGAATGAGCGTGAATCCACAAGCAGACACAGGGAAGGAAGCAACAGAATTTGCAAAGCAAGAGAAAAAAACTCTTCAAAGAATTAGATCAGCAAACAAGGAAAATACACGGGAAATACAGAGTTACTCCAGAAACCTTTTGTAGATCAAGACCGGACACAAGAATAGTTAAGGAGAGGGGAATGAAACCAAAGGATGAGAGATTGATAGTTGCAGTCCAGGAGAGTGGATTACAGATGGAATGATTTACAGAAAACATTGAAAAAAAACCAGTAAAATACACATAAGTAGATTTTGTAACTGGCTGCAAATTCTGATGGCAAAAAATTTCTATATAGAAAGGCACAATGAAGTAGCACGGCTCATCCACTGGAAACTCTGTAAACACTATAACATCATTGTACTAGTAAAGTACTGGGAGCATGACCCTAAGAGAATTATGGAGAATGAAGATGGTTTGATCACCTGAATTACTCCCATTCCAACGGATAAGAAGCTGGATGTATGAAAGCCGGACATATTGGTAAATGAGAACACCACCCCAGAATGGCATTGATTATAGAGGTGTCATTTCCAGGTGACCATTCTCTGAATTGTGTTCAGTGGGAGAAGATCTTCAAGTACTAGGAAATGCAGTCAGAGACCAAGAAAATGTAGCAAACAGAGACTTAGCTTTTTCCCATGTTATTGAGTGTCACCGGTTTGATTAAGAGGAATTTCCGAGCATATCTTGACAAATTACTACCACTATTACTAATCAGTATAGCACTACAGGGCGTATGCAGCTCTGTACATGTAGACATAAGACACAGTCACTGTCAGAGCTTACAATCTAAACAGGGCAAAAACATCACAACACTGGAGACTAGAGTATGGTAAGATACACATAAGTAGTGAACAAGAGAGTGAGGAACATCAGGATCCAAAAGCAGCCTCAAAGAGGTGGGTTTTTTTAGCCTGGATTTGAATAGGGCTAGAGAAGGAGCCTGACACACTGACTTATATAGTTTGTTCCAGGCATATGAAGCAGCAAGGTGGAATGAACAAAGTTTGTAGTTGGCAGTGACAGAGAAGGGCACAGATAAAAGGGATCTGCTAGGGGAGCAGAATTCCTGAGGAAGGGTTTAGAATGAGATAAGAGAGGAAAGGTATTGAGGAGCCGCAGAATGAATGCACTTGTAGGTCAGTAGGAAAAGTTGGAACTGGATGCAGAAACGGATAGGTAGCCAGTGAAGTGACTTGAGAAGATGGGTTATATGAGCATAGTAACACTGGCAGGAGATAAGCCATGCAGCAGAGTTTTGAACAGATTGAAGAGGAGAGAGCTGATTGAGAGGGAGGCCAGCGAGGAGCAGGTTACAATCGTCAAGATGGGAGGTGACTAGAGAGTAGATGAAGATCTTGGTAGTGTGCATAGAAAAGAAGGAAGGAATTTTACAGATGTTATAGTGGAACAAGTGAGAGGTTTTAGCTATCTGTTGGATGTGTGCAGAGAAAGAGAAAGTAGAGTCAAAGATGACTCCAAGGTTACAAGCTAAGGGAATAGGGAGGGATTGTGGTGTTATCTACAGAACCAGAGAAGGAAGGAAGGGGGGAGGTGACTTTGGGGGGAAATATAAGGAGCTCAGACTTGGCCATATTCAGTTTCAGATGGCAGTGAGACATCCAGGCAGCAGTGTCAGATAAGCAGGCAGAGATCTGGGCCTGGATCCCCTGGAGAGATTTCAGTTGTAGAGAGCAATTGTGATAGGGGATGACCTGTAGTTCTAATCCATTTTGCCCAGAGATGGGGAGTCAGTATCTTCTTCCATTGCTGCAGAAACAGTAGTAGTTTGAAGATTAAATTAAACTCCTGCATTACTGGACGTGGATCCCTGCTAACTATGGACTGAGTCAGAATTTAGAATGGGCAGCCTATAGATTGCCTGGGATGCTGGTTAATCAGCAATGTGTCTGACCTCTGGTGCAGCTATTGGACATGGATATTTGTTCAGAAGCCTACTCTATCAGGACAGAGAACAAAGAGGCTAATGAAAAAATTAAGAGGGCAAAATACAGTTATATGGACTTTTGAAGTTTAAAAGGCAATAAGGTTCTGCTATTTTGAGAACACGGGTTCTATATTTAAATCCAGAAGGTTCAAAAATTGGAAGGAAGAGTAAATCAATACAAAATAACCTGATGATCTACATATAAGTTCTCGAACTGGACAAATCAAATGAGAGAAGTATATAAGTGATAACATCTCAGAACAATTGAGGGATGAGAGAGAAAGTGAAAGACAGGAACCAGAAAAAGATGCCAGAACAGCCAGAGAAATGGGATGAGGTAATTGGTCGGATACAGAAACCAATGAATGGTAAGGGGGAAACAGAGGGGGGGGGGGGGGGAGAGGGACATGATGTAAGACAGACTAAGGAACAGAGTCCAGAAGATGGAAGGACTTGGAGCTGAGCTTCTGGAATACGTGGAGATGGATACTTGGGCTGTAGTCCTGGAGAAGGAAGGGGACCTAAGCTAAACTTGATACTCAAAGTAAAGTATCTGATTAGGAACATGACCAAATTCATAACCTGCATATTCTTACAGAAATCAATTGTATTCAGTATTGTGTAGTGACAATTATACCCAGAAAATTTAACCAATGAGGACACAATGCCAGAAGAAAACTAACCACCTGTAAAGGGAAAAACGGAATCACTGCGTGTAGAGGTGTCACTGGTAGAAGAGTAACCCAATGGATTGCAGACTCCAAAGATAACGAGGAAAAGGGATTATGTTAAAATATCATCAAACAAAGCTGGAACAGAGAAGTTCTGGCCGTGCCCATGAGGCATTTTCAGTTCAAGGTTCTGCCATTTGCCCTCACGACCACGACTTGCACTTTCACCAAAGTCATGGTGAATATCAGATGCTCGATAGCTTTGTGCATGAGCATTATAAAATTGATGTATTAGTGGAGAAATCACAGAGGTGAGTCACAGTCGTGTTATTGCATGTTCTGAACTACATGTATGTAATAGAGAGTGTTGACTCTACCTGCCTTTATCATTTGTTACACACCCCCACTGAATCCATACCCTCAGGAGTGAGGAAGCCCAATTATGTTGACTTTTGAATTACATGAGTGTTATCTGTTATAAGTCACTTTGGGCAGCTCTTTTTAGATTGAAAATGCAGTGTGCAAATGCAAATAGATAATAAAAAAAAACTTAGGATAGCATCTGTCTTTATGAGCTGTGATATGTTGTGCCTTGGAGCTTCATGTGCTTGTCTGCCACTATCATCATGGCAGAAGATCTTTCTCAAGCAAGGGAGAAATGTCTCCTGCTTCTCACATTCTGCCTTGAATATACCCCTACATGAGCTTCAGCGAGTAGGAGGCTATTCACCAAAGTTTATAATGCTGTAACTTTCCAAGGCCATTTATAGAGATTATGACAGAGTCTACAAAGAGGTCTGATTTACATAAAGAAGAGGCCTTTTATATAATTGTGCAGCTATATACATGTATGTAAGTATGCACGCCTACAAGGTTACCTGTTCTTGTATGGACATTACATGTAGAAACAGAAGCATGATGACAGAAAAAGACCACATGGCCTATCTAGTCTGTCCGTCCATATCAACCACTACAACATTCCCCTTTTTTCCCTTAGAGATCCTCTGTGTTTGTCCCATGCTTTTTTGAATTCACATACTGTCCTCATCTCTACCACCTCCACTGGGAGACTATTCCACGGATCCACCACTGTTTCAGTAAAGAAATACTATCGCATATCACTCCTGAATCTATCACCTTTCACCCTCATCCCATGTCCCCTCGTAGCAGAACTTGCTTTCAATCGAAAAAGGCTCTCCCCCTGTTCATTTATGCCACGGAGGTATTTAAATGTCTCAATAATATCACCTCTATCCCGCCTTTCCTCTAAAGCAGTGGTTCTTAACCTTGTTGGAGGTACTGAACCCCACCAGTTTCATATGCACATTCACCGAACCCTTCTTTATTGAAAAATAAAATATGATTTTTTTTTTCAAATTCAAGACATAGGTATATGTTTTACTGGTTCACAAAATGAATCGTGCATTAACATCACTGTGTTCAAAGAACAAAACCAATACAATGCATGAACTCACAACAAATTACATACATAACCTTTCACAAAGACATGACCTTTTTTAATACTACCACACTGAAATGGTTTTAATTTTTAACCTTATGTATTCCAATAATCAACTTATTGTATTTATGCTATTTATTATTTTTAACATTTTAACACACACCCATCACCTAATTTCCATCATGCTACACCGCTACAATAATAATGAATATTTATTGCAAATCAGTGTGACTTCTGCTGTTGCCTTTGAGAGACCAGTTCAGAAATGCGTGGCTTCACCTTGGCAAGTGCCACTCTCATGTCATTTTCACAGCAAAGTCTGTTCCTTTTCTTCGTTTTTATGTCCAGCATCCTCGAAAAGGATTGCTCGCAAAGATATGTTGTAACAAATGGTATAAAAATTTCCAGGGCTTTCCTAGCAATAACAGGATACGTTACCATTTGTCGACACCAAAACGTTGAGAGCGTTGTTGTTCTGAAGAGTTGCTGTTGAACCTGGCTGTGCTGAATTTCAATGATTTCGTCGAGGTATTCATCATTGACATCTGCTGTCTCAACACCAAACGTGAACGGCTGTCTCACCCATGCTGGATATGACTCTCTTGTAGGGAAGTATCCGTTGAGAGACTTTGCAAACTCATCTAAGTGCGTGGCAATTGCTTGCTTCAGTTCCGTGGGTACAGAAATGTCTCCGATTCCAGACACATCTTCGATCTTACTTACAAAGTCGTCCAGCAGGGGAAAGTTTGCGAAGTTATCGTTCTCTGTTCGTCGTTTCCATAACGGTAGCTTTTTTTGAAAAGCCTTCAGGTTTTCTTCCGCTTCGATGATGTTGACTCCACCACCCTGCATCTGCGATTGAGATGATTGAGAGATGCAAATATATCAGCCATGTACGCTAAAATGAGAATGAACTTAGAATTTTTGAAGGAATCTGCATGACAATGTTGGTGCTCTTGCAAAAACAGGGCTAATTCCACACGCATGGCAAAAACACGATTCAGCACCTGTCCCCAGGATAACCAGCGAACGTTAGAATGGTACAGAAGTACCTCGAATTCAGAGCCCATTTCTTTACACAGCTCACTGAAGATGCGGTGCCTCAGTGCACTATTTCGCACATAGTTCACACATTCCACTACAATTTTTAATACTTCTGTCATTTCTGGAGGCAAGGTATGTGCAGAATACAACGCGTAACAATGATGTGTGGTGCATCAGCTTTCACTAGCGCACCAAAACCAGACTTTCTTCCCAACATGACTGGAGCTCTGTCCGTACAAACTGAAGAAACCATATCCCACGAAAGATTGTTGTCTCTGAAGAAGTCATCCACAAGTTTCTTCACATCGGCTGCCTTAGTTCTTGTTGTAAGAGGCTTACAAAATAAAAAATCTTCCTTTATCATGTCGTCTTTCGCATAGCGCACAAATACAGCAAGCTGACTTAGATTAGAAACGTCTGTGGTCTCGTCGAATTGGAGGCTGAATTTTGCCAGGCTTGAAATCAGATCTGCAACTACTTGAGCCAAGATGTCTTTGCTCATGTCCTCTATTCTGTCGCTGATGGTGTCATTTGAAAGAGGAATTTGGGATAATTTAACTTCGGCCGCTTTTCCCAGCATCAGATTCGCCATCTTCAACACAGCTGGTTTTATGAGTGTTTCACCAGTGGTGTGTGGTTTGCCCTGCTTTGCGATCAGGTAAGCAACTTCGTACGATGCTGTGAGGATCAGTTTGTTGATGGGTACAAAGCCGAGAGCAGGCAGAGTAGCCTTTTCATCGAATCTGGCTCTCTTCACCTTGAATTCAGCAAGTGTTGTGTTCTTGTATTCCCCATCTCCATGCAGGTTAAGGAAGTGTTCCTTTAGTTTTGCCGGTACTAGACTAGAATTGCTTAACTTGGCATTGCAAATCATGTAGATAGGACGCTGACTCCCATCACGTTCTGTTATATATGCGAATCCATGTTGTACATATTCGTCCGACCACTTTCTTTTTTTGCTCGACATAGTATGGATTATTAAATATTAAGAAAGAAATCACACGACATACCATCACGACAGTCACAAGTCGACTACTGAGTGCACCAAATTCCCTGCAGCACAGATTGGCCAAGCAATGTAGCGTGATCACCTGCAGCCAATGATGGCCAAGCGGGGCGTGTCATCATGAATCATATGAGTCGGATGCGTGTCTTGTGTCTTGACCTCCACCGAACCCCTGAGACTGACTCACCGAACCTCTAGGGTTCGATCGAACCCAGGTTAAGAACCACTGCTCTAAAGTGTATATATTAAGATTCTTAAGTCTGTCCTCATATGCTTTATAATGAAGACCACTAACCATTTTAGTAGCCATCCTCTCTACGGACTCCAGCCTGTTTATATCCTTTTGAAGGTGGGGTCTCCAGAATTGCACACAATACTCCAAATGAGGTTGCACCAAAGACTTATACAGAGGCACTATCACCTCCTTTCTTCTGCTGGCCATTCCTCTCCCTATGCACCCAAGCATCCTTCTAGCTTTTGCTGTCGCCTTTTCTGCCTGTTTAGCTATTTTAAGATCATCAGACACAATCACGCTTAGGTCATGCTTTTCTTTAGTTGACAAATGTACTTCACCCCTATACTATATTGCTCCCTTGGATTGCTGCAGCCCAAATGCATGACCTTACATTTTTTAACATTAACTCTCAGCTGCCAAATTCTAGACCATTCTTCAAGCTTAGCTATATCCCTCCTCATGTTATCTACACTTTCCTGGTTGTCTAGTGCAGATTTTGGTACCATCGGCAAAAAGGCAAACATTATCCATGGGATAGGAGGCAGTGTACTATTGTGGATCAGGAACTGGTTAAAAGATAGAAAGCAGAGGGTAGGGCTAAATGGCCAATTTTCCCAATGGAGAAAGGTGAATAGTGGTGTACCCCAGGGATCTGTGCTGGGTCCGCTGCTTTTTGACATATTCATAAATGACCTGGAAAGTGGAATAACGAGTGAGGTTATCAAATTTGCAGATGACACAAAACTATTTAAAGTTGTTAAAACCGAAGAGGATTGTGAAAAATTGCAAGAGGATCTTGATAAATTGGAAAACTGGGCATCAAAATGGCAGATGAAATTTAATGTGGACAAGTGCAAGGTTATGCACCTAGGGAAGAACAACCCAAACTATGGTTACACGATGCAAGGTTCCACATTAGGAACCACCACCCAGGAAAAAGATTTAGGCGTCATTGTGGATACCATGTTAAAACCCTCGGCCCAGTGTGCAGCGGCAGCCAAGAGAGCAAATAGAATGCTAGGTATGATAAGGAAAGGAATGGAAAATAAAACAAAAGATATTATAATGCCTCTATATCGTTCCATGGTGAGACCGCACCTTGAATATTGTGTGCAATTCTGGTCGCCGTATCTTAAAAAGGATATAGCGATTTTAGAAAAGGTTCAGAGAAGAGCCACCAAAATGGTAAAGGGGATGGAAGGATACTCCTATGAAGAAAGGCTAAAAAGGTTAGGGCTCTTTAAACTGGAAAAGAGACGGCTGAGGGGAGATATGATAGAAGTCTATAAATTAATGAACGGAATGGAACGGGTAAACGTAGATCGATTGTTTACGTTATCAGAATATAGAAAGACTAGGGGACATGCAATGAAGCTACAGGGTAAACTATTTAAGACTAATAAAAGAAAATATTTTTTCACTCAACGTGTAATCAAACTCTGGAATTTGTTACCGGAGGATGTAGTAAAGGCTGTTAGTGTAGCTGGGTTTAAAAAAGGTTTGGACAAGTTCCTGGAGGAAAGGTCCATAAAACATTATTAAGAAGTGACCGAAGATATCAATGCTTGACCCAGTACAAGCATTGTGGAACTTGTGTCTCTTGGGGAAACTGCTAGGTACATATGACCTAGTTTGGCCACTGTTGGAAACAGAATACTGGGCTTGATGGACCTTGGTCTGACCCAGTATGGCATATCTTATGTTCTTATCCAACAGCCCTTCCACTATATCACTAACAAAGATGTTAAAAAGAATCAGACCAAGGACAGATCCCTGGGACACACCACTGGTAACCTCCTTCTCCTCAGAGTGAACTCCATTTACTTGTACCCTTTGTCGCCTCCCACTCAACCAATTTCTAACCCAAGCAGTAAATTTAGGATCTATCCCTAGGGTGCTCAGTTTGTTTATAAATCGCTAAAATATGAAAATCCCTCTAGGATATTAAGGTAAGAACTGATGTACAATGTATACCTGTATTGATAATGAGTAACCAGAAGTCTCAGACTTAAGTAAGCACTATCACAGGCATTACCCTGAATGTGTGCTAAAATATGCATCAACGACTCCGGTTCTCATGGAGGATTATATTCAGATCGCCACTGTGACTATACTGATGTGATATTATCTACATTAACTTGTATATATGGTATAGTCTCACTTATCTTTAATGATTTGAAAAATCAATATCCTCTTGCTCCGTCACGGAATCCCACTACTATCGTCCAATGAATGGTATAGCGTACAGTCTGTAAATTGGTTTGCCTCTCTTTGGGAGAAACTGTCTTATCGTGTTGATGTTCCCCGACGCCTTCAATTGATACCGATTTGCGTTTCACAGTCCGTTGGTTTCCTCAGGAGGATGGTGTCTATACTCCCATCGGCAAAAGCATGGGATGTTATAACATGCTGCTGTAGGATAAAAACGAAGTTATACTACATCAAACGGGTAATCAATAATGTGCCATATCAGTATACCTATGATACACATATCAAATTTATCAAATTTACTGAGGATCAGATTCAGTTCTATCCGCCAATGTCAAAACACATACCAGTCAGTTGATTCCGTTTCAATTCTTAAATTATAGCTTGGCGTGTTACTCCGTACTATCTTGCTCCCAAAAAAACACCGCGCATGCATTCCTCCAACTGACCGTGTGTATTTAAAGAATTTGACTCATGTTCTCAACGTCATGACGTGAATAATTTGGCAGAAAAAAATGAGTTGTTCTGGCAAGATGACGTGTTGTGTTTGCAGTAGCTATGTAATAGAAATGTGGTTGAACTGTCTTCATATTGCTAATCGGACATTGATAATGATGCTCATGTTATCTCTTTCACATACATGCTGACCAATCAATCATGTTATTAAGACCCCCTGGGCTAACAGACTGTAGTTTATATATCCAACGTTGCTCACATATGATCAATGTTTGATCCTTGGATCTCCCATCTTGACCAAAATTAACTATGTCTATACAAAAACACCGAAGGTCCGTAAATTGATGACATTGATCTAAACAGTGTGCCACTAACGCGGATTCCATGACCTTACATTTTAATCTACTGCGATGCTCATTCATCCTTATCCTAAAAGGTCTGATCGTTTTACCTATATAGATAAGGCCACAGGGGCTTCTAATGCAATAAATAACGTATTGAGAATCGCAGGTAGTAATGTGTCTCAATGAATAGATGTTGCCGTTATGTGAAAACCTTGTGCATTCTTCTGTAATGCAGCAGATGTTACATACTCCACATTTACTGTGGCCTTTTTGGTCTTGTGCTATTGATGGTGGTGTTCTTAATACGGTCAGGCTCAATCGCTCTTTGAGATTTTTGTGTCTAGTCCACACACACCTAATTTTTTTGTCTTGCAACCCTGGAAGGATTTTAATCACATTCATATGTTTGACTATTATAATTTGTACAGATCTGCTACAAGGGGAGAATTTAGTTATCAAGTTGATGCTCATGTCATCTATCTGCTTAGGACGTCCTGACCGTAGAAGTAGTTGCCTGTTGTTAAACAAGGCCCTCTTATATACTGTTTTAACGATATGTTCAGGGTATCCTCGAAGTCTGAAATCCCGCATTAAACCTTTTGCCTTGAGTTTGAAATCTTGTCGATCTGAACAGTTTCTTCGATAATGAATGAATTGTGATAAGGGAAGACTATCACGTAACTATTTGGGGTGTGCACTGCTGTAATGCAGGAAAGTATTACGATCTGTTGGTTTCTTGTATACTGTGGTTTGCCATTGCGATACTCCTTTTGAAATTAAAACATCCAAAAAGATGATCTGATTCTCATGATAATTATGAGTGAACTGTATATTAGAGTCACATGAGTTTAGCCAAGTGACAAACTTATGTAAGGTGACAGCCGGTCCATGCCACAGCATGAAAACGTCATCTATAGATCTGCGCCAAAGTATTATCTGCTGTGCATACGGAGTTATTGTTAACCAGCGATCTTCAAAGATATTCATAAAAAGGTTGGCCACAGAAGGAGCACAAGTAGCACCCATGGCTATGCTGTAAACTTGTTGAAATAATTGTTGCTCAAATTCGAAAAAACTCTGAAAAATGATGATTTCAGCTAGTTGTGCTATGAACTCAACATGTGCACTACCCAAATCCCCTCTTGCTTGTAAAGAGTTCACAATGACTATGTATGCTTCCTTTTGTGGAATGCTTGTGTATAAGGCGGCTATGTCCAACGTCACCAAAATAATCTCTGTATGGGATGACCATAGAGAATATTCAGATAATATGTGCAGAAAATGGGAAGTGTCCCTTATGTAAGATGGAATATTCGTCAATAAGGGTCTCAAAAATGAATCTACATATACCGAAAGTGGTTCTAACAGCGTACCCTTGGTAGACACAATGGGTCTACCCAGGGGATTCAAAAGATCTTTATGTATCTTGGGTACAAGATACAGTTTCGCTGTAGTAGAATGGATGGGATTTAAATATGTAAATTCCTTTTTATTTATTAATTTCTTCTCTAAAGCAACAGTAGTAAGCGTCCTAATCGAAGTCTGTAGACCGATCGTGGGGTCTACTTGTAACTTCTTATATGTCTGTTCTTGTTTCAGCTGACGATTCTGCCTCTTCGAGATATTTTGTTCTGTCCATAAGGACTATTGTCCCTCCTTTGTCAGCTCTACGGACCACAACATCAGTTCTGTCTTGTAGTTCTTTAAGTGCCAACTTTTCTGCTCTGGTGATGACACAGGAAGACATTTTTGGGATGCTTCCATTTCCCGAACATCATGCAAAACCAAATCCCTATACATACTCAACGCTGGATGTAAAGGTCCCGGTGGGGACCACTGCGATTTTAAAGGTAAAAGAATTTGAGCAATACCATGTTCTTGTGCTGGTTGAACTATAGGTACGGTGGATGCAAAAACAATTTTAAATTCAGTTTCCTGATGAGCTTTTCCAAGTCTAATCGAAACTGGAAACCGTCAAAAAATGTTTCTGGCACATATGAAAGACCTTTGTTTAAAATTTGTAAATGTTGTGGGGAGAGCGTAATGGTGGATAAATTAACTACCGTAGAGGGTTCATTTTCCAAGGTTGTAATGGCTTCACCCCCTACGGAATCTGTAATTAGGTTTTCCGTGATTCCGCCTGTGTTTGTTGTTTGGAGCGGCCCGTGTCTTTCTTTTTTATTTTGTCGTCTCGATCCCCGGAAAAATCCTGTCTGCTTTTCTTGGTGGAATCCGTTGAACTTGACTCATCCGAGATTGTGTCAAACTCAACCGCTTCTTGATCTTAGTAGTCTTCCTCTTAATGTTCATCCATGGGTATACGTATCCGGACGTGTAGTCCATATAATCACGTTTCAACTTTTTAGTTTTGATCTTTTTACTTCTTCATGTAATGTTTTCACTTGTTTGGTGACTTCTTCCATTTTCTTGCTGTAGGTATCCTGAGTTTCTACTGTTTTTAACATAGTGGTCAACATCTCCATTTCATTGGCTGTAGATTCTAACGTACTGGTTGTTGTGTCTACTATGAGCCACCATGAGGTCCAAAGAGTATTTGTTCAATATACAATTCCATTTTTCAATAAATTCCTGATTGGTGGTAAACATTCGGTGCTCTTTGTACATTCTGAGCCCACGTGGAATATGCTGTCTTCTAATATATTCGATCAGTGATAATTTATGTAATTCAAGTCTAACTTTCTTTTTTTGAATGTTTAATAGTTCCTCCCAATCGGCCGAAGACAGCCTTTCTTCATCCATGTTGTCTAGGGTAAAAGGTGTTGACTCTTTACATAGCTGTGCAATGTGATCCTCTTTAAAACTGAAGATGTCTCTCCATGTTGGTTGACCTTCCATGTTTGTGGATTAACACTCGTATGTTTTTTTGTGGTCTCTTGTTTGATGGTTGACCTAAATCGCTAAAATATGAGTTTATAAGTTTATGAATTTATAACAAGTTTATAAGTTTGTTTATAAGTCACCTGTGAGGAATGGTGTCAAAGGCTTTACTGTAATCTAAATACACCACATCTAGGGCTCTCAGTCCAACTCCCTGGTTACCCAACAAAGAAATCAGTCACATTTGTCTGACAAGACCTGCCTCTGGTGAATCCATGCTGCCTCTGATCCTGTAATCTGCTGGACTCCAGAATCCTCACTATTTTCTTTTTCAGCAGCGCATCCAATAATTTTCTCAACACCGAAGTTAAACTAACTGACCTGTAGTTTTCATCCACATCCTTACTTCTGCTTTTTGTGTAAAGGGACCACATGTGCCTCTCTCCAGTCCTTTGGTACCACTCCCGACTCCAACGAGGCATTGAAAAGGTCGGTCAGTGGAGCTGCTAGAACGTCCCCAAGTTCCCTCAATATTCTAGGGTGTATCCCACTAGGTCCCATCACTTTGTCTACTTTAAGTTGAGCTAGTTTCTCATGAACACAGTCTTCTGAAAATTGTTCAAGATGTTCCTTGCTTCTGTTGCTGTTTGTGGGTGTTTTTGAGGTCTTGCTCCTGGTTCTTCATCTGTGAACACAGAACAGAAATATTTGTTAAGCAATTCCGCTTTATCCTCATCAGGTTCTACATATTCCTCCCCTTCACCCTTGAGACTGACAATACCACTTCTGCCCTTCCTCTTCTCACTAACATATCTGAAAAATGTCTTATCCCCCCATTTTACTGTATTGGTTATTTCCTCCTCTTTTTTGAATCTGACTACTTTGCTAGCTTTTTCCAAATATAGATGCCTGTCTTCCTCTCTCTGTGATCTCTTCTATTTTATGAAGGCCTCCCTCATTTTCTTCACTTTTTCAGCTTCTTTCGAAAACCATAGTGGTCTCCTTTTCCTTTTACCTTTATTTACCATGTTAACAAAAAGGTTGGTTGCCCTTAAAATATCCCTTTTTAGTTTTGCCCACTGTTTTTCTACATCCCCCAGCTGATCCCATCCCGCTAACAACTCCCTGAGGTATTGGCCCATCTTGGCAAGGTTAGTTTGCCTAAATTCTAAGACCTTCGCTTTTGAATGGATTTTATAGCCCTAATCCTAATACTGAACCATACCATCTGGTGATCACTGGATGCAAAATGATTTCCCACTATAACATCAGAAACATTTTCACCATTGGTAAGCACCAAGTCCAGTATGGCCCCCTCACGTGTGGGTTTCTGTTACCAGTTGCCTGAATAGCTATTCCTGTAGAAAGTCCCAGAATCTCCTTATTTCTAGATGATACTGCAGCAGGAATGTACCAATCAACATTTGGCATATTGAAATTCCCTATCTGTAGCACTTCCCCTTTCCTAGCAATGCTGGATATGTCTTCAATTAAATCTCCACCCACCTCTTCCTCCTGTGAGGGAGGTCTGTATATCACGCAATACAAACAGATTTCTCTTTCCCTCTTTCTAGTTTAACCCACAGTGCCTCCTCTCTCCCTTTTAAGCTCTGTAGTTCCAAAGCTTTATTATTATTTTTTACATATAGTGCCACTCCTCCTCCTCTTCTTCCTACCATGTCCTTTCTGAATAAAGTATAGCCTGATATAGTTATATCCCATCATGGTTTTCTGTGAACCATGTTTCTGTAACTGCCACTAAATCCAAGTCCGCCTCTCTCATTAAAGCTTCAACATCTGGGATCATATTTTTCATGCTACGGGCATTTATATACACCGCTTTCCATATGTTTGTTCCTTTTACCCATTTCCAGAAAGGTATTTAATGTTTCACTTACCTGGGGGCTTTCTTTACCCATCGCCAATGAATCTAGTTTAAAGCCCTCTTCAGTAGATTAGCCAGTCTGCTACTGAAGATATGTCGACCTTTCTTGGACAGATGGACGCCATCTCTGCTTTTTAACCCTTGGAACAGCATCCCATGGTCCAGGAAAACAAAATGCGCTCGATGACACCATCCACGCATTCATCTCCAGGATGCAAGCTTCTCTACCTTGGTTTTTACCATCAACAGGGAGCTTTGAAGAGAACACCACCTGCACCTCTATCTGCTTCACCCTCTGTCTCAGAGCCATGAAGTCACTTTTTGATATGCTCCGAGGGATGCCTGGCCAGTTCATTTGTGCCGATATAGATTAGCAATATTGGTAATAGTGGGCTTGATGAGTCTCGGCAAAACTCTCCGTCGCTTCTTGGATTTTGGAACCTGGCAGACAGCATACCTCTCTGGACATCAAGTCTGGTCGGCAGATGGACGCCTCAGTACCCCTTAGAAGAGAGTCACCAACCATCACTACCCTTCGCTTCTTCTGGTCACTGATTCTGCAACTTTGGGTGCTCGAGCTATGGTTCTTCCCTTTCCAGGATGCTTTCACCTCGCTCCACTTCCAGGGCTGCATAATGGTTTCTTCAGTTCAAGGGCTGGAGAAGCTGGATTGGTGATTCTGCAGGCCCTGGTGACTTGGTGTCCAACCTTGTCATTCTGTAGGCTCCCATCTTCTCCTCTGCTGGAGAGCTTGGATGTTGCAAGAAGCATCTGATCAATATTACTTCTCATTCTATTGAATGCTCCTCAGCCTCACCACCTACTCTCTGAGTTCCTCCACTTGTTTCCTGAGAGCTTCAGCCTGCCGCAGCATCCTGCACATGGAACACTGGTCCTTCAACTGACAACTGGGACCTCTGTCTGGACAGATGCAGAAGCTGTAATGGGGCAACAGCTTGGTGATATGATTTTCTCCCAGCCATTGTTCAGTTGGTGGAGCTTAGGCTTCTGTTAAGCAAAAGAGAGAGAAATCTACCAAAGTACCAGCCAGTTTCCCAGCTGTCCTATCGGAGAAAAAGCAGTTACATCTCTTTGTTGTTGTTGTTAAGTGCCGTCGAGTCGGAGTCGACTCATGGTGACCCTCTGGATAGCTATCCTAAATTGTATTCGGTCTTCAGTCAGGTGGCTCATTGTTGACAGATTAGTACCCGTAGCTGCTGTTATTGTCTCGATCCATCTCATTGCTGGCCTTCCTCTTTTGCGTTGACCTTCTATCTTGCCAAGCATGATGTCTTTCTCTAATGATCTCTCTCTTCGCATGATATGTCCAAAGTATGAAAGTCGAAGTCTTGTCATCCGAGCTTCTAAAGAAAGCTTAGGTTTGATCTACTCTACTACCGTTTGGTTTGTTTCTTCAGGCAGTCCATGGCATACACAGTATTCGCCGCCAGCACCATAATTCAAAGGCATCAATTTTCTTCCTGTCTGTCTTTTTCACTGTCCAGCTTTCACATCCATATGATGTTATTGAAAATACCATGGCTTGAACAAGTCGAATCTTTGTATGGAGAGAGACATCTCTGCTCATGAGAATCTTATCTAGGTCTTTCATAGCCATTCTGCCAAGAGCAATGTGTTGTTTGATTTCTTGACTGCTTGTTGCTTCTTTATTGATAGTTGATCCAATTATGTTAAAGTTGTTCAAGATTTCAATTTATTCTCCTTCAACGATGAACCTGTTGATTATGCCAGTTGTCATGATCTTTGTATTCTTTACATTAAGGTGCAGGCCCATTTTGAGACTATGTTTCTTTAATTGTGAGAAGCAAAAGTTTAAGATCATCATTCCACTGTTCCAAGTCTACTAATTTAGTATCATCAGCCATAGCGAAGGTTGTTTGATGGAGTCTTCCCACCAATCTTCAACACCTCTGTTGGTCCTTTCATTACAATCCTGCTTCTCTGATGATTTGTTCTGCCATATAAATTAAACAGGTAGGGGGAAAGTATGCAGCCTCTGTCCTTACACTCTTTGCTTATTTTAACACCATTCTGTTTCGCCTTGTTCCGTGGTGTGCAAGCAGAACGATCAGGTGTTTCTGGTATACCCATGCTTATTAATGTTGGCCGCAGAGTTCTTTCTCATGGTGTTTACACAGTCAAAAGCCTTGCTATAGTCCCAGAAACGCACAAATAGATATCCTTTTGGACTTCTTTAGTCTTTTCAAGGATCCATCTCACACATCCTCCGCAATGATGTTCCTCCTCGTTCCTCGCCTCTTTCCTGAAAATCCTGCTTGCACTTCAGGTAGTTTCTTGTTCCAGGTATGGGTTTTGTAAGTCTCTTTTGAATAATCTTCATGTAGAGAACTCTTGCAGGCATGTGGGATCAGAGCGATTTGTGTCGATTAATTTCCACAGTCAGTTGGATCACCGTTTCTTTAGTATTGGTATAAACGCAGATCTTTTTCCAGTCAGTGTGGACCATGATGCTGTCCTTCCATATTTCTTGGCAGAGCCTTGTAAGTATCGGTAACAGCTGCATCAGATTGCTGCAGATACTTCTATATGAATGCTATCAATGCCTGGTGCTTTGTTCTTTGATAAGGCTTTCCAATGCTGCTTCAACTTCTTCTTTCATCACCAATAGTTTCTTGATCATAAGGTCCAGTTGAAACCCACGGCTGCCTTTGGTTCCCGACTTGGTCTTTATCATATAAAAAACTCTGTTGTAGTCCCTTCCACCTTTTCTTGATCTTCGTCAGCATAATTAAACTAGAACCTTGAGCATCTTGTAAACATTCCAATTCGAGGCTGGAACTTTTTCTTTAAACTGTCGTAGCGTTTAGGAAAGCTGATCTTGTTTCTTCCTCTAATATTTTTCTCTGCACTTCTTATTTCCTTGCAAGTGTCATTGTAGTACTATCCCTTGTCCTGTCTTGCTGCAACGTTGGAAAATCTCCGTGTTGAGTTCTGCGGATTTGTCCTTTTCTTTCTTCTTCCTCTTGGCTTTAGCTTGTCTCTGCGTTTTCTGGGCCAAATTTTTCAGAGTTTTCTTCAGTCATCCATTTTGGGGGTGGCCGTTTTCCTTTGCTTTTTTCCACACCTTTTGTAGAGACTTCTCAGCTTTCTCCAACACAACCTTCTTGTGT